>CM075191.1:6358054-6543054 GCA_037577475.1 Chaunax sp. Z400 | reverse complement strand
ATCACACCAAAAATCAAAGTGAAAAATTAAATCACAGGCTGATCCAACTTGCGAGAATTTCATCATGGCAGCTCATAATGTGACTCAGTGGTGTGTTTGGCCCCCGCGTGCCTGTATGCACTCCTGATAATGTCTGGACATGCTTCTGATGAGTCGGTGGATGGTGTCCTGGGGGATCTCCTTCCAGCACCGATACATAACGTCCCATAGGTGCTCAATTGGATATAGGTGAGTGGAACGTGAGGGGCAGTCAATGGCATCAATGCCTTCGTCATCCAGGAACTGCCTGCACACTCTGGCCACATGAGGCCAGGCATTGTCCTGCACCAGGAGGAACCCAGGGCCCACTGCACCAGGAGGAACCCAGGGCCCACTGCACCAGGAGGAACCCAGGGCCCACTGCACCAGGAGGAACCCAGGGCCCACTGCACCAGGAGGAACCCAGGGCCCACTGCACCAGCATAAGGTCTGACAATCACTCTGAGGATTTCATCCCAGTACCTAACAGCAGTCAGGGGACCGTTGGCTATGACATGGAGGTCTGTGCGATCCTCCAAGGATTTGCCCCCCCAGACCATCACTGATCCACCGCCAAACAGTCATGCTGGATGATGTTACAGGCAATATAATGTTCACCACGGCGTCTCCAGATTCTTTCAAGTCTGTCACATGTGCTCAGTTTGAACCTTCTCTCAATCTGTAAAGAGAGCAGGGCGCCAATGGTAGACCTGCCAATTCTGGTGTTCTCTGGCGAATGCCAGTCGAGCTGCACGGTGCTGGGCTGTGAGCACAGATCCCACTAGAGGATGTTGGGGCTTCATGCCACCATCAGGGAGTCTGTTTCTGACAGTTTGGTCAGAAACATGCACACCAGTAGCCTGCTGGAGGTCGTTTTGTAGGGCTCTGGCAGTGCTCCTCCTGTTCCTTCTCGCACAAAGGAGCAGATACTGGTCCTGCTGCTGGGTTGATGCCCTTCTACAGCCCTGTCCAGCTCTCCTTGGGTAATGGCCGGTCTCCTGGTATCTCCTCCATGCTCTTCAGACTGTGCTGGGAGACACAGCAAACCTTCTTGTGACCGCACATATGGATGTGCCATCCTGGAGGAGCTGGACTACCTGTGCAACCTGATTGGGCTGCAGATACCGCCTCATGCTACCAGTAGTGACAAGGACACTAGCAAAACACAAAACTAGAGAAGAATCAGTCAGGAAGGATAAGGAGAGAGCAATTGTCTGTGGCCACCACATACAAAACCATTCCCTTTTTGGGGGGTGTCTTGTTTTTGCCTCTCCATTGCACCTGTTGTCACTTTCATTTGCACCAAAGCAGGTGAAATTAATTCACAATCACTTCTGCTTCCTAAATGGACAGATTGATACCCCTGAAGTTTAACTGACTTGGTGTTATTCTGTGATGATTAAGTGATCCCTTCATTTTTTTGAGCAGTGTACATTTTCATTCACCTGCGTCCAATCCGCTATTAATCAAAATGCTTATTTTTATGGCCAAACCTGGCCGTTCCACAGATGGCAGCAGATAAAACTATGATCCACACAATCACTTGTTTCATTTGTAAATGGTTGCTTAACTGAGTTTGTGTGTTTACACACCTTCACAACCCTAATTGTAATAAAAAAAAACATGAATAGCCATATTACACTTAAATTAGTTCTGATTCGTCTTCTGCACGAACATCCAATCTCTAAAGCTGAAGGGGGGGGGCAGCAGACCAATCAGGTTCATTCAACATACCCCAGCCTATCTTTTCCTATGTTCTAGACAAACAGCATGTTTCTCCCCTTTGTGAACAGACTCCAGTGTGAATGGACAGACTGTGATTGACAGACAAAGCATGCTGTGGCAAAGGATCAGTGACACGTTTGACTGAAACAACTCAAGGGTGCTCCAAAATCTTTTTCTTTATTATCAGTTTCTATTATAGTTTCTACTATCAGTTTCTGGATATGGTCAAATTGTTGATATTTTGTGCGATAATAAGTTTATTTAAAAAAGTGTGGTAGGAAAACTCTTTCTTTTGTTCACGCTAATTTAATAATGGAGATGCATTTGCTCCACTTGCTCCATTGCTCACACACCTATCAGTTTGGTTTAGACTTAAATTCATCACGCACCCAATTTACTATCTAATCTTCTAGCTGAAGCTGAGTGAATTTTAGTGTCCCTATAAAGCTAAAGCAAAGCGTTTTTAACGTTCTGGCAAAATGTTGACAAAACGGACTGAACAGAGACTAAAGCCGTGCTCTGTCTCTCTGAGGTAGCATCATTCAGAACAGGTTGGAAGGGAAAATGATATCTCAGTAATGTGTGTGTGTCTGTGTGTGTGTGTGACTTCTGTCCTTTCTGTCTTGTTGTCTTTTATTTCTCATATATTAAGCTGGTGGTTGAAAGGAGCAGCAGGTATTAAACAGATAGAGAGAGCCTGACAGAGAGGAGGATGGATTAAGTGAACTGGAGAGAGGAAGGGGTGGGTGAGAGAAGTGTGTGAGGAGACAAGAGTGGAGGGAGATGATTTACAGTTAGGACTGAGATGATATGGAGGATGAGAGAAAGATGGTGGAAGGCAGGGGTGGGTGGGGAAATGGACGGATAAAAGAGAAGCTATTTACAATAATACACAAAGCACATTAACGGGCCTGTATCCATCTTTGTTCTGCTCCTGTTGTAAAGCCTGTCTCCCTCTATATTTGTTGTTTTATGTCTCATGCACAAATAAAGTCCATCGTAAAGCTCTCAAACACGCACACACCCACACTCACACAAAGACATCTGTGTGTAAAAACCCGCCGTAACATGAAGCTACTCAAGAGCTAATGGGCTTGAATGAATTGCCCTAATAATGGCGATAAATTTCCCTCTACAGTCTGCAGACTGAGACATCATCAGCACAAAGAGTGTAGTCGTACACACACACACACACACACACACACACATATACATATACAGTACACAAAGAGAGAGGAGGGTGCAACGAGAGCTTTATAGGGAAGGGGGTGGAGGCAGGGGCTGTGTGGGAAAAGAAGGTTGGATGTGGTGGAGTAGAATAGATAAAGGATATTTCTTTGGACGTGGTGGTGGTGGTGGTGGTGGTGGTGGTGGATGGGTAAGAGGTTAGTTGTGGGGCAAGAATGGTTGAGGAGGGTTTGGAAGAAAGGGTGTCGGGGCGAAGAGCCTCGTGTGTGAATGTGGAAGCAGAGCTCCAGAAGGATCATATTATGTATGGTCTGGTGACCCAATTATTGTGTGTGTGTGTGTGTGTGTGTGTGTGTGTGTGTGTGTGTGTGTGTGTGTGTGTGTGTGTGTGTGTGTGTGTGTGTGTGTGTGTGTGTGTGTGTGTGTGTGTGTGTGTGTGTGTGTGAGAATCATTCCTGGTAGTTCTATGCTTGCTCCAGGCCAACAGTGACACCAAAGTAAAGAACATGGAGCTCAGTGCTGTCTGTTGCTGGTTAACATAGGAACTGCATGTAATCACTGTCTGCAGCAGTTTTGTTGTGTGTTTGTGACTATGAGAAAAACAAAAGATCATTGAAGTCATTCATTCATATTGATTAATTTGATGCCATCTGGTGGTGGAAATAATCATTGCGTTAACTCTTAGCATTGTTCTCTGCCTCCCAGCGCTGGTATCGCTGTAGGATTCTATGGAAATGGGGAGTCAAGTGATGGAGCCAGTCGTTTGGCGTACTCCATCCGTCATGCCAACCGCACTGTATCCGGGGTGGAGAAACTGGTAAATTACCTGCTATATCATTACACATGTTTCTCACCATCCAATAAAAAAAAGTGAAACGTCTCTAATGCAGTTTGTAATGAATTTGTCTCTCCTTTGAATGTCCAGGTGTCAGATAGTGCCCTAGCCTTAAACCAGACAGTGGAGGAGAACTTGGTCCAGTTGGAGACAGCCTTCCAGGAGCAGACAGACTACATGTCCATTGTCCAAAAGCTGCAGGGACAGCTGGACGAGCTGGTGCGGCTGATGGTGGATGTTCCCTTCTGGTCGAACACGGACATTTCCCTGGAGGACTTGGCCCGCAAGACGGAGGCTTTTGATTTCTACAGGTCTGTACTAACAAGTATTCATTTTGTGATACAGAAGTGTTTGCTGGATCAGACTGAAATAAGATCTATTCAGAAGGAATCGACTAATTTAAAGTATCATGTTTTTACATTTTAGCATACATTAGGGCTGGGAGCCACTCACTTTTCTTTTTTTTTTTTATCAAAATCTTTTTTATTGCAATTTCAAATTATGAGTGCAGAAACCTATAATGTAGAGTGTAGAATAAATAGACAAAAAATAAATAAATAAACAGACAAACAATTAAACCAAAATTTAAATTAAAGGAAAACAACAGAAAGAAAAAGAACCTTAAAACACTTTTTTAACCGATACCTTTACCAGTATGGTACCTGGAATTAAAGGTTCCTGTTTTAGGTACTTGACTCTCTGCAGTAATAAAAATGTCATTTCAGTCATAAAAAAATAAGTGATCAAATATGCTGTAGGCTAATATCGCCATTGCTTCAGTGGAGGAACTGTTTTTACTCTGCATGCTTTACTCAGCCTGGATAACTGGACTAACATGATGTCATAAGTGTCATTGTTAACAGTCAGTAGAGGTTAAATAAAGAGCTCGTGATCTGGCTGTGACTCTGGTTTGTGTGAAACGTTAAAGGATTTATTAGCTCAAGCCCAGAAGACTACTCTGCTTTTTGGCTCCTGTGTGTCTGTTTGTATGAAACACTGTGGTAAAGTTGTGTATTTACAGGTGGTTGGGGTACCTAAGTCTGCTGCTGTTTGATGTACTCATTTGTCTTCTGGTGCTCTTTGGCCTGATCCGCAACTCTCGAGGCACTCTGATAGGGTATGTGACTTCACATCATACCCCATAAGTTGCTCCAATTGGATGATTACATTGTTTCCCTGCCTCCGTTAAAGCCGTGCAATGCCTGCCATGTGAGGAAGCTGAATCCCGACTCCAGAGATATGTTGTTGTTTTTTGTCCTTTAGAGTGTGTCTGCTGGGGGTTCTGACTCTGATCATCAGCTGGGGGTCTCTTGGCTTGGAACTGGCAGTCGCTGCTGTAAGTGTAACCATGGCAACACTGCCCGGCTCTGCAATGACGTAATGTTTTTTCCCACTGCTTGAGCGAGACCGCTCACAGTGGATGTTGCTGTAGCCTGATGTGTCATGTGTGCTCACCCCTCTCACAGTCAGCCAGCGACTTCTGCGTTTCCCCGGACACCTACGTCACCATGGTAACCAAAGAAAACGGTGTCATCAACCAAGGTATGCAGGCGAGAAAACACAGAACCAGGGATCTGATGGCAGCCTTTGTTTTGGGTTTGTGCTAGATAACAATGCTTCACAAATCTTTTAGGCTTGTGACTAACAAAAACAAAGCACAGTCGACACGCAAACACAATCAGTTCTTTTGTTGTGAGCAGATCAACCAAACACTAATTTTTCCTTCTCAGATTCCTCTATTTTAATATTTTCAGAAGCCTGAAGAGGAGAAACAATCCAGTATCTCATAAGAAAAAAAGCAAAAATGACGTCTGCCATTCCCATTTCATAGCTGCCCAGATTTAAGATAACAATATAATATTGTCATAGAAGGACAACAAAATGTTTAATGTATGATTGACAATCTTAGTTATAATGCTGACAATGGACGGCTCCTAGGTGGATACTGTAGGTTGACAAATAATCAGAAACATCTTGAATAGACTCAAGTTTCCACACTGACAGTTGAATCTCACCCTGACATGTTGCCTCTATTTTAAGAATCGAGTGTGTGCGTTTGTGTGCGAATTAGTGTGTATCCAAGGGGATTGTGTTTGACTGACACCGTGGTATCTGAAAGCTCTTACTCTCTCTCTGTCTCTGCTGACTGCAATGCATCAGCAATCCTTCACACACCCTGCTCGCTCTTCTCCCGCCCAGCCCAGATGTACAAAAAAACAATGTATATATTCCCTTCATCCTTCAGTTGCTCCCTTTCTTCCTCTGCCTCCCTCACTTCCCTTTTCTCACTCACTTAATGAGTTCTGTTGTCTGTCAGTGGTTTCCACTCTGTAGAGCACGGATGTTGCTCAGTAACACACACACACACACACACACACACACACTAGTCCAGACCTTCGATAAACAAATAAAGAAACCTGATTGGGAACAGGGGCCACAGGCATTAATGGAAAAATACAAAATGTTGTTTCAGTCAGCTGATTGTGTCAGGTGTTATGGTGTGATGGTTACGAAGGTCACCTCTCATGCAGATGGTCAGAGGTCAAATCTCTCCTGTGTTTTTTTTTTCTGTATTGATTTTAATGAATTTTTGCTACGTTCAGGGTTTAGAGTTATGGTTAGGGTTATTATAAAGCCACTTTCAGACAGGCATTGCGCAACAGCGCCAATACGAATTCCCTTCTCTGTGACCCCTTCGGTGTGTTCAAACCAGACCAGCCCAAGGCGTCACAACGCCACCTCGGTGTGTGCGTTCACGGTGTATGCCGGTGCGCCGCAATGTTAAAGGTATACTCCCACTCAGTATTTTCTTTCTCAAGGCGTGTGAAGAATTTTTAAAGTAACCACAATATTTTTATTCAGTAGGATGAATGCTATACGTAACAGTCATATTTTTAGCACAGCGGCATACAGAGAACAATTTTAAGCCCCTGAGGGGCGAATATTCTATAGTAAACAATGGGCCATTTTCAAATATGTCGACGTCATGCGTGACAAGTGACAAGGGCCCAGGTTTCTACGTTCTACTAATTGGTGAAGCAGGCAATGCGAGTTGAATATGTTGTTATTTTTGCGTTATGAACTCAGAGAAACACACTTCATACTTACTGGTTGTGGGCCATCTTCCTCCATTATATTTGTGGTAGATCTTGTACTTCTGCGCATGCGTTAGGCATGTTTTCATTTGAATTATGCATTGAAACTTGACCAAATAATAAAATGATATTTATTCATTGATATGCCGCATTTTGGGTGGAATGCATTTTGTACGCCTAGGCTGTTAGTTGAGTGGGAGTATACCTTTAAGAGGCGTGACGTACGACGCAACAGTTAGCATAAAACCTGATATATATATATATATATATATATCTCCCCTGTTAGCGGTCATTTTCTGCGCTTCTTCTTCAAATAACAGACTTCCTGTTGTTAAATTCCCTGGGGTTGGTCGCACACCTGAACATATTACTACAACGTCACACTGTTCTGCAACGCCGGGGCACTTCATTCAGACAGATGCCTGTTTCTGCGCTGTTACTACCTCCCTAGGCGTCACAGAGGGGGAACAAACTGACACCCCATTACACCTTCATTGCATTCAGACAGACGTCGGGGCGGAATAAAGGCGCAACAGGCCCGCAATGAAAACACTGTCTGAACGGGGCTTAAGTCATTAAGTTACATATTTTCTGTGGACCTAGTCTGGCTACTCTGTTATTTCAGGCTCCCCCACCTGCCAAATCCCTCTTTAACCCTGTACTGTACTATGTATTTGTGTATGTGTTATTTTTCTAATGATGTGTATTTATTGGCACGTTTCCAGATATCCTGCAGTATTACCTGAGGTGCAGCTCTGGCCAAACTAACCCCTTCCAGCAGGTAACTTCACCCTCTTTGTGGCGTTGCTTCCATCAAATACATTTCTCTTTGATTTCTCTACTAACCTGCTTACGTTAATAAAGCTATTTAATAACTAATAGATATATGTGTGTGTTCGTGTTTTTGTCTCCTGTGTCTTTGTGTATGATTGAAGAGGCTGTCAGGAAGTCACAAAGCATTGGTGGAGATGCAGGATGATGTGGCGGAGCTACTGAGATCAGCAACACGGGATTATGCCAACACCAAGGTTTGTGCGCTTGTGTCTGCGATCATCTGTAGGTCTTCATTTTCACAGATGACGGGATTTGCATGAGTGGGAGTGCGATGCACACAGTTACAGAAGTGCCTGCACACACACGTGTATCTATGTATGTGCAGGAAGGTGGATATCTATATTTGATCATGCATTTTGCTTTGTGCGTGCAGGAGAGTCTCGAGCAAATCCAGTCTGTACTGAACTCCACCGAGGTTGGTCTTCATCAGCTGACTGCTCTGGTGGACTGTCGCAGCCTGCACATGGTGAGCAACTTTGCGTGTTGTGTAAGAGGAGAAAAGTCCTCAAGACTTCCTTCACTGACTTCTCTCCTTGTTCTCTCCATGCAGGATTATGTTCAGGCATTGACTGGCCTGTGCTATGACGGGGTGGAGGGTCTCATCTACCTGGTTCTCTTCTCCTTTGTCACCGCCCTGATGTTCTCCTCCATCGTGTGCAGTGTGCCACATACCTGGCCTGGCAAGAGGTAACACACAAACACACACACATGCAAACCTCACACCATCCTTTACATTCCTACATCTTTTCCCCTTAGTTAGTCTGTACACTAACAGCAAACATGTGACTAGTTCTAACTTTTTAACTTTCTAACTAAATTGATTTTATGACCTGAAAACAGTGGAAAGACCCTTAAAGAATCTGCCCATGCATGTCATTCTTTAAGTGTATTTGCCTCCTGAGCTGTTGTATCCTACGTCTTCCTGCCTGTCGTTGCATCCATCCAATTTTCTCTTCACGTTCTGTTTGTTTTACTGTTCGCACTGCCAATTTCTGTTTCTGCATATCTCTCATTTGCTTTTCTCTGCTGTGGAACCGGAGTACCATTGTTGTGTTAGATTGTGTATCACCGCGTTTTCTTTGTTCTCTGCCCCACTTCCTCCTTCTGTTCCATCCCTTCCTCCTCTCCCCCTGTCCTGATTTGGAAATGCTTTGGGCTTCAGCGAGTGATGGTGGACATTGAGGAAGACCCTATGGTCAAAAAAAAAAGATTCTAACAACCAAACAAGTTTTGGTAAAAAAAAAACATCGCCAAGAGCTCTAGACTATACACGCAATGACATATTTCACTCTGGTGAACAATTTGAATTATGAAACAGTAGCTGTGCTGTAATTGTGGTGTTTAACACTTACTGTATTTGTTGGGTGTGAAAAGAATGGCCCAGCAGGTATTAGAAAATAATCAATAATGTCCCTGTATTCAGACAGAACAACTGCTCCTGGGGTTGGTTGCTTATTTAGACCGACAGCGCTGCAACTGCTGAGTCTGTTTGAAGGGATGCACAGTTTAGCTTTATTCAGCTGCCTGAGTGAAACATCGCTATCTGCTGGACAGACAGTGCAGTAGATTCTTTTGTGCCTTTTGTCTCTATTAACCCAGGGCCCTGCTAAAATGTTCTTCCCTCTGATAAACATTACCATCTTAATGGGACTTAACCAGTATGTGGTCAGCTGCTATAGGCTTTACAAAAAACAATAAAAGTCATAATCATCGGGTCTTTATATACACTTGTACGTGTTCTTTGTGGTTGACCCTAGTACATTTCTGTAGCCAGAGATCCAACTTCCAAATCAGCACATATCTTATTTGGTGCCTCATTCTGTTACGTTGCTGGTCGTTTTACATTTTTGACCATCTTATTGTCTGAAAACGGCCATTTTGTCTTTTTTTCTTGATGTTTTTTGCTTTAAGTTTCATGGAGCACTCAGAGATGCATGAAGTACTTCAAAGATTTTGGAAACTTGATTCTGCTTGGACAGCTTGACATGAACAGTAATAATCAGGAGTGAATCCTCCATAGAGGATGGCTGCATGAAGAAAATGACTGCATGTTTCTACGTACTATGAGAACATTGAAGAGTCTATTATATTCATACATTTTAATGGTATGTAACCACATACAGAAACAAGAACAGGCTCATGGGTCCACTCTGGCCTGTGTAGTCATAATGTTAGAGACTTGTACTGTACTCGTAGTGGACCTGATCTGTAGATGAATTCTGCCCTTGTTCCTTTCCTTCTTGTTCAACTGCTTTGGGGCTGAAGGCGTGGCCTTACCCAGTCTTTTGTATCAGAGGACTCCACATAGTGCAAGTACACCTTCCCCTCTCCTAACCTCCTCTTCAACCACTTGTTTACACTCTGTTGTCTCTCTCGGATCTCCCTCCCCTCTGCTTTTTCCCCTCCCACCCATCATGCCCTCTCGTGCCCTGACCTTACCCTGACCGATTCAAGGACGGATGAGGAAGACGGAGAGGACGAGTCGGGCGCCTCGCGCGGCGGTGTGCACGATAATCTGTATCGCGTTCACATGCCCAGTCTCTACAGCTGTGGCTCCAGCTACGGTAGCGAAGCTAGCCTGCCAGCTACAGCCCACACTGTCAGCAATGCACCTGTCACTGAATACATGTGAGTTAGCACCTACGGCTAGCTAGAGGCTAGCGGGATCCAACACAATGCCTGCCATAGGTAGCTGATGCTTTGCCCCCCCATGACCTAGAGCAGCAGCGTAGCAACTCTCACTGCTTGTGAAATAAGTTCAGGTAGCTAGTTTTTTGATGTGTATGACTCGCATGTCCTTTCTGACACACTGTTAGCACTTATTCAATTCAGTATATTTATTCAGCGACTTAGAACCCCTCAGTAGCTTTTGAACGATGATAGAAAAACGACTGTGTGCTGTAGTACTCAGTCCACAGGAACCCCATTAAAACAGAATTCAGGTTTGCATTTTGCCTGATTATAAGTTCACGATTTCACGTGCTACAATTTGCCACAGGGAATAAGCATATTTATCTGTAGTCTGCCAGTGTTTGTTACTATTTAAGTGTGATTTAATGAAGTACTTTGTTTGCTGCTAAAGGAAGGACTCTAATTATGGAGCAAGAAATAAGAAAATAGACAGTACCATTATTCTGAAAGTCATGTGACCATTAGAGGATCATGTCTTTCCATGTTTTGGGCCATTAACAAATCCTCTATGTCAGCAATACTGAATGACTATATGCCAAAACAAACAATAGTGTTTTAGAATAGTTAATTATCTTCAACATAAGTACACCCCCGACAGTGAATGTTTCCTCGTCTTTGCTTTTTGGTAAAAGTTAAGTTGTCATTACATGATTTTACAGCTGTGAGCATATTTTTCCTTGTCAAGCTTATGGAATCTGTCATTCAAGAACAAGTCAGGCTGTCAGCAGCAAGACCTGCTGCCAAAGGACCAGCAGCTTCACACAATGCCAGGAAACGGGTTCAGTCATTTACAGTCCGATTCTTAAACATACCGAAACATTTAGGGAGAGTTAATGGACCAAAACATAGAAAACCACTTATTTCAACTCCGAAACACAGCTTTAAATACTGAAAATGATTCATGTGTCTTCTTTCTATGAAGCTACTTGAGTGAAAGTGCGTTTGACTAAAAACTGTTTTTGTTTCCTTGTGGGAACTTTGGGTTCTTTCGTAGATATCTGTCTCCATCAATATTAGAATTTGAGTCATGTCCCTTCAGGGTTTTTTTTTTGTCAGACACAATATTTCCATTAGGTTTTTCAGACAGTTAACATTAGCTGTAGATAAACTTCTGTGAAATAGGTCTTATTTGACTTCCTATTAAGTTATTCTCAAAAAGGAAACTTGAAACTTGATGAACTGATATTTTATGTTTAAAAATCTTGTTTCTTAATCATTTAATAGTTGAAATGCTGCTTTACAAATTATAAATATATACTTTTAAAACAAAATACACTACCAGTCAAAAATTTGGACACAGTTTCCCATTCAAGTGGATGGGTAACTGTGTCCAAACTATTGACTGGTACTGTATGTGTTTATGGCACTGACTAAATTACTGTTTTACTGAGCCAGTGTCCCATTGTGGGGAGTAGATATTTTGTTTTTTTGTGCATTTTTAAGACAGAATGTTAACTATGTAGGACTATGGCAGAGGTGTTCAACCCTATCTTTATGGTACCAGCTAGCTTAGGTCCCTGTAGTCCTAATCATGAGCAGACCACAGATCAACAGCTCAACAACTGATCTCCAGTGGCAGCATGACCACATGCAGTAACCTTTTATTCTATAATGCAGGAGCCAGAATGCAAACTTTCAGAACCCTCGGTGTGAGAACACCCCCCTGATTGGCAGGGAGTCCCCTCCACCCTCTGTAAGTGCACACTTTATAGAACACACTCTCCCTCCACTATCTTCCAATACCCATAGTGCAGCTAGGAAATATTTAAAAATGCAAAACCCACAGAGGTGGAATTTTATAACTGTAGACTGCAATGAAGAAAGTATGGTGTCGATACAAGTACTTTTACCTCATGCTAGTGTGGATATTGGAAGGTAGTCCCCGATCCCTTACACCAGTTTAAGTATACTCTGTGCTCAATAGACCGTGATCATAGATCGTCTTTATGAAGGTCATTTTGGCAGCCTGGGATAACCGGAAGTTTGACACGAAGCTTTTAGGTAACAGGATTCGCACTCGCATCCAAAGAGAGTCTCGTCTCTTTTGATAGGTGTAATTGTTGGGTCATGTTCGACACAGAGTTGTCCTCTATTTCTGATGTAAGAAGTCTGGTTGGTTTCTCTGTGGCTGCCAGTGCCATGTGAGGAGACATGAGTAGACCACATAACGACAGACGACCAGCTCAGAGACATCACTGGATTTTTTTTTTAACTGTAGCGCCTCAAGCTTTTCCTTAAACACCAAAACACAATAGTGCACTTCTTGTTTTAGGTATTTGCGACAAACTGTTGGCTATTCTGGCTTTGACAAGGTGCTGCTGGGCCTGTAGTTGTGGGGCTACAATACTGACAAAACTGAATTAATCAGTTTAGCATTATTCTCCTTGCTCTGAACTCTCCAATTAAGTTGGAAAAAAAAAACCTTGAGCCCAAACCTCCAAATTTCCTTCTCCCCTCTGTCCCCACAGTGTGTCTTTGTGTGCATTCTCTTGTCGAGGTGTATGTGTCCTCTGTTTCTGTGCCCCCTCACCTCTCACCCTTAAAAAGTCACAGGAGCACATGTTACCCACCTCCACTGTCAAACTGTAGCAGCCACCAAAATGGCCATGATTCATCTCCTTTAGGCAGGGCTGTCATTTTCGTCCTGTGCAGAGCGATCGGCTGTCATCAGAGTCTGCATTGACGTGGAAACCAGAGATCCTTCAACAGTAACTAGCTCACAAGAGACCACCAACTCATACCAGGCTAACCTACTACATCAGAACTAGAGCACTAACTCCAAACCACTGACCAAATGGAACACATCTGCTTTTTACAGTAACATTCAGAGCTCATCAGCTGTTATGTAATGATTGACTGTTTGAATCAAATCTCCCGGCTGTCCAAATGACTGGTCAAAGTCTATCTATCTATCTATCTGTCTATCTATCATCTATCTATCTGTCTATCATCTATCTATCTACCTATCATCTATCTGTCTATCTATCATCTATCTATCTGTCTATCATCTATCTATCTACCTATCATCTATCTCTCTATCTATCATCTATCTATCTATCTGTTGTCTTTATCCCTGTGTCTATCTTCTCTCCTGCTTCTAATTATTTTCCATGTCCATTTCTCCTTCTGGTTTTCTCCTTCGCCAACTTATTTCCCTCTGTCACCGACCTCTATTCATCCTCTCTTCTTTCTGTACATCTATTCTGTCCTCCATCTCTTCAGTACACCTCCAGTATGAGAGCAAAGTACCTTGCCACCAACCGACCAGACCAGAACCGACGCTCTGTTCCCAACGACCAACTGGACCCATCTAGCCGGCCTCACCCCACTGCCCGACCACAGTCCTCAGTCCACTAGAAACCAGATCTGCACCAATCCTCCCCAGTGCTGCCTGAATTCAGTCTTAGATCCAACGCAGTGTTCACCCCAGCTCAACCAGCACTGAGCGTTTTTAAAGCACCAACCGGTTCACCAGACACAACCAAGCACCTCAGCAAACGACTGCACGTCGAAGGTCAACCCTTACTTTACGCCACAATAATCTGAAAATTCAAAATCCGAAATGCATCCCAGAAGATAACATTTTCTACTGTCTGCTGGTTCTACTGCTGGGATGGATTAGCCCACATACCCAGTCAAAGCATCTCGGCACCTTCTCCAGATTCTTCTCTACTTTTCACATCCCTGTTCCTGCGCTGGGATCCGTACACTGCCCTCTAGTGGAGGCAGTTAGGCCACACCCACCATTCAGACAAGTATACACATGCATGCACACACTCACTGTACAGAGCTGTAAATACGTGTGCTTTTCATAGACTATTGAATCATTACTGGTAAATGTGGTGTGCTGCGTGTTTATCATGAAAATGTTTGCTGTATCATAAAAACACACACACACAACTGATAGGCTGACATCTGTGTAAACTATAAGCCAGTGAATCAGAAAGCCATGTCCAGATAGAAACAGTAACAACAGATCCACATCTCTTTATCTTAACATCATAAGACTTGAATCGTGAGCTTGAAAACTTTGTCCGCGTCTCTCTCCGTATTTGTTTACGTGCACATACAGCACGAGCCTGGAAGCCTGGATTGAATTTTGGGAATTAGAGTGAGAGACAAGGGACACAAGAATTCTCAACCTGTGCCAAAAAACTCTGATTTCTGTCGTCTTCTTCTGCTGCCTCCGGCTGTCTCAAAAAAGGGGAAAACGCTAAAGTGGAATGTTTTCGTTCTGACTGTAAATGCCAAGGGAACGGGAAAGACGCTAAAGAAAAACAAAGGACAGAAATGGAATAAGACTCACTGAAAATTGCAACTACACATTTTCTGGGTGCTATGTAATCCAGAGGTCCCAGAGGACGCTCGTGACTGAGGAGGGACGGAAAAAGTTGGGGGTTTTTTGTTGTTGTTTTTTTTTATGTTGTTTTTTTTCATTCAGGGATGTGATCAGGAATATAAGAAGCAGTAAAAAAAATAGCTGCTTAAAAACATCTGTCTATTATTAATAAATGGAAGTTGGGTCCTGAAACCTGGAAAACAACACATCCCTGATATATAATGTTACGTAAAAGTGTTTAAAATGAAGGAAAGTGGGTGTTTTTTTTAATGTTTTATCATAAGCTGAATTTCAGGATGTGATACTGTGACCAACTGTAATATTCTGTTGTATACTGTTTCTTTCCTCCTGTGCTTTTATTTTGTTAACTGGTGACCTTGGATCGGCCCTTAGCCACCAGTGGTCTTTAGATTTCTTTCTTTCTTTCTTTTTTTTGCCTCAAGCACAATTTCCCTTCACAGTGACTTTGCGATATGGACAAGTTAAACTGGCTGGGACACTGCCAGTGGTTTTCCAGTGTTTTTTCCTCCTTCTATAAAACTCTCTGTACAGTGTATAAAAGCTGTATTCGTGAACTTGTGTGTTTGACCTCTCTGCAGCGTGATTGGCTGTTGCTCTATCTCAGTGTTACTGTGTGTAGGTACAGTGATCAGTGTGTCTGACTGGCAGCAAGCAAAGGGCCAGCCTATCTAGCCTAAGTCATTTCTACACCGACGCCGTGCATGCCCTCATCTACACCCCCCCCGTTGAAACACACAGATTCATGCTGTAGAGACATCCACAGTTTCTTAGAGCATCCATCTTTCCCCTACTTTTGTCCTGTTTACATTCACTTCTACAGCTGCAGTAACTACACCCTCTCCCACAGCTGTGACATCACATTATGGGTGATGTAGTAGGTAGAAACCTGGAATCTAGAAATTAGCCGAGTTTATAACACCTTTCAACCACCATTCCTGTACAGCATTTTAATATGTTATTATTACAGCATTTTCATATGTTATTATTAATCAATGACCACTTCTCGTATTAGCGAGACAATCTTACATGTGTGATTTTAGGGGGAAAAAGTCCATTTTATTATAACAATGCTACCTATTTACAGAGTTTTTCGCACCATGGATGCAAATGATGAAATCTGTGGGACTAGCCACTGATTAATGGCCTTTCATAATATAAAAAAAAAAATCTCTTACAACACTTCATATCACATGTTTTTTTTAAAAAGTTTTCTCTGTCTTGCAAAAATCAAACTTTAGAGATAAAATAATAGCTAGCTGTTTTGCAAGAGAATTAAGGCAAGAACAGTGTTTTTCCTCTCTTATTAATGGTGAATGACTCTCTGTCTTGCAATGTTTTAATAAAACTATTCCAGTGTCATCTGCACACCTGACTTTAAGTTGTATTTGACTTCCTGTTCAATGCTTTCTGGCATTTAGCCAGTGTGATACAGTAAATCTTGATGAAAAAAAAAGATTCACGCTCATGTTAAAGAATCAGTAATCGTCGCGTGTATGTTGGTATTTACAGGACTTCAAATACACCTCTGTCCAGATGTGACAGATAAGCAATGTTTTCTATGGTTGTTTTTATTTTCTGATGGTTTAACTAAGATATTAATGATGTACATGTCAAAAACTGTGGTAATGATATCATTCAGTCTGGAATAAATGTTTTAAAAAAAGAAATTAAAACAACTTTAACATACTGATCAAGACTCTTGGTGCTTTTTAACGGTGTTTGTTTTGTGTTAATCTTTTCTTTGACATAATTGGCAGTGTTTCATCAGCACTTATAAGTGTCTGTATGTCTGCACTATATGTCACTTCAAGTTCAAGTTCTTTTTTTCTCACTCTCATAATACACTCTTGGCACGTGAGCCACATGTCGTTCTCCACAGCAATAAACACTCAAAACAGTCCCTAGACACATTTGAAAACAAATAAAACCATTTATGACAGTGCAATAAATAGTAAAAAACTTGAAGTGTGATTAAAATCAACAATCATCAGTCCCAGAGGGGAGAAGTGTCTGATGCTGTATATCACCAGTCAGATCAGTGCATTGATGAGCTATGATTCTTTGACTATTCAGGGACCTGGTGGGGAAGAAGATATCATATGGATTATAGATCGTCATTATTATTATTGCTCGATCGATCATAAAGTAATAGCTGAATATGTCATTTCTGCAACATCTAAGCTCTCAAACTGAAAACATTAAGTGACAGTTTTTAAGGATCCAGTGGTGGAAAATGGACTCAGAACCATTACTGAAGTCAAAAGGAAATATGGGAAAGCAGACATTGGTGTGGATATCACAGGTCTGATGATGCACTGGTTATTTCAGTTTTTGTTTTGTTTTGAAATAAACTATATCCAAATTTGAACCCTTATTTATATAGAGAAAAACTTGAGAAAAACTTGAAATGCCCAAGTTTGAGAGGGTTTCAAGTCTGTCAACAGTAAATTATAAAAATGTCTCAGGACAAGCAGCAGTGAGCAGGTTTTAATAAACAAAAGTAGTTTTTACTCTTACATGCAGCCAGCATACTGCAAAAAAGAGGAGCTAAAACACAAGAAATGCTGAATTTGAGGAGAAAATGGCTCAATGCTAGTGAAATGATCTGTCCATGCAGCAAGATAATTGTACTAGTCAAGAAATCTTAAAATTAGTTGGTGCAGTCTAGAAATAAGCAAGCTATGTAGAAAACTAGTTATAACTTTAAAACAAGATAATTAATCTCATGTTTCCAGATCTAGGATTTTAAATCTTGGCAGGTCACGATCCACTCAGTAGCTATGTTAAACCTCAGAGTGACTTGTTGTGTATCACTGTTTGTGTGACTGCTTTGGAGTTGAGGCCATGCTGCACACAGACACACACACTCACCTAGTCAGAGAGGCATGCAGTCCATTCGTGTTTTGCCTCTTATCTTTACAGGGCCATGTGTGGCACAATCAGATAAGAGGATTGTTTGTGTAAGTGTGTATGTGTGGGGTTAAGAGAGCAAGGGTGGGTGAGGGAGGGGTCCAGGCAGGAACTCAACAGATCATAAACAACGGTCAGAGGTTAAAGGTCAATGTGGTGTCGTTTATACACAATCTCACCCTCAAGTATTATGACTGAAAAACATTTTTATTAAGTTCAACCAGAGTGTCTCCATACAGTCCAGATCCTGGAGGGAGAACGGATGAGTCAGAAGCGACAGTCCATCATATACATTTATTAAGAAGGGACACAATTTAACTTAATGACTTGTAACAACTGCTTTCAATGCACAGAAAGATAGACGACGACTCAACATGAGTCATTTCTCATTAAAACCTCAAAGGGGATAGATATCGTTGTAACACTGTAGAACATTCAAAGTCAGTGACAGTCCACCTGTTTGAATGGATATATATATATACAGTCATATCCATGTTTGTATGAGAATAATTTGGAACAGACTGGCTGCATAAAGAATATTAAAATCAGTCCACACACTTTAAAAGAGATCATTTTGGGAAATACTCCTATTTGGTGCCTTTTTACGAGTTAGCTATGGATTAATACCACCGTCATCTCTGTAGGGTAAATATGTAGGATCAGCAGCCAGTTTGCTTAATTAGCACAGAGGTTGGGGACAGGAGGAAGCAAGTAGTCTGATTTTATCTGAGGGTAACCAAATGTGCTTACGGCACATCTAAAGCTAATTTATTAGCACTTTATATCTGTATACAGAGAGTTTGGCCATTTCCATTTACCTAGGCTAACTGACAGCTTCATTTTTAACATACAGAAACAACAGTGGTATCGATCATATCAAACTCATCAAGAAAACAGACAAGTGTAAATCTCAAAATGATTTCTTTTCTCTAATGTCCTTTTAACAAATGATGAATTGCAAACAGCAGAGATAAATCTACAGAGTGCTCAAGTCATTATGATATACTTCAGATAAAGAATAAAGCTGAACACTGGCAAAATAAAACTTGACATAAGAAGTCTGCATTCTATAAAACCACCAAAATCCCCCCGTTGATTGTTGCCTCATAGACAAAATGTTTAATGACTGTTCCTTCCACATTCTGAGGCTAAGGACGGTGGCTCTGCTGGTCCAAATCACAATGATCTCAGCAACTATTGGGTGGATTGCCAATGAGCTGGTACAGACATTCATGGTTCTCAGAGGATCAATACTTGGGTGACTTAGGTAATTTTTTTAAATTTCTTTCATCCAGCACCACCCAAATGTTTGCTTATCCAATCCTAAACTTAAAGAATGATTCCATTTATTAGTTTTTGGGTCTTACTGGGAATTTTGTGTCCATCATCATCTCTTCAATAATAATATTGTTCTCACCAAGTTAACTGCTAAGAGCTTTACCTCAAAATACAATGAGTCTTTCATTTAACTTAAAGGAGGTGTGGACTGGAGCCTATCCCACCTGACGTTGGACCAGCGGTGGGTTAAACCCTGAACAGGTCGCCAGTTCATTAAAGGGGCGACACATAGAGACAAACAACAACAAAATTTGCGCTCATGCTCACATCGACAGGCGATTTAATCTCACCAAATTTACTTGCATTGCATGTTTTTGGAACGTGGAAGGAAGTCAGAGTACTGGAGGGAACCCACGCAAACACATGGAGAATATGGAAACTCCACTCTGGAGAGCCCGAGGTTTGACTTTGAACCTTCTCGCTGTGAGGCAGCAGTGCTTAACACTGCACCACTGTGAGTCTTGCATGTTTATCCTTTATAAAAAGAATTACAAAAATGTAAATGTCATGTGCAATCTGATGTTTTACACTATGTTATATCTGATAGCAGTATGGAGGACACATTTTTTAAAAACAAGCTGCAACAGACCAGGATTAGCTTCTACGCCTCAGCATGACATGCTAACAATAGCATTTTGAGGGTAACAAAGAAGATCTGAAACTGACAGAGGACAGCTGAGCGCGACCAGTATGTCCGACAGATAAGGCAGGTCTGACCGGTAGTTTGAAGCTGAGATGTCAAACTTAACATTTTCTTCTCCTGGGGAAAATCAGGAAATTTATCTCCATTTTTTTTCCTTAATCTCTTGTTGCAATGTTGGCAAACAAATCTTCCAGAAAAAGTCAGTTTCCTTCTCTGACTGTTGCTGGACTTGATGTCACATGTGTTTTAGAGATTCTTGGAGCCAGAAGAGGGCAGCAGTGAGACTCTTCTCCTGGATGCCTGCAATGATTCCCTCCTCCCACAGAGAAAACTGAGTGTTAGCAGACATGTTCTTAATCCCCTCCATCAGTCTGGCGGTGTCTCTGGATGGTTGTTAAAGTCGCCGAGGGCTGGAGCACCAAGGAGTGTCTAGGTACAGAAGACAATGGACTGACCTGAACCTGAGAAAGAGACGGAAATGAGCATCACAATGCCTGGAAGCTGCCAACTGGGCATTTCAAAATAAGACTGTGAACACAATTAGTCCTGAATGTACACACAATGAACAAAACCAGGAAACCTGTCATGTAGTGAAACACTCTCAACAAGAAGAGCTTACAAAGGATAAATGTTTTAAATGTTTTCCTGAAACAGACAAAAATACAAGACAGTGTGTACTATGGTAGAAAAAAATGACAATTGTCCCATTTTAATACACAATGATATGTTTACTGACTAGAGGAGAAAGCAAAACAAAGAAGGGAAGGGAGACAAATAAAAAATAAATCCCTTTAATGTCAGGAAGACGAAAGATAAGATCAGTTTGCGTTTTATTCTTTTTTATTGTTTTGTGTGCCTGTAATGTCAGCATGAATGATTTTCCTCAGCTTAATACTGTTATTAATAATAATATTCACAAAGAAGGCCATGTGTTGGAGTGTCACAGATGGGACACTGCCTTTTTCTGAGATTAAAGCAAAGTTTCATCCTTATCTTCATCAGTATGTAGCACAGATATATTTAAATAGTGAAAGTTGGAAAATTACCGTAAATGGCGCTGAAACCTTCAATTAATTAATTGATTGACAGCAACTATTTTGATAGTCGATAAATTCAATTCTCAGTTGTGAGGATTTGATGCTGTTATCATTGATAATAAACTAAATATCATTGCATTTTAGGACTGTTTGCCAAATACAAGAATTTTGATGGTGTCACTTCGAGCTATTTTGAACTGCAAAAGGCATTTCTCATTGTTTAAGGGGCCACGTTCCTTCCTGCATATCTGTCATTACACTGTTACACACAGATGAGAGTGTGGGCGAGAGTCATTAAAACATATGCTTACGCTTTCTTCAAACAGAGCAATAATAGTTGCAATCATCACCTGTGATCTCCAGCCTATTGAATTAAAGGCTTTTTACTTTTTAAAACTACCTTAAGTGCCTGGACCTGGATTTTTTTCTGCCATTTTTTGGTCATAATTCTTCCCATCCATTAGCACCAGTGTTTGGAGGGACACCAGTAGCCCTCCAGTTTTCTCTCTCTTTGATACACAGATATTTTACCTTGTGGGGTCTTCATTTATTGAAAATGTCCCTTTCAGGTTGACAACGTTTCTCCTGTTTTCCACGCTGCCATAGCTGAGTGTCACCTAAAAGGGGAACAACAAAAGCAGTTACAACGGTTGGTAGATCTGTTTATCTGTTTGTGAAAGTGTGTGTAAGTGTGTATGTGTGTGTGTACCTGGCTGTGTATGTCTGACACCAGTCCAAGGTTCTCAAGGTGCGAGTGGAACAACGCTGAGCGGATGAGGCTCACGCCAAGCAGCGCCTCCACGATGTAACCCACAGTGCAGTCGTCTGGGAGGCGAATGTGCTCAGCAGTCACCATGAAAGAGCCGCCACTAGACAGAGACAGAAGTAGCATAAGTAAGAGGAGATGTTATGATAAAGCTGACACAACGCCACAAAAATCTCATACTTCATTTAAGTGAAGATTTACCTTGCCCAGGGTTTCATCTTAAGAGCGAGGCCTTGGCTCAGACAGAAACCTGCTCCTCCTGTGGCAAACCAGAAACGCACCTGCTTCTGCACACAAACATGCACACATATACAATACAAATGAAGGAACTATAGTCATGCAGCCCTGTATGTTGTGCATCAGCGCAGGGACCAGTGAAGGACAAACCAATGTGGGTAGGAGCCCAGGGGAAAACAGTAGAGAACAGATATTCCTTTAATGACTATTCTTGTGCAACTTAAAGGATGTTGTTAAAAAGCTCGAGAAAGTCCAGAGAATGAGAATTAGATGAATATTATAGTGGTGCAGCAGGGAAAATTATATTATTTATTACCTCTGCCAAGGACGTATTTTCTTTGCTAGCATTTGTCTGTCTGTCAGTCTGTTAGCAGGATTACTTAAAAAGTTCTGAATGGATTTAATTAGTTTTTTTGGAGAGGTAGGGTACGACCCAAGGAACAATAAATGAGATTTTGGCGAAGAACTGGATCATCATCTGGATCCAGAATTGTTTTAAATGATTCTATACCATTGTGGGATAGGGGCAATTACAAGATTTGTTTTTGCTTCTAACCTCACGGATTATGCCGACAATGCTTAGACAAAAATAACACAATGACATCCCCATAAGATCTACCACACAGCACAGTCTGACCCGGATCCAAGCAATATTTGAATGTTGAATGTTTAAAATTATAGGGCTCACAGAAGATTTGCTACTCTGAGATAACAAATAATAAAACTACAGACTTGCATGCAAAACTATATGTATAAAAAAAGAGAAAAAGCGGAATAGTAGATAAGACAAGTCATGCAAAAAGTAAGGCAGACAAGAAAATGCAAGTATACAAGCAAAAATAATAACATGACAGAATATAGCAAAACATTACTCCCAATGTTTCTTTTGTTATCATTACAGTCATTTTATACAGCATTTGTTATGATAAGCACCATTATAGCATAGCAATTTAAAGTATAGAAAGGTAATAAAAGACATAATTAACAGGTTAAAGTTTACCATCTCAGGGGAGCCGAGTCTCTCTGTGACCTCTATTGGTCGTTCGAGGCTTGGCCGGCCGATATAAACATCCTGTGTGTGTCTGTACTGAGACAAGAGTTTCAGGAGGGAGCCAACATTCAGGTAGTTATCATCATCAACGTGACAGAACCACCTGCAACACATGATGCTCAGTCAGGAAAATGCTGTTTGTATGTGTTTATGACAAGTGTATGTGTGTGTGTGAAGCGTGTCTTACTTCTTGCCAGAGTTAATAAAAGTGTCATATTCCAGGGCCATTTTACAGGACAGGGCCTGATGATTGTGGGCTGCTGAACAGTTGGTGTTGATCAGGTGAGCCCCTGATCATCAATAACAAAAAAAACAAAAAAAATCAATGACCAGCTCTGTGAGACATTCATGGTCCCCAGAGGATGAATACTCTGGTGACTTAAATTCAAAAAATTCCCAGGTTAGAGTTGTAATTTTACAAGAAAAAAGTCATAATATTGCAAGAAATTTTTAATTTTACGAGACAAAAGTAATAATATCAACAGAATAAAGTCAGAATTTTTTTTAGAAAAAGTCTTAATATTACAAGAAGAAAGTCGTAATTTTATGAGAAAAAAAATCACGATATAACAAGAATAAAGTTATCAATTTAATGGAAAAAAAGTCAGAATATTCCAAAAATAAAGTTGTAATTTTATGAGAAAAAGTCATAATATTACAAGAATAAAGTTGTGATTTTATGAGAGAAAGTCATATAATTACAAGAATAACTTTATAATTTTATGGGAAAAAAATCATAATACAAAAATAAAGTTGTAATTTTATGAGAAAAAAGTCATACTATCTTGATATGGGGCAGAAGAGAAGAAAGATGTTTATTTGATGAATCAATTTGACTAAATATTTAATTCACAAGCAAGAAGTACTTTTAAAATTTTGAAGCCACTACAACCTGATGGCTTGAAAACTCTCATTGTGCATTTTTCTGTACAATCGGTCCAATAGTGAGAAGAATACATCATTGACAGTAGAACAATTCCATGAGCGAGGTGAGGAAAGGCCTGTTGATTAAACTGAAGTGACATCCTGCACTTAATGGTGTTCACAGTATTGCTCAGTCAGCAGCCTGGTTCCTGCTTTCCTACAGATAACGCTGGTGCGACTCAGCAAAACTGCTCTGTGAGTGTGTGTGTGTGTGTGTGTTTACAGCTCACCCATCCTTTTCCTCAGCTTCTCGTCCTCTCCATCGCTGAACACGTATGTCTGCGGAAAAAAACAAAGACACACACAGTTAATGTTATTCCAGCAGCCTGTAGCAACCAGCGTGGAAACAAAAACGTTACAGCACAGAAAATCACGCTGCTCCACCATCATTGTTCTCGATCGTTCGTTATGATCTCAGGTGAGACTCCACCTGTTTCCTTGGTTACACACACAGCAGCAGTGTTGGATGGAGGCCAAGATAAAGGTTAGCTTCTTGTCTATCAGCAGCAGAGCAGCTGGTCTCAGCCCTGTCGCTGTGTGTGTACATGAGTGTTTATGTGATGAGTGACAGGGTTGAGGGTCACTGCGCACTCAGGAAGCCATGCAGACCCCTCAACTTTCCACAGGAAGAAAACAAATACTGAGTCCAAATACAGACAGAGTAAATACTGTCTTGGTTCTGACATTGGGGTTAAACTGCTGAATCTCTGCATCACTTATTTTCATACTGGGTGAACAGTGTTGGACTTGTAGTCCTTTTAATACATAGTCCCCCCCCATTCACGTATAACATTTGAAGCTCCAGTGAAAGTTCAGTCAGGAATAAGGGTGTGCAATATTTACCCAAAAGAATTATCTTGATATGTAGTGGGATTTTGTCCATAATTATTATTTTCTATTATTTATTTACTTAAAACTGAAGCATTCAAGTAAGAACTATGTCTTTTGTGATGTACTTGGTGACAATGTTTCTTATGTCTTGCCCTCTGGTTTCTGGTTTTATTTCTCATACCATCCTGTCATTTACACCTCTAACACAAGCTCAGACTTAATTTCCTACTTACTTACTTACTTACTTCGTACTTTATTGTCAGACAAGTCTGAAAATTGTCTTGCATCTCAGCCACTCCATTTGCAACATTACAAAACAGACATTCTACATAGGAAACAAGAGTACATACAATCAACTTAAAAAACAATAACAAGAATCAAGTCCTTTTCATCTTGCATTTGATCTTGGATTAAGCTCCAAATTTAGTTTAAGGATTGACTGATGAACAAAAGTGCTTCAGTTTAATACTGTTAAATCGTGGAACTCTGTATCTCTGGTTTGATGGCAACAAATTATATTCACAGTTCAGGACATGATTAGGGTCAGAGATAATGTTATTGGCCAGCTTCAACATATAAGTTGATTCAAAACGTTTCTCCAAAGGTTGGCCTACAATCTTTGAGCAGATTTTAATTTGGTGGAACAATTTCCTGCTGTCATTGTCTGGGGCTGTCAATCGAGATATCATCTTTCTTCATCAGTTGGTCATATCTATCCAATAACACAGTGACACACCTTCATTGTTAGCATATCATAATGCTGCTGTCTTTTTAAATAAGATTCCTTTAGTTCGTTCAGGCCCCTCCTCCTCCCCATCATCACCCACTTCATCATTTCATCAGCATCAGTCTCAGCAGAGTCATCAGCCACCACCAACACCAGTGTCTGGACTCTGCAGATACACTTCGATCTCACTGAAGAGCCTGAGCGCCAAAGATATTCTGACAGACTAATTATCAGGCATCATCTGCTGCAATAAACAGTTATTTTTACTTCATTTACTTGTCTCTCTTGATTGACATATCATGAACAGATAGACAAAAGATTCAAAGAGTTAAGTTTGTTTGTTTTTTACCATGAAGTGTGGTGTTCTTTTTAAAGTAGGCCACATTACATTAATATACTTGCTGAAGACCAAACTGAGGGCAAAAATCCAGCTGAAAAATATGCAGGCAAGAGCCAACAATGCCCAGAAAGAATGATTTTGGTGACTGAAAGATAAAACATGTCTAAGAATTTACAGCCATGCTAGCAGCTCATCATCTTAGTTTAGCATGTTTGCTAATCAGCACTAAACACAAAGTACAAATGAAACTAATGGGGATTTTGTAGGAATTTAGTTAGGGGCCAAAGTATTGGACAAAATAAAAATTGACCTGATGATGAAGCAAGATGAAAAAAATGAAGGGACTACTAAAGGTGCAACAATTCATCCTCTGGTAACCATGAATGTGTATACATAGTTTCATGGCAATCTATATTATAATTATTGAGACATTTCAGTCTGGACTTAAGTGGGGGACCAAACTAACCAGCAGACTGACAATGTCAAGTCAAGTCAGTTTTATTTATATAGTGCCAAATCACAACAAAAGTTATATCAAGGCACTTTCCAAGAAGAGCAGGTCTAGACCAGACTCTTTATCCTACAGAAACACAACAATCCCCCATGAGCAAGCACATGGCGACAGTGGCAAGGAAAAACTGCTTTTTAACTTCAGAGTCATTGTTCCATTTCAGATCCAGTGCGCTTTAGTTAAGGGGCGATAAGTGTCCGACTGAATAAACTACCCTTGTCAAAAGACCCACCTCAGAGGGATCCCACTTCACAACCATCCTGCCATGTAGCACAAATTCAATAATAAATCTTGGGTCAAAGTACTGTATGATCCCATCGCTGCCCGTGTTAGACAGAGAGCCCAGCCAGCTGTGGGTTTTTGTCAGTCTGTTTTTTTTTTCTTTCTGAGGCTCTTAAGCCTCTAGAGAGCAGTCGGCCTCTTGTTAGAGCTGGTGTCTGTGTGTCATACCACTGTAGGCTTGAGCCAAGCGGTGGAGGCAGTAGGAGGAGGGTAGGGGTCAGAGTGAAGAAGAAAAATGTGGTTTTGAAGGGGGGGTTGGTGTATCACCAGTAGTTGTGTCTTACAGGAAACAACTGTGGCAGAAGAAAATAGTGTCTATGTGTGTGTGTGTGTGTGTGTGTGTGTGTGTGTGTGTGTGTGTGTGTGTGTGTGTGTGTGTGTGTGTGTGTGTGTACTCTTGTGATCAGACACTTTTTTACTTCCCATGAGAAATCTGGCAAGTTCCCAGGGCTTCTGAGTTCATGAAGGTAACACTGTGAGAATGTGCGCCTGCATTGCTGTATTTCCATTACTAAGCAGTCCTATAGAACAGGGGTGTGTCTGGGAAACAGGTAGAGTTTCACACACATGTCCGTGAGAGCAGACACAGGAATGCATCAGACACACATCAGCTGAGTTCCCCGGCTCTATTTACATGTCAACAGTCTCCATGCGGCATGAGACGAGACTCGAACAAGTTCTCTGAGGTCTAAATGGAAATCAGAATGGCCGCTGTGCACTCCACAGTCACGTCTGCATTTGATTACAAGCTTTGAAGCCGTTGGGTACAGTTCATCCCAACACCATGTGTTTTATGGCAAAAGATTCATCTTTGACTCACTCACCACTGATTCGGACCAAAAAGCTATCTGTTCATCCTGTTTGATCTCAGATGTTTATCTGTGGGGCTCTAAAGTTCTCCTGTGGCCAACATCTCTCTGTCAGATCCAGTAGTCATGTTAGAACTCCCCCAGATCACAGGGATGGTGCTTTAATGACTTGGCAAATTAGGTTTCTCATATGATCGGGGACAGATTTATAGTAGCAATGATTAGTTGATTAATTAAAAATTAACTGGCAACAATTTGGATGATCAATTAATTATTTTTGGTAATTTTTAAGCCTCAATATTTTCTTGCCATCATAATACCAAATTCCATTTGGTTTAAAAGTGTTGGTTGGATATAGAAGACATTTACAGACAGCTTATTGGACTCTTTTTTTCTCTTTCTTTTTTACAATTTTAAGTGATTAATCACACAGATATTTAGAAATTAAACTAATCATTCATTGCACTAGATTATTTGGGCCTACTTAAGGAAAAGAAATAATGATACATAAGGAAAATACTAAGAGTCCAGCATTCAACAATACAAATATAAGCAATATCCAAATCAAAAGAACTCAGGCTGGAAAAAAAAACTAATTTCAGTGATATATTATTGATAACACTAAGGTGTAGCAGCACAATAGTTCACTATTAAATAGTCAAAGAAAGTTGAACAAAAAGCACAAGTGCCTTTAAGTTTAACTGCAAAATGATCCGACATTCAACCTCTTTTATATCATGAAAAATCAGTTTTTATGTTGTTTGTCGCTGGCTTTTAGGATGCAGACTGCAGTAAATCTCTGTGTGTTGATGACAGCATCTGAACAAGTGATGTTGTATCTGCAGTCTTGAAACAAATCTGCATCTTGATCAAAGGCTGATTAAATCCATGGTTGAAGTGTTTTCTCTTTAAGCCCCCTGCCTGTACTATGTCAACATATTAGCAGCAGTGTGGTCGGCCTGTTAAGGCCTATTTATGCTCTAGTTAAAGACGGAGACGGACTGGGCCCTCCGTACGTCTTCTGCGTTCATTCTGTACGTAATCGGACACGTTTTCGGAGAGCTTGCGGATACGTACGAGACGGACGAAACGAAGCAACACCACCAGAAATGGATGGTGGCCCTGTAGCTACGACAAATATGTACGGAAACAACGAAGAAGAAAAAAGTGAAGCGATAAAGTGTAAAAACTCATCGTCCTCAAGCAACTGCCTGTTAAATATAAATGGACAGATAAGACGCTTGATGGTAGAATATGGAGTTCTGTGTTTTTGTCTTTTTGGACCCTTCTTAAAAGTGCTAAAGAAAGTATTTTTACGTCCACATTTTCTCAGTTTATCATGTTCTTGCTGAGAGGGATGTGTTTCTTGTAAATATATCACTTGAATCTTCATTTTACTTATTATTTTCCCTCTTTTAATTGGGCTATATAAACCATTTTCACATTCAAGGACACCATCCGCCTCCCTGTATCAAAAAGATCTGTGTGCCCACAAACACTTGCAGTATGTGTTTAATGATGACCCTGATGAAGGCCACAAGCCGAAACGCGTTGGTCTAACAATAAGAGTTTTTGCCTTTTTGGACCTTTTCCCTTCTCCATGCACCTTGAAAGTGGGTGAAGTTGTGCCAGAAACCGCTCTCTGTGCCCATAAACGCTGCCAGAACGGTGGCATGGAACAAATGGGGAAAAGTAAAACACCTGTTGGAGGAACGAGGGAAAAGCCTCTTATACAAAGAGGGCCCTAATTCAGAAGTGACACTGGGACCTACAGTAAGGGTTTTGGTCATTCTAAATGTGTCCAACGTAAGAAAAATAAAAAAAAATAAAGCAGCCCTCTGACTCCCGACAGCTACCTGTGTGTTTATGGGGTTTGTATGCTGATCAATATATGATAGAGGCCCATAATATGAACGGGTCGACGGATAAACCATTTACCTACGTAGAGGGAGCATAAATAAATGAGCCTTTAGCCCTCAGATCTCTCTCATACATTACAAAGGCTCCCATCTCTGTTTTACGATTCTGGATCAAAGAGTCAGTGGAAACCAGTTTTCTGTAGGTTTATAGCTTGCTTGCAGTTGCAGCAGGACATGAGGGGAAACTTTATTTATACAAACCCCCATTGATATAAGAACTATGTGTCTGAAAATAGCACATTCTCTCTTTCGTGACGCTTCACATGTTCATAAAACACATAAATACAAGAGCTCATATAAATAAATCACACGTTCATTCTGGTGCATTGTTGGGGTACCGTTTTGTGTGAATAGGATTTGCACAATTAGAGTTCACTACTTCAAGATTCCAAATAGCAGCATGCCTCTTCAGGTTTCAAACATACACTAGTCTTGTTTTTGCATATTTATCTTAAATCTTAAATCCAATGTTAATTATTCTAACTGTATAGCCCCCTATAAGACTGCTCTCAGACGTTTTCTTGATCATGTATCCTCACCTGTTGCATGTTTCGAGAGATCCAGGTGTCCAGCTGGAGCTCCAGTCTCTGTCGGTGATATCTCCCGGTGGTTTTCACAGCTATGAACAGGTCGTCCGCAGACAGATGCTCCACCGGCATGGGGAGAGCGCTCCTCCTGCTGCTTATCGCTCTCCTTTCCCGAGTTAGTTTCCTGAAGTACGCTGAAAAAAGTTTCACGCCTGTCCCTGCGGCTGGAGGCTCCACCGGGTATCCGCTGCTCGGGTGTTCGACAGTGATGACCAGCATCCCGGTCACGAGCAGACCGGTGACTGCGGAGGCGGCAGCGCGGAGTCCTGCAGCCGAGCTGAAGGTGTTTTTTGATCCACTGGCGGGTGTCCACATCGTGACGGAGAGGGTGGTTTCACAGCTTCATTCATGGATGGATGAAAGTCTAAATGACTGTTTTATTGAGTTTACAACATCTCCACAGAGTAGATACAGGTTTAGTTACCGTCCCTCAGCGGATGTCCTCCCACCGTTTGACTGGGTGCTTTATTTCACACTGAAGTAATAAACTCCACCAGTGGGCAGGACGGTCCATCGTTGAACCAATGGGCGTTTCGAGCGCGTCCGAAGTGGGCAGGGATAACTAGCAAAGAGGCGGCGAGGCCTCTGGATGAAAATCCACATGGCAGCAAGCTTCATTAATGGCCATTTACAAGACAGAAATACAGTTGAAAAACAGAATGAAGAAAGGGGAAAAGAGAGAGATAGAACAAATTTTAGGACAATATAGAGAACAAACAAAGAATCAAACAAAAAAAAGCGAAAGACTTGTTAGATTTGTCTTCTCTGAAAAATTGCTGTAAATTTGAACAATGTGAAGTCCCTGATAATATCAGTTCTTTCTCCTCCAACCTGTGAGAATATCTGCAACAATCTTATTTTATGGTGGTAGAATTTATTTTTCTAATCAATATTTTTATTTTCAGATAGTTACCAGTTGATGGAATGTGAGACACCACATCATAAAAATAAAACCAACCAAGAAATACAAACATATGGAAAAAAAATAGTAGCTGTAGTTGCAACTAGTTGAGCCGACTAAATTATATCAACTATTTGGTTACATTACAACAAATATAATGCTACTGGGGACCAGTCCCTTACAAACCCTTTAGGAATACCTCTTAAAACATGGGATATTCTCTCCAATGCTAAGATAGACATTTTTCATGCCACCCGGAAATATCAGGAGGTTCTTCTTTTTACCTGTTTTGAAGAATTGTGCCACATGCAAATCAATTCTCAGAATGTACTTAAACCTGAGTTCATAATTGGAGTCACATCCCAGTACAAAAATTAAAAGGAAAAAGAAGTATATAAATCCCCCAAAAGTTTCTTAATCTCAATTGGACTGATAGCCAAAATGTTACAATTTTAGGGCGTGATGATAATGACGGTCTTCCTGATGTGTGTAGTTTCCTCTCCACCCCTTATAAAATATATGTTAAGTAACGTTATTTTGATGTTCAGCTGTGGTTATCTAATGCTTTATTTGCACATTGCAAGTATGTTCTGTACATTCTGCCACTGTACTTCCCATCTATTGTGGGTCTACATATGTGCACCTTGAGAACTACAAATATGCCTGCTGGACTGCAATTCCCAGCTGAACATTGGAAACCCAGCACAGTTGTAACTCATCCTGCTGATGGGATTGATGCTCTTGCTCTCTATGAACTTGTCTCTGTTTATGATAATTGTGCTGCCCTGATGGAGGTCCTGTGACCCAAAGCTTGGCATTTGATTTATTAAAGATACTTGCATGGATCTAAGTGTGCAGAATATTCTTGATAGAGCTACTATTTTTTAGTGGTCTGGCACCTTAGCATATCCCCTGGTCATGAGTGCGGTGAGTTTTTTTTAAAGGGCATGATCACATAAAATGACTATAAGTCATCATTTTTACATTTCAGACATAACACAGAGCTCATAGTCCAATTTAGTATATTGGATAGTTAGGATTACATGTAGTCTGTGAATAATCATATTGGGAATCATAGGTTTTGTTAGAACATATAATTTCCTTTGCATTCAACAAAATGTGACACCACATCTCATCATTTAAGTTTGGGTTTTTTTCTTTTCGGATCTAGCCTTGTATAAGCATCCAATGGTTTGCATTTGTCTCTGATATACAGTGTATAGAGATGTATGTCAAATTAAAGGCATAACAAGATTTAAAAAATATGTCTGTGTAAGGTGGTAGTACACCAGGTTCAAACCAGCAACAGTGCTCCCAGGCATTGATTCTCCAAGTGTCGTTCATCCATAAGAACTTTCCTTTTGATGATGGTGATGGAAAGGCCTGTCTCACGTTTGTCCAAAATCTCTCATAGATGTTCAATTTAGTTGATATCAGGTGACAATGAATGATTTATATAATTTTCATCCTATTAAACTATTCAGTGTGCCCTCAGCCCTGCATGAAAGTATCTGCAGTTAAGTTTTTCTTGTACGTCATATTGCGGTGCTGTTTTCAAGGCCTAACAGTGAGTTACAAGGAACAACACCACAGAAAGTGTGCTTTTTAAAAGGAACACGTGGTTGTGTTCACTTATACGTCACTGCTACTGATGCATTCACAACCTTGATGATACTAAGATTAAAAGGTGACTATCATTGCAGGTTTTTGATATGTAATATATTGTGTTACTCAGCACCTTATATGTGTTTGTAGTTTTTCTTGTTGGAAAACAACCTGCCTGGAGTTCCTGTGTATGGAGGCCTGGCGGGTTATGATCCAAGTTGGACAGATGTTGAAGATGACCGTGACATCGGAGTGTTTGTTGTGTTGCCAAGTCCACAAACGTGCCAAGCAGTCAAGTTGCCAGATCCACCAACCATCTAAGGAATGTTTCCCCTCTAATAATGTGCAGTTTGTCTGTGCTGCATAATCTGTGCTGAGCCCTCAAGCAAAGTCAGGATAATATTACATTTTGGATATTACAGATGCCAACACAGCAAAGAGTCCATTTAGGACTTGTAGAGAGAGAAAAATATAGGAATGCCACTAAGTATGACAATGACATTGTAAAGTAACTTAACACCAGCATGAAAATCAACGCTTTACTGCCCTCTCTAGTTGAAAGTTTCACATCTGACCACACCCAGAAGCATCAATAAGTGAGTGTGTGGTTGGGTGTGGTCAGAGGTACATTATGTTGAATCTATAACCACATCTAACTGTTATGTCACTGGGTCTGAGAGCAAACCTGTGGCTAGGAGGTAAGTTAAACCTCTGGAAGTCAGTTTCTTTTAAGACTCACCACAGAACTGTTCTTACTTACTAACTCACTTTTCATCAAAAAAATTCAAACCTTTTTTCCTTGAAAAAAAGTAAAATATATTATAATTACTTGATAAAATTCAAACTTTATAGTCTGAAAGTGCAACAGACCATTTAAAAGTTTTCCTTGTAGTCCAGGAAAAGGCACTCTATCAAGATTCACTATGAGCATAATCTATTGCATGTACTGCTTTCCCATCAGTACACCAAGTTTATGAAGAAAAATGGGAGAGGAAAGGTTTGAATGATTACAGCACCAAAACATCTGAGAAGCAGTGCGTGAAAAAATATTTTAGGTTTTACACTTTAGATGAGCAATAACAAAAAAAAGCTGTTTGCCAACCTTACAAGCAGCTATTTTATTCTATAACCACAAAATATGAGGACTCACCTGATAATTTGGCACCCAAGAGGCAGTAGAGGCACAAGTGAGCAACGTCAAATATACAACCACATCTGACTGCTTACTTTTTGCTACATTCATCCTCAGCACCATTACCAGAAGCTCATAAAAAGACCGTCACTGTTATGATTTATGAAATTTATTTGGATTAGGGCTGAAACAATTCTTCAAGTAACTAAAATAACATGATAAATAAATAGTCTATACAAATTATTTGCATCAAAGCTTTGTTTAATCCACATAACTACAGTTCAATCAAGAGAAACAGGTAAATGAGGCAAAGATATTGTTTATTACAGCAGATTATATCATAATTAGTCTTTCAGAAAGTTTGGGACACTTAGACTCTTGAGGGAGATTGTGATAGAAGGGCATCTGCCCTGAGCAGCTACAAAATAAATCCACTTTGGAGTCAAGACACTGGTGGTGGTGGTGGCCGATGACTTTGCAAATCTGATACTGAGGAGACTGATGAACCTGAAGAAATTATAAATTAGTCAATCTGCAAAAACTGGGTGGTGATGGGGAGGTGGAGGGCACACATAACAGCAGCATGAAAGCACTAGAGGTAGGCCTACAGAGAGAATCATAAGCCCCATTACACATCCTTTTCAAGGCGGGACTGGACCTCTATTCCACCCTGACATTCATTCAATGAAGGTGTGATCAGGGTGTGTTTTGTTCAACCTCTTTGACGGCAGTGGAGGTCGTAACAACGCGGAATTGCAATTCTGTGTAAACGTGAGGTGGAAAGGCAGGACAGTGCTCTGACATTTTGATGATATACTGTGTGTGTAGCCCAAACCGGAAGACTTAAAAAGCAGCTAGTAGCAGTTAGTAGCTAAGTAGATAAACTGAAAATGTCTTCAAATTGAAGAGACAACACAATGTTTGGGAACTCCTTAGACTCCGATTAGAGGATAAGGTCAACCGCCACATAACAAGGAAGGGAAATCGTTTTTTGATGCACAATGCTAAAAGAAGAGATGGCTGAGATTGTAAAATGGAGGAAGGGGTAGGAAACAATGAGGAGCAAAGAGGAGACAGACTAGATAGGTTTTGGATCATTTCACGCTGAAACAAAATGAAACCTCATGTTTGAAACATCCTACCACAATAATATGACACGAATGCTTCAGCATCTCTGCAGAAAGCATTCAGTCTACATATCCAGTCCATATGGAGCGAACCAAGGTAATGTTAATGTACCAGTAAAAAAAAATGCTGGTTGAGTTGAAGGCTACTATGTTAGTTATGACCATATGTTAATTATGGACACATCCACATCAATATGAGATGATCAGAGTAATGGCAGAAAGTCACAAGAAGGTTGAGTGTTGGTTTTGAGTGGTGGTTCACACACATGACCGCTGCCCATTTCAAGCAAAAGCAAATGCATTTCACTGATCTTTTCTTAAATCAAACATAGTAGTTTTAATTGTCCATAAACTTAACCATAGTGCTGTTAAGTATGTGTTAGAAATGCTTTGTGGCAAGAAGGCTTTCCGTGTTGGCCACAGATGCTGAAGGGTTCCTTGTGCATCTGAATGAGGAGCAAAAGAGCATGACAAAGTGTTAGCATGTGACAAGCTGGGATGCAAATGTAGGGTTAACATAGTAAATACATTTACATTACCAAGCCTTATGAACTAACAGTAGCTACGATTTCTTAACTTGCAAATGTGCATTTCTTTAGGATGTTGTCAAATTGGTGAAACTGTAACAGTAGTAACTGGGTTTACATGGACACTTTTCTGACATTCTGATTCAAATCATTCCGATTGAAGCTGTCATTTCAAGTGTTTACATGAGTTGTGCTCTAATACGATCTGGTGTTTACATGCACCACCGCAGTTAATCGGAACAGCCGTGTGACATGCGCAAAAGTAACAGAAGTGACGTATATTTTGCATGTTTTACCAGAAGATGGATGTCGATCATGTGATTGGTTCAAGTTTTGTTATTGTGATGCTTTTAATAAAGCTGCAGCATGATAATAACACAGGGTTACTCATACTGGAAGAAATGAAAGAGAGACGGCGAGCACAAGGAAGCCTTATCCGTACCCTACGATGCATCATGATGCTGAGCAGTGCAGACAGAACTCTACCAGTAGATATTCCATTCCACCGTTTACATGGTGCGGTTGTCAGTTTAAGAAAAGGTTTATACTACCCCATTCGGTTTGGGCGTTGTTATTCCAAATGAGTGGTCCATGTAAACCCAGCTACTGTGTTGAGCTCTCAGGGCCACCGTACTAATTGGCCAATAGAAGAAATGTGGCTCCCAGCAATAATTTCACACAACAGGATAGAATTTCAAAAGGTTATATGATTATTTCTTTTATTAAACCATTAATCATTAAGTATAGTGTGTGAACTTAAGCCGATAAAAAAGGTTGTGTTTCTGCATTTCTTATAAAAGAGATGGATTTTCCTGCTCTAAATGACACATAGAAGAAATGCTGTTGATAACCCAAAGAAACAGACACATTAGGAGAACCAGCAGAAGAGCAGAGCCAAACCTCTCATTATTTCCCCTCTACTGTCATAAAAACCTCTGTATTCCCATTAAAGATAAGAGCATCTTACTGTATTCACTTGCATCCTACTTGAGATCATGGAGAGCACAACAGTTGAACTGCATATAACCCTTACACTCAGTGATGCTGTTCATTTTCGCTCAAACCCTATCAGTGTGGCCGCAGTGCTTAAGTGGTGTGTGAGTGTGTACCTGGAGAATGCTGTGGTTGCTGAAGATGTGTATTGAAAAATCTCTATTTATAGTCTTATCAGAAGCTTAGTGTATGTATGTACTGTTTTTTTTCCAATTAGTCTGTGTTTACTGTAAAATAATGACTGTTGTTAGCTTTGTATGTGTGATATGTACAACAGTAATGTACAAGGGCAGTCGAGCTAGTTTTTTTACATATAGTGGAATCCCCCTTTCTTTGATTTCTGCCTCCTTCTCTTCTCCTCTCCCTCCTTTGTTTCCCCTCCTTCCTTGCTTTCTCCCCTCTTGATTCCTTTTCTTGTTAATATGTTGCAGGATTCAGAGTGCAAGGTCACAGTTTTCCAAGCCTCAAGTTGGGACTTTTCCTTTTTCTCTCACTCATTGAACCACACAGACAGACAGAAAAACACATTCTTGAATGTTCAAAATCACTCTCATTTTCACATTAAAATTACCAGAAGATCAACTGCTGCTTAAATGTTATTCCCATGAAAGATGAAACTACAGTGCGAGTGGGAAGGAAAACAAATAAGGATGTGTTCTTCCTTTCTTCTTGTCGAAGCGAGGGATCGCTCTCAAACCACAGAGGAGTGGAGAAAGGAGTGGTGAGGGGAAAGGGCGGGAGGGAGCAAGTGGTTAGGATTTGGGGGCGGATTTATCACAGGTCACAGTCAAGGATGGAGCTTTGTGCCTATTGTGTCATCAGTCAGGGTTTCAGGGGATTTTGGTCAAAAATGTGATACTGATTAAAGCTATTCTCTTCCCCGAAATAAGAAGCACATGAAGATCAGGAAACAATTTATGCGTGTGTCTGTGTTTGTGTTAAAAGGAATACTTCAATGAAATCTGTCTTTTTAAAAATATATATAGGTTTAAAAGGGGACTTTTTTTTAGCTTGTTACCCTTGTGGAGGACAGCAAGCTTTGGATTCACAGTAGCCTCGATGGATTCTAATGTAGACCCATAAAAACATCAAGAAAATCATCTTAAAATGTCTATATAAAATTCTCAAACTGGTCCTGCAGCATGAACCAGTTGTCGGCTTTCCAGCCAGGAAAAGCAGGCAAATGCGTGGAACATCAAACACCATGGGGTCCAAAAGTTGTAGATGCACTTTTTAGTCTATTGGTTTATATACTAGCAACATGGCCTTATACACACATATATATATATATATATATATATATATATATATTTATTATATACACACACACACATACATATACACACACACACTGTATGTCAATCTGTCCAAACTGATTCTTCTGAAACTTCTTTTCTTAGCTTGAAGACGTTTCACCTCTCATCCAAGAGGCTTCATCAGTTCTGTTCTGATTCATTTACTGTATTCTTAGTACTAGTACTAGTATTGTTCAGTTTGTTTAAATGCAAAATAAGCAGGGCGCAGATAGTGCAGTGGTTAGAGCACGATGCTATAGTCCTCTAGCAGCCGGCGTGGGTTCGATTCTGACCCATGGCCATTTGCCCCCCCCCCAACTCTCACCTCTTCTGGCCCAAAAATAAATAAATAAAAAAAGCAAAATAACTTATTTGACTGCACTATTATTTACTGTATTCCTAGTATTAGTACTAGTATTGTTCAGATTTTGTTTAAATGCAAAATGCGATAATACATTTGTTCTTTATCTACCATAAATTTTTGAACCTCAGACTCCCAATAGGGATCTGACTTGTGGTAAGGCGGCCAAATTAGAGGCATTTTACTAACCCTGAAGGCTATGGGTCGTGGGGGATTTTTATAGCACCACATATGGTTGCAAATTCATTAAGATTTAAAGAAATCAGTGCATTTTGGAAGCCTAGAGGGGAGGTAAACCTGGACTCAGTTTGGACAGTGGTGGAGAGTGCATCAATCACATTATTAGAGTTCCTAACCCTAACCCATAGAATGATACTACTATGATACTATGATAGAATGAGTCTACTGGGCTGTCTTTGTTTTCTTCTAGGCAGCTTTTCATTCCTTTACTAATTTCCTTTTGTTTCCTGATTATTGAACACACCCACATTTGATTTTGCTGTGTACAAGTGTATTTTTCTTGCTCCTGTTCAGATGGATGAGATATATTACACTGTGATGACTATTTTTTTTTAACTATAAGGTCACAACGTGTGAAGGTCAACAGTGTTTTATCAGATGTTCTATTACCATCCACTGGGTCACCCCAGGTTTGTGTCCTCTCACCACTTTTATTTGTTTTATGCTGGGGCATTGGGCCCCAATGACTGATGACTCTGTTATTGCATCTTGATTGAGTGATGATGATCCTGACCATGGCCCTGTGGTTGCAGACTTTACAGACTGGTGTAAGTCCTCCTTCTTGGACATCAATGTGTGCTTGTTCCTCATCGCTGCCCATCTCTCCATGGCGTAACCGGAAGTGACAGAAAATGTTTTCAAATTATCATCTTTTTTTTCCTTTTCTTCTTTTTAAGAAGAAAAGCATGTATATGTATACATATCTGCATGTATATGTATGGTTGTGGCAAGATTGGTAGAAAACATTTCTTAAAGAAAATACATGCAGTTTGATCTTGCAGCAGATACGTTTTTTTTGTTTTTTTCTGTGCATGTGTGCTTGTGATCTACACATTCTCATTTGTCTTTCTCACAGAACGGCAGTTTATTTGATAACGAAAACATAACAGGAAATACAAACAATTGATTAAACACTGAGAAACTTAGTTACTCCATCAGAACTGAAAACTCCTAGAATCAAATTTGGAGTGATCTGGTTCAGCTGTACTCTCTGCTGAAGTATTTGTTGACTTTCCAAACAGGAACATAGATGATGAGACTGATGAGGAAGAACTGCTTCTGCTCCTTCAGCCACACCAGCTTCATGTCCACCTTGCCCTCCGTGTCCTTGTACTCCATCAGAAAGTGCTCGCCACTGTAGTCCAATGACAGCTTGTTCCTCATCATCGTGATGCAAATGGGGGAGCTGACGCACCAGAAGGGTTTCTGGAATTCGTCTAGCAGTGTCAAAATTATGAAGCAGCAGTTCTATGCAATGAAAGAGAGAATTGTCTGAGATCATTTCCCCAGACACTGAGCCAAACCTGTTCAACTGTAGGCCTCTGTCTTAGGCCCATGCTCAAAAACGCATGCCCAAAATAGGTATATCACTGCAATTACAAGGTCTTTCTGTATAATCTTAGTATCCCAATAAAGGAAACACCAGAGGTGTAAGAATCAGCACAGATGTTACTGTGTCAGAGTAAATGAAGATGGAAGAGCAAAACCGGAAAGATTTCATTTCTGCCAAATATAATTTTATATTTTAGGGTGAATTTTCATAATTGAATTATCATATTACTCCCTAGAACTTCCAGCAAACAATAACACAACATCTGAACATGATCTGTGTCAAGGCTGAGGCTGATAAAGTGAAGCCGAGCAAAGTTACAGGTTTTGGTAGATGTTTAGGCCCAATCTCCAAAACTGGCCTCTTGGCTTGATTGACACCTCTATGTAACCGTCAGAGCCAATAAAATATTGGCTTGTCAGGGTGAACATAAACCCACTCACTGTTTTAATCACACCATTGACCTTGTTTTGACTTATGGCATTGAAACTGAACACTTAATAGTCCTTTCAGAAAACCCTCTTCTGTCGGATCATTATTTAATAACATTTGAATTTGTATTACTCGATTACACGGCGCTAGAAAAAAGCTTCTACACTAGAAACCTATCTGATGATGCTGTAGCAAAATTTAAAGAAGTGATTCCATCAGTACTAAATTCATCAACATGTCTGACTATAACAGAGGACTCTTTCACTAATTTCAGTCCCTCCCATATTGATCATCTTGTTGATAGTGCTGCAGGCTCACTAAGAGCAACTCTGGACTCCATCACCCCTCTAAAAAGAAAGTCTCAAACATAGGAGATTAGCTCCACGGTATAACCCTCAAACCAGCAATCTGAAGAAAATAACACAAAAACTAGAGAGAAAATGGCTAAACTGGAGGAGTCTCCATTAGCCTGGATAGACAGCCTTAAAAGCTATAGGAAGGCCCTCCTCAAAGCCAGAGCAGCCTATTACTCAGTTTGTGTTCAGTATTGTAGCCAGGCTGACAGAGTCACAGGTCTATTTAGCCCAGTATTCCTATAAGCCTCAGCAGTAACGACTTCATGAGCTTCTTTAATGATAAAACTCTACTTATTAGAGACTAAATTCATCAGCTCCTGCCTTCAAATGATAGCAGTTTACCTTCAAACACAGGAAGTTTAGACACAGCTGTAAGACCTGATGTATATCTGGACTGCTTCTCTCCCATTGACCTTCAACAACTAACTTCCACAATTTCTTCATCTAAACCAACAACCTGTCTCCTGGACCCCATCCCAACTAAGCTGCTTAAAGATGTTTTCCCTGAGTCAGCACTGTAGTGTGTTGACTGTTTCAGACAGATGTACCTTCACTGAGCCCTCCAGTGACTCGCTCTTCCAGGGCAGCTGGATGTTCCCAGACAGAGATCTGTGCTGGGACATGTTGGTCCTATGGATGACCCTCAGCTCCATCAGTCCACACTGCATCGGAACTGATCACAGACACACAACAAATGTTTTACATAGTAACCAGGGAATCGGAACCTGTCAGGACAATCTGGCTGTTTTATCAAAGAGTCTGAGATTTAAGTTAGAACTCTGAGAAAACCTTTCTTCAGCAAAAATTAAAGATGGTGAGATAAAAGTCAATACGAAAAAATCCATTTTTATAGCTGAAAGGACAGATTTACAGGTTACACTCAGAATTAAGGGAATCATTTCTGATATATAAAAATAACCTTTAGAGGATATTGTTTGTTCAATAAATCACAGAACCTAAAATTAGTTTTATGAATAAATGTCCAGTTCAAATTGCAGAACTCATGGGGTGCAGATAACACAGTAGTTAGAGCAGCGCCCCATGTACCGGGGCTGCAGTCCTCCAGCGGTGGCCGTGGGCGTTATCATTAATAACGGAGTGTAATTTTAAATCAATTGATATTCATTAATAGTTTGAGAGTAATCATATTACCAAATACTCAGGTATCTAGCTTTTTTCCAGCGGCGTGTAATCGAGTAATTGTGTTTAAACGTAAGTACTATACATGCAGTTGAACTCACCAGCTTTATGTAAAGATTTACCAGTTGTACCTGTGTAATTTGGTGCAAAATGTGATGCTGCTACGCAACATGTGTCGTAGTCGACAGCTCTGTAACTACATGTGATGGGATCAGATTTCTCCATGTAAACACATTACCTGTGTGACGGGACAGCTGGTAGAAATGTCCTGACATGATCTCCGTGCTGGTGTTGTGCAGGACAAAGTGCAGAGTGTAGCCGTGGAGACCAAGCTCGGGGTCCGAGTCATACAGTGGTGGAAGGTCCACGGGCTCAGAGTATGGGCTGCAGGAAGGGACAAACTGGCTGAAAAACCATGGGAAATCCTGACTGTAGGTGATTGTAAAGATGATCTGATTAAAAGGACTGTTTTAGTGACTGAAAGGATAAAATGTCTTTACATTCAACAACCGGTACCGTCATGACAGCGACTGGAAGACTGAACTGATACATTTGTTCTGAACTAAAAACTAACTCAGAAGTTCAGTTTCCCCTAGAAATCATTTTAGGCCCGGAGGACAGAGTTGATAGAGACTATGGGTGCATTTTTGATTATTTATTTCCATGTTAAACACTTAAAACAAAGTGATCCCAAGGAGAGGATGACCCAATAAACTGCATATACTACACACTACCATACTTCACTGTGTACATACTTCACTACCTAACTTCACAAGTTACAGCAAATTTAAAAAAAATTATTTGTTCCACTAAGGTTACTGGAAAGTAAGTACTTCAAAACTTTGTATAAAAAGTAAATAAAAATATCAATTCCACATGAAATATTATATGTTATTCTGGACTTGTAGGATGACATGCCATTCTTCCTGCAGTGCTGTGACAAGTTGTTCATGTGTTGCTGGAGCAGGATCTCTCCGTCTCACCCGGTGATCCTGAACGTCCCATAGATGCTCTTATTGGGTTGAGATCTGTGAATATGCTGGTCAAGGAAGGACAGTGGCATTGTTCTGGTCCAGGTAGGCTACTCCTGACAGACATGAGCCACATGTGGTCTGGCATTGTCATGCATGAAGGTGATGCCTGATTGTTGCATCCTGGGAATGACATGTGGACCTAGGACCGTATCTCAGTAACGGATGGCTGCCGGTATACCGTGAATATGGACAAGTTCTGACCGTCATCCATTAGCAGTGGTCCCGCACATCATGACACCATCACCAAACAATCCACTTCCTGGATCTATACGGTAGAATAGCAGTCCCCGCGACGATGGTACAAACGCCAACGACCACCAGCTGTGCTGTGTACAGGTTAAATCCAGACTTGTCACTAAATGTGTTCTCCATCCACTTTGCAATCAGCCATAACATCTGGAACATCTGTGCTGCATGTGTCGCCGAGTTCACGTAAGTTCTTTCGGGAATCGTGGCATCGTCAATTGTTTCAGTAGGACATTAATTAGACCCGGTAAATTATCACCTTGGCCAGGTCTTTTCAATTATGCAAAAAAAAAATTTCACCAACACCATTGTTTACTCTGAAATACACCAATGACTGTTATTTCTATGTTAAGACTAAATATGATGGTTATTCATGATTTCACATGTTTTGGTTGAGGGTACTTAAAAAAAAGTCTATTCAGTTTATCACATGCTTGTTTGTTTCAGTAGATTAGGGCTAGTGAATAGAAATTACAGGGGTTTTTAAATTATGCATTTCCAATGTTGCTCAGTATACAATAAACAGTCACATGACTGTTAAAACTACTCAGGTGTGCAAAGTACACACCTAGCACATCATGAACACAGTATGCATGACTTATTGCTGCATTGATCTTCTTCAGCTTGGAGAAAATCTTCACTATGGCATCAGGGGATAGAAATTTTCCCACAGGTGGTCCATTTATATAGACTTTCATACAGTCTGCTCTTCTACAGTCTGTTCCTGAGGTCAGTTTTCACCCACCAGAAGATTTGTCTTTGTTTAGTGAATTATTCAATTTAAAGATAGATTTGTAATTATTTATATTGTTAAAAGCAATAATGAGTTGTGTGAGTTACCCTGTTCATGTCGGAGAAATCTGGTTCACAGTTCTCACTGCTAAAAGGAACAGTGAGGCTCTCTCTCTCTCTCACTCTTCTCTCACTTCTCCCCTTCTCACTTCTCTCAAGTCTGGGGGGGTGGGTGGGGGGTGGACACAGAGAGGGAGGGCGGCTCCTTTTCAAAACAGCGCCCCACAGAGGCTCCCAAACACAAATGATTATTTTCGAATGCCTGAATATGTGACAATATTTGGCATATAACAACACCTGGCAGAGAGGAGACCGGTAATCCCGTCTGCGAGCCCGTCGTCGCCTCCTCCACCGTTTCGTAGGTTCTTGTGCCTTCTTTATGGTAAATTCTCAGCCGGGAAGGATACAAAGTCTGGAGTTGTATGTTGATTTCCTTTAAGACCCTGCACGTCTCTGCATATTCCCTCCATCTGAGTTCTCTCCATTATAGTCGCTCTTATGGCTAGCCGTGGGGGAGCCAGCGTTAGTCTTAGCATCCCCGTGCTGCCGTTGTCATTGGTTTTTCCAATATTCTGAGTGTTATTTTTATTCTTACACTTACATGCCATCCTCTCCCTTTTATATTTGTTACCACTGCTAACTAGAACTCGTTTTATTTTAACTTTGGGGCTATTTTTTACCACTTTGGTCAGGAGCCCTCTTGCTAGGCTGCCATCCCTTCGGTGAGTTTATTTTAAAGAATGAAATGTACTACATCATACTACATAATTTGAAACAGATCTGATATTACATAATTATTGGAACAAAGAACTATGCCTACAAAAACTATTTCTATTACTACATAAAGGTTTATCATTTAAAAATTAATCCTGTAAATAATCTGTTAATGATGCTGCAGTGACGTATTGTGACCAGGCAAGGGAGCTGTCAATGTCTCTGATCAGAACCACATACAAACTGAACCGACTGATGGGGCGGCAACTGGCTGGAATCTAAATTAAATCAGTCCATTCACATATGAAGACATTTGTTCCCTTCGTTTCAATAAACTGGACGTCTGTCAGTTTAACAGCAGAGTTAATGGGAGGTGAACATACCAGAAAAGTGATCCCAGTAGACTCTTTTCCACCAAACCGTGGAAGTGAAGGCTTGCCATGATGAAGGCGACACTGCTCTGACCCTACACACACACACACACACACACACACACACACACACACACACACACACACACACACACACACACACACACACACACACATACACACACAATACAAGAAAGTGAAGAAAACATAAAATCCCATGTTGTTAAGAAGAACTCTTAATGACAATACATTAACATGTAGGAACAGACAGCTATCTGTGGGTTAGGGATATTAGCTTGACCTAATATTCATCTGTAACTGTGCAGAAATACACAGACTGGAAAAATAAGATAAGCTGTACAGCATCTGAATTTAGATTTAGAATTCTAGTGTGTGTAGTGATGTCTCACTACATTGCATGATGTCATTATTCACCCCATTAGGACAGTTTTCGGGATACAATCCAAATTTACACCAAAGTGAACAGGCACTTATATCAGGGTACCCTTACCATCCCTGTAAGATACTGAAAAACCAGTTTACCTACGTTGGGATTACAATTTCAAGAAAAGTGCTTTTGTAGATTCTCATTCATCCAGAATCTCAATCAGAATCAGCTTTATTTGCTAAGTACGTGTATCACATACAAGGAATTTCACTCTGGCATTTTGCATTGCTCTCAAGGTACTTACACAGGAATAGACATAACAGACAAGAGCAATGGACAACAAAACTTGACAATAAATTTAACAATATACAGGACTACTATGTACATCCAAGTAATCCTCAAAGGTTGAATCAGAAGACAGAGGACTTCTGTTTAAGGTCTAAATCCATTTCACCTCTCAGCCACCTCCTCAGCACTGGATCAGAAGTGAAACGTGAAAATTACAAGAAAATCTAAGTGTCATTTTAAGGAACATTTCATCAACCTATTAAATGATGTTGAAATATCTGTAATGCAGAGGTAACCCCAATCTACATCACTGGTGTGCCAAAATTAATATTCCCCCCACCTTTTTATATCATTTCAATCTATACCAACCTTCATCCCAAGGCTTAGGTTACCTAACTAACCCTTTCTTGATTCTCTAGGTTTGGTTAGATTGTCTTTTTGGAAGGGTGAGTGTCCCCACCTGCATAAAGTGCACCTTCAGAAATCTAAAAATGACAGAGGCATGGCACTGCCTAATTTCCATTTTTATTATTGGATGGCTAATATACGCTCTCACGTTTTGGTTTCATTTTCAGAACAGATCTGACTTGTTGTCATGGGTAATAATGGATCCTCAATCCCTCTCCCCCAATGTAAATTCATTGATCGTATGGTTGTCTGGCATTGCGTGAGAATATGGGCTCCGTTCAGAAAACCCTTAGGTTTTGTGATTTTTCCCTATTTAGTCTCGTTCAATCCAACCATCTCTTCCAAGCTTCTTTACCTGGTCTTGCATTTCAAGAATGACACAGAGGGGGATTTGGGTGGATGAGCTTAAGCTGTTCAAAGTAATGGAGATTGTGGTAGAGAGGTGAAGAAGAGGGTGGAATGGGTGGAGAAGAGTGACAGGAGTGATTTGCGATGGAAGGGTATCTGTTAGAGTGAAAGGTTAAATTTATAAAATGATAGTTAGACCAGCTCTGTTGTTTGGCTTGGAGTCAGTGGCGCTGACAAAGAGACAGGAGGCTCTACAAATCTATGTATATTCTGTTCATTCATTTGCATGATGGACAAAGGTTTTAAATATTCAGAATCAATCTACTTCCACCACTACGAACTGAGCTTTATTTCAAATCTGAGGAAAGATTCAGAACATTCCTGAGGGAGCATTCTGGCTTAGCTTATATGAGGTGTGTAAAAGAATGAAGTGGTGCAGCCATCGTTTGGTTGGTGTGGTGAATACTTACCCTCCAAACACCGACGACGAAGCCTGGCGACAGATGCATCAGTTTGATCAGACTGTCTTTACCGATGAAGTTACCAGAACGAGCTGGCACATCCTGCTGCAAAACCAGAGAGTGCCAGCCAGGCCTGGTGAAGAGAGGAGGAAGGAGTGATGAAGGAGTGATGAAGGTGTGGTGAAGGAGTTATGAAGGTGTGATGAAAGGGTGAGGGAATGCTGAAGGTCTGGGTAAGGGATGGAGGTGGTCAGAGGTATCTCACCTCCTCTCCTTGTGGACTCTGCAGGTTCCTGATGTGAATGTGAAAGTGTGGTGAAGGAGTGGTAAAGAAGTGATGAAGGAGTTATGAAGGTGTGATGAAGGTATGGTGAAGGTGTGGTGAAGGTGTGGTGAAGTGGTGAAGGAGTGACGAAGGTGTGGTGAAGAAGTTATGAAGGTGTGGTGAAGGAGTGATGAAGGAGTGACGAAGGTGTGATGAAGGAGTGATGAAGGAGTGGTGAAGGAGTGAAGGTGTGGTGAAGGGGTGATGAAGGTTTAGTGAAGGAGTGAAGGTGTGGTGAAGGAGTGGTGAAGGAGTGATGAAGGTTTAGTGAAGGAGTGGTAAGGGAGTGATGAAGGTGTGGTGAAGGAGTGGTGAAGGAGTGATGAAGGTTTAGTGAAGGAGTGGTAAGGGAATGATGAATGAGTGGTGAAGGAGTGAAGGTGTGGTGAAGGAGTGAACGTGTGGTGAAGGAGTGATGAAGGTTTAGTGAAGGAGTGATGAAGGTTTAGTGAAGGAGTGGTAAGGGAATGATGAATGAGTGGTGAAGGAGTGAAGGTGTGGTGAAGGAGTGAAGGTGTGGTGAAGGAGTGATGAAGGTTTAGTGAAGGAGTGATGAAGGTTTAGTGAAGGAGTGGTAAGGGAGTGATGAATGAGTGGTGAAGGAGTGAAGGTGTGGTGAAGGAGTGAAGGTGTGGTGAAGGAGTGAAGGAGTGATGAAGGTTTAGTGAAGGAGTGGTAAGGGAGTGATGAAGGAGTGGTGAAGGAGTGAAGGTGTGGCGAAGGAGTGATGAAGGTTTAGTGAAGGAGTGGTAAGGGAGTGATGAAGGTGTGGTGAAGGAGTGATGGAGTGGTGAAGGTTTAGTGAAGGAGTGATGAAGACTGAGGAAAAGCTTCTGCCCAAGAGCTGTAGCCTCCATCACCCCCCTCTCTGCCCAACCACATAATAAACAGGGACTGTACACAAACACGCACACCTACAATATCAGACTAGAACAGACAGATAGACACACATGCACAGTAACACACAAGCACACACATACAGCACACTCACACACACGCACACACACCATCATCATCAGGACTGAAAACACACATACCCCCAACCATACCTGAAACTGCTACCTCATTCCATACCTGTACTTGCACTGATTGTTTATCTTGCACTATTTGTCTCTTTTTAAAAAAAACTTTTGCTCTGATTTTTATTGTTTTCTACCTGTACTGGAGAGAAGCCATACAGAATGTCATTGTACTTGCGTATAATGCCAATAAAGATCATCCTGATTCTGATTTTGAAGGAGTGATGGAGTGGTGAAGGAGTGAAGGGATGGAGGTGGTCAGAGGTATCTCACCTCCTGACTCCAGGGCTCTTCGGCGTCTTCTTGCGGACTCCGTGCAGCTGGAGGTTCCTGATGTGTTGGTATTTGGGGAAGCTGCCTCGGTTCCAGATGATGGTCACAGACGACTCAAAGAAGTACGCTCGGCTCTGCTCCAGCGTGGTTTGTCGTCCCCAGTCATCGCAGACCGTCAGCTCCCAGCTCACGTTCAGGTTCCTGGAACAACAGCGTTAAGCTGAAATGAGCACAAGTAATATTTAAAATTTTTACTTTAAGTGATGTGATTTAAAGGTTAGTCATGAAAAGACAACCTCAGACATGATTAGCGCTGATGACTTTAGAAACCTTCTGACTGCTCAACAAAACCTTGAACACTAAGAAAATGACTTGAAAGATTTGTGATTCAAAATCACTTCCAATCAATTATCAATTAAGCAATACATTAATTAAGTCATTGTTTATCTTCTAGGCTTGTTTTCAGTGCAGAGTTGGCAGCAGATTCCATCATAATCTGTGTCTGATTTAATTCCACAGGAGGAGAGGAGACGTCTCATGGGTTATCACTGCAGAGAATCTGATTGTTGACTAGAGGTAGTCTGTATTGATTAAAATCATGTTAAATGAAGGCGAGTATCTTCACTTTCAAATTCCAAATTCTGGAAAGTCATAAAATCCTCTTATGGGGATGTAAAATCAAATGACTTGCCTGCCTGCATTATTAAAGATTCATCCACACTAACAGAGAAATCAGAAATTCTGAACGGGTTCAACGAACACTTTAATTACTCGGGTTCCTTATTTGAATCTCTGCATCCAGAACCTATGAAGCAAAATGTTGATGGACTTTCTTCATCATCATCCTTCCAGCAAATCTGCAGGTCCGGACAATCTCCACCCTTATTTTCTAAAGTTAGCTGTGGACTTTATAGCAGAACCGCTGACATATCTTTTTAATCTCACTCTCTCCAACAATGTCATTCCTCGTGTATGGAAGTCCGCCCATGTGCTCCCTTTGTTGAAAGGAGGGGATCCCTCAGTCCTCAATAACAACAGGCCAAACTCTAAATTTTGTGTTTTAGTGAAAGTCCTCGAAAAGCATCTAAATGAACAACATAAGAAGTTTTTTGAAGCAAACGGTATTTTATCAGCACATCAGTCGGGTTTTATAAAACAACACAACACAATAACTGCTGCTGTAAAAGTTGTAGAGGACATCATTGAGGCATTGAACTCATTGCACTCTAAAAAACATTGTGCTGCTCTTTTCATTGACTTGTCCAAGGCGTTCGATACAGTTGACCATCTCACTTTGCTGGACAGACTTAGTTATATTGGGTTATCCGAACATGCCGCTGGTTGGTTTTCAAACTACTTATCTGGTAGAACAGTGTGTCCACTTTGCTGGGTCCTCCTCCTCCTTTCTCCCTGTATCAAAGGGTGTTCCCCAGGGTTCTATTTTAGGACCACTGCTGATCTCCATTTATATAAATGATCTGATAAATAATAACTTATCAAATGCTTTTTTCCACTGTTATGCAGACAACAGTTATCTACTTGTTCAGCACATTCAGCTGTTCAAACCCTTAAACTTCTTCAGTCTGCCTCTGATGTTGTTCAGTCTCATTTAACTCGACTTTAACTGGTGTTAAATGCAGACAAATTCAAGATTATGCTATTCTCAAATGGCAAAGAACAAACATCCAATCTTCCTAAGATCTCACCTGCTGAGGGAGTTGAAATTCAAATGGTCACGAAATACAAAAATTTAGGTATTGTCATTGATCATAACTTATCTTTCAAACCACACATTGACGGCCTTGTCTGCAAATTGAAACTCAAATTAGGTTTCTTTTTCCGGAATAAATATTGTTTCTCCCTCCCACCGAGGAAACATCTGATCTCTGCAACTTTTTTGCCTTTACTGGACTATGGTGATTTGTTATTTATGAATGCACCTGAGCAGTACCTAAAGAAGTTGGACACTGTATACCATTGTGCTTTACGTTTTGTTACTGGCTGTGGATATCACACACATCACTGTACTCCGTACGCTATTGCTAAGTGTCCATCTCTGTACGTCCGCAGACTCTCGCATTGGTTGGTGTTTATAAATCTATTCTTGGGCTGCTTCCTGTTTATCTCTGTACATACATCTGTAAAAACCAAAAGCAATATGGTTTACATTCTCAAAATATTTTACAAATGACAGTCCCCAGAGTTAGAACCGAGCTTGGGAAAAAAGCCTTTGGATTCGCTGCTCCTTCTTCCTGGAATAATTTACAGAAAATATTGCACTTGGTCAATGTAACTGTTTCTGAAATGACACTGAAATCATTCGGATTGATTCTTTGTATTGACTCATTTTAGATTCTTTGTATTCTCTTATTTTAGTGTATGAAAGTTGTAAATATATGTATATGTATGTATGTATGTGTTGTATTATATCTATTTAATTGTTGTAGCAGTTTCTGCACTGCTCTCTTGGCCAGGTCACTCTTGGAAAAGAGATTTATAATCTAATTGAGGATTTTACCTGGTAAAATAAAAGGATATAATAAAATTCACTAACAAGAGCTCGACCCTACTAAAGGAATCTACATTTATTTTAACAAACGCTATGCTGTCTATGGTTGCAATGGTATGAGAGTTTCACGGTATGATGACCGCAAAAACCAAGGTTTCACATTATACAGTATTTATTATTTAATTAGAATTATTATTATTATTATTTAGTAGTAGTAGTAGTTGATAGTAGTAGTAGTAATAGTAATAGTAGTAGTAATAGTAATAGTAGTAGTAGTAGTAGTATTTAAAATGACGCATAGAGGAATGAAAACAGAAGTATTTTTTTAGTTGAACAAATGCTTCATTACAGTGGAATCTTGACACTATCTTTTATAAAACTAAAACATGTTAGCAGCAGTGGAGGAGGTGGAATCACATCCTTAATGCAAAGCTGGATTTAACTTGAGGCGGAGCTCGATGAAATGTCTGACAGGTAATCAAGGACGAACAGAGATGCACTATGTGATCCTCCCTTTGTCTTAATAAATTCATTATTGAGCAAATGTTCGTGGTATGATAACCATCACATTTTATACCATGGCATAAAGTGAAACCGGTGACCTCTGCAACAACTACCAACTGTTTGAAGGCGATGAAGAGAAGCGAGGCAGGAGTTCTCAGCTCTACCACAGACTGGTCTTCAGCGATTTCAGGTTCTTTAGTGTCAACAGGAAACGTTTGGCATCCGAGAGATGGCTGCCATCTCCAGTAGGTCTATCTGCAGACACACCAAATAAAGGATCCACTCTGGATCTGGGCACCAGTAGTATTGGCCCTTCAAACAGTTCTTTAACCCTTTAGGAGGGACGTGTGTTTATTTTAAGTTGTTATATTTTGTATTCTAACTCTTTTTTCTTTTAAAATGAATGTTTTAACTATGTATGGTGACTGGACTCACTATACTGGGTGGCTCATGTGCATCATCACCGTGGAGAACATGTCCGTCCGGTAAGGGCTGTGGACTGCAGCTGCTTCAGCCCACAATGTTTGGACATCAGCCCAACATATTTTTGGTTCTCTGGTAGTTTATGGAACAGAGCCCGTCTACAGGTGGAGCCTCAGAGGGAGGGATAAGGATCTCGACAGAATGACATGCATACAGGCCATGGATGCAGCTTTTCTGAGATCAGTAAAGTCATTTTTACAGTTAGCACTTTTCTCCAGTGCTTTCTTCACCTTTCAAACGAACCAGTCATGGCCTGGAAAGCCTCATCTAGGACATACCCCACTCACAGAATAACCCTAAATTCAACTTGTAACCATGGAAATGAAAAAATAAAAAAATAATGAAAGTTCTAAAATAGGAAAAGGCACCACTTCAGCGCATGGCTGTTGTGTGTAGAAGGTTTTATGAAGAAATATTAAACAGTTTTTGAGTTATGCTCTGGAAATGAAACATGAAGATGGACAAGACCCATTCCTAGATCCCCCTCCTCATCTCATTCATGGTGGAGGATAATAAACACCTGGAAGGTCAATAAATCTAGAACAGGATGTCATCACAGGAGCCAGCAGTAACAGAGTACACCTGAAGAAAAACCCTGTCCTACCTGAGAACCCATTCCGTCTGTCGGGGCAGTCCCGTGTTTGGGCTTATGTCTCTCAGCTCTCTCCTCCACCTCTTCATATCCTGTCCTGCCATCATACAGAAGTAGAGCTTCTTCCAGCGTGATGAAGACCGAGCCTCCATCGCCACTGTGTCTTCCCACCACGGCTTCCACGTGTGACATCCGAACTCCGACATGTAGACGTTCTGCCAGATGACACTACGGTAAAAAGACGACACAGCAAACAGTGAAATTTCACATCAATATCTGCATGAATGAATGAAAAGGTAATTCCTAAGGATCTGATAGCAAATCAGTCATGGAACTGATCTTTAAAACGATCCCCTGCTGAAATATCCTCTATTAGAGGAGGGTCTGTGTCTGTGTTAAATATTCTCTATTAGAGGGTCTGTGTCTGTGTTAAATATTCTCTATTAGAGGGTCTGTGTCTGTACTAAATATTCTCTATTAGAGGGTCTGTGTCTGTGTTAAATATTCTCTATTAGAGGGTCTGTGTCTGTGTTAAATATTCTCTATTAGAGGGTCTGTGTCTGTGTTAAATATTCTCTATTAGAGGGTCTGTGTCTGTGTTAAATATTCTCTATTAGAGGAGGGTCTGTGTCTGTGTTAAATATTCTCTATTAGAGGAGGGTCTGTGTCTGTACTAAATATTCTCTATTAGAGGGTCTGTGTCTGTGTTAAATATTCTCTATTAGAGGGTCTGTGTCTGTACTAAATATTCTCTATTAGAGGGTCTGTGTCTGTGTTAAATATTCTCTATTACAGGGTCTGTGTCTGTACTAAATATTCTCTATTAGAGGGTCTGTGTCTGTGTTAAATATTCTCTATTAGAGGGTCTGTGTCTGTGTTAAATATTCTCTATTAGAGGGTCTGTGTCTGTGTTAAATATTCTCTATTAGAGGGTCTGTGTCTGTGTTAAATATTCTCTATTAGAGGGTCTGTGTCTGTACTAAATATTCTCTATTAGAGGGTCTGTGTCTGTACTAAATATTCTCTATTAGAGGGTCTGTGTCTGTGTTAAATATTCTCTATTAGAGGGTCTGTGTCTGTGTTAAATATTCTCTATTAGAGGGTCTGTGTCTGTGTTAAATATTCTCTATTAGAGGGTCTGTGTCTGTGTTAAATATTCTCTATTAGAGGGTCTGTGTCTGTACTAAATATTCTCTATTAGAGGGTCTGTGTCTGTACTAAATATTCTCTATTAGAGGAGGGTCTGTGTCTGTGTTAAATATTCTCTATTAGAGGGTCTGTGTCTGTACTAAATATTCTCTATTAGAGGGTCTGTGTCTGTGTTAAATATTCTCTATTAGAGGGTCTGTGTCTGTGTTAAATATTCTCTATTACAGGGTCTGTGTCTGTACTAAATATTCTCTATTAGAGGGTCTGTGTCTGTACTAAATATTCTCTATTAGAGGGTCTGTGTCTGTGTTAAATATTCTCTATTAGAGGGTCTGTGTTAAATATTCTCTATTAGAGGGTCTGTGTTAAATATTCTCTATTAGAGGGTCTGTGTCTGTGTTAAATATTCTCTATTAGAGGGTCTGTGTCTGTGTTAAATATTCTCTATTAGAGGGTCTGTGTCTGTACTAAATATTCTCTATTAGAGGGTCTGTGTCTGTACTAAATATTCTCTATTAGAGGGTCTGTGTCTGTACTAAATATTCTCTATTAGAGGGTCTGTGTCTGTACTAAATATTCTCTATTAGAGGGTCTGTGTCTGTACTAAATATTCTCTATTAGAGGGTCTGTGTCTGTACTAAATATTCTCTATTAGAGGGTCTGTGTCTGTGTTAAATATTCTCTATTAGAGGGTCTGTGTCTGTGTTAAATATTCTCTATTAGAGGGTCTGTGTCTGTGTTAAATATTCTCTATTAGAGGGTCTGTGTCTGTGTTAAATATTCTCTATTAGAGGGTCTGTGTCTGTGTTAAATATTCTCTATTAGAGGGTCTGTGTCTGTGTTAAATATTCTCTATTAGAGGGTCTGTGTCTGTACTAAATATTCTCTATTAGAGGGTCTGTGTCTGTGTTAAATATTCTCTATTAGAGGGTCTGTGTCTGTGTTAAATATTCTCTATTACAGGGTCTGTGTCTGTACTAAATATTCTCTATTAGAGGGTCTGTGTCTGTGTTAAATATTCTCTATTAGAGGGTCTGTGTCTGTGTTAAATATTCTCTATTAGAGGGTCTGTGTCTGTGTTAAATATTCTCTATTAGAGGAGGGTCTGTGTCTGTGTTAAATATTCTCTATTAGAGGAGGGTCTGTGTCTGTGTTAAATATTCTCTATTAGAGGGTCTGTGTCTGTGTTAAATATTCTCTATTAGAGGGTCTGTGTCTGTGTTAAATATTCTCTATTAGAGGGTCTGTGTCTGTACTAAATATTCTCTATTAGAGGGTCTGTGTCTGTGTTAAATATTCTCTATTACAGGGTCTGTGTCTGTACTAAATATTCTCTATTAGAGGGTCTGTGTCTGTGTTAAATATTCTCTATTAGAGGGTCTGTGTCTGTGTTAAATATTCTCTATTAGAGGGTCTGTGTCTGTGTTAAATATTCTCTATTAGAGGGTCTGTGTCTGTACTAAATATTCTCTATTAGAGGGTCTGTGTCTGTGTTAAATATTCTCTATTAGAGGGTCTGTGTTAAATATTCTCTATTAGAGGGTCTGTGTTAAATATTCTCTATTAGAGGGTCTGTGTCTGTGTTAAATATTCTCTATTAGAGGGTCTGTGTCTGTACTAAATATTCTCTATTAGAGGGTCTGTGTCTGTACAAAATATTCTCTATTAGAGGGTCTGTGTCTGTACTAAATATTCTCTATTAGAGGGTCTGTGTCTGTACTAAATATTCTCTATTAGAGGGTCTGTGTCTGTACTAAATATTCTCTATTAGAGGGTCTGTGTCTGTGTTAAATATTCTCTATTAGAGGGTCTGTGTCTATGTTAAATATTCTCTATTAGAGGGTCTGTGTCTGTGTTAAATATTCTCTATTAGAGGGTCTGTGTTAAATATTCTCTATTAGAGGGTCTGTGTCTGTGTTAAATATTCTCTATTAGAGGGTCTGTGTCTGTACTAAATATTCTCTATTAGAGGGTCTGTGTCTGTGTTAAATATTCTCTATTAGAGGGTCTGTGTCTGTACTAAATATTCTCTATTAGAGGGTCTGTATCTGTGTTAAATATTCTCTATTAGAGGGTCTGTGTCTGTGTTAAATATTCTTTATTAGAGGGTCTGTATCTGTGTTAAATATTCTCTATTAGAGGGTCTGTGTCTGTGTTAAATATTCTTTATTAGAGGGTCTGTGTCTGTGTTAAATATTCTCTATTAGAGGAGGGTCTGTGTCTGTGTTAAATATTCTCTATTAGAGGGTCTGTGTCTGTGTTAAATATTCTCTATTAGAGGGTCTGTGTCTGTGTTAAATATTCTCTATTAGAGGAGGGTCTGTGTCTGTGTTAAATATTCTCTATTAGAGGGTCTGTGTCTGTGTTAAATATTCTCTATTAGAGGGTCTGTGTCTGTACTAAATATTGTCTATTAGAGGGTCTGTGTCTGTACTAAATATTCTCTATTAGAGGGTCTGTGTCTGTACTAAATATTCTCTATTAGAGGGTCTGTGTCTGTACTAAATATTCTCTATTAGAGGGTCTGTGTCTGTACTAAATATTCTCTATTAGAGGGTCTGTGTCTGTGTTAAATATTCTCTATTAGAGGGTCTGTGTCTGTGTTAAATATTCTCTATTAGAGGGTCTGTGTCTGTGTTAAATATTCTCTATTAGAGGGTCTGTGTCTGTGTTAAATATTCTCTATTAGAGGGTCTGTGTCTGTGTTAAATATTCTCTATTAGAGGGTCTGTGTCTGTACTAAATATTCTCTATTAGAGGGTCTGTGTCTGTGTTAAATATTCTCTATTAGAGGGTCTGTGTCTGTACTAAATATTCTCTATTAGAGGGTCTGTATCTGTGTTAAATATTCTCTATTAGAGGGTCTGTGTCTGTGTTAAATATTCTTTATTAGAGGGTCTGTATCTGTGTTAAATATTCTCTATTAGAGGGTCTGTGTCTGTGTTAAATATTCTTTATTAGAGGGTCTGTGTCTGTGTTAAATATTCTCTATTAGAGGGTCTGTGTCTGTGTTAAATATTCTCTATTAGAGGAGGGTCTGTGTCTGTGTTAAATATTCTCTATTAGAGGGTCTGTGTCTGTGTTAAATATTCTCTATTAGAGGGTCTGTGTCTGTACTAAATATTGTCTATTAGAGGGTCTGTGTCTGTACTAAATATTCTCTATTAGAGGGTCTGTGTCTGTACTAAATATTTTCTATTAGAGGGTCTGTGTCTGTACTAAATATTCTCTATTAGAGGGTCTGTGTCTGTGTTAAATATTCTCTATTAGAGGGTCTGTGTCTGTGTTAAATATTCTCTATTAAAGGGTCTGTGTCTGTGTTAAATATTCTCTATTAGAGGGTCTGTGTCTGTAGTAAATATTCTCTATTAGAGGGTCTGTGTCTGTACTAAATATTCTCTATTAGAGGGTCTGTGTCTGTGTTAAATATTCTCTATTAGAGGAGGGTCTGTGTCTGTGTTAAATATTCTCTATTAGAGGGTCTGTGTCTGTGTTAAATATTCTCTATTAGAGGGTCTGTGTCTGTGTTAAATATTCTCTATTAGAGGGTCTGTGTCTGTACTAAATATTCTCTATTAGAGGGTCTGTGTCTGTGTTAAATATTCTCTATTAGAGGAGGGTCTGTGTCTGTGTTAAATATTCTCTATTAGAGGGTCTGTGTTAAATATTCTCTATTAGAGGAGGGTCTGTGTCTGTGTTAAATATTCTCTATTTGAGGGTCTGTGTCTGTACTAAATATTCTCTATTAGAGGGTCTGTGTCTGTGTTAAATATTCTTTATTAGAGGGTCTGTATCTGTGTTAAATATTCTCTATTAGAGGGTCTGTGTCTGTGTTAAATATTCTCTATTAGAGGGTCTGTGTCTGTGTTAAATATTCTCTATTAGAGGAGGGTCTGTGTCTGTGTTAAATATTCTCTATTAGAGGGTCTGTGTCTGTGTTAAATATTCTCTATTAGAGGGTCTGTGTCTGTGTTAAATATTCTCTATTAGAGGGTCTGTGTCTGTACTAAATATTGTCTATTAGAGGGTCTGTGTCTGTACTAAATATTCTCTATTAGAGGGTCTGTGTCTGTACTAAATATTTTCTATTAGAGGGTCTGTGTCTGTACTAAATATTCTCTATTAGAGGGTCTGTGTCTGTACTAAATATTCTCTATTAGAGGGTCTGTGTCTGTGTTAAATATTCTCTATTAGAGGGTCTGTGTCTGTGTTAAATATTCTCTATTAGAGGGTCTGTGTCTGTACTAAATATTCTCTATTAGAGGGTCTGTGTCTGTACTAAATATTCTCTATTAGAGGGTCTGTGTCTGTGTTAAATATTCTCTATTAGAGGGTCTGTGTCTGTACTAAATATTCTCTATTAGAGGGTCTGTGTCTGTGTTAAATATTCTCTATTAGAGCGTCTGTGTCTGTGTTAAATATTCTCTATTAGAGGAGGGTCTGTGTCTGTGTTAAATATTCTCTATTAGAGGGTCTGTGTCTGTGTTAAATATTCTCTATTAGAGGGTCTGTGTCTGTGTTAAATATTCTCTATTAGAGGGTCTGTGTCTGTACTAAATATTCTCTATTAGAGGGTCTGTGTCTGTGTTAAATATTCTCTATTAGAGGGTCTGTGTCTGTGTTAAATATTCTCTATTAGAGGGTCTGTGTCTGTGTTAAATATTCTCTATTAGAGGGTCTGTGTCTGTACTAAATATTCTCTATTAGAGGGTCTGTGTCTGTGTTAAATATTCTCTATTAGAGGGTCTGTGTCTGTACTAAATATTCTCTATTAGAGGGTCTGTGTCTGTGTTAAATATTCTCTATTAGAGGAGGGTCTGTGTCTGTGTTAAATATTCTCTATTAGAGGGTCTGTGTTAAATATTCTCTATTAGAGGAGGGTCTGTGTCTGTGTTAAATATTCTCTATTAGAGGGTCTGTGTCTGTACTAAATATTCTCTATTAGAGGGTCTGTGTCTGTGTTAAATATTCTCTATTAGAGGGTCTGTGTCTGTACTAAATATTCTCTATTAGAGGGTCTGTGTCTGTACTAAATATTCTCTATTAGAGGGTCTGTGTCTGTGTTAAATATTCTCTATTAGAGGGTCTGTGTCTGTGTTAAATATTCTCTATTAGAGGGTCTGTGTCTGTACTAAATATTCTCTATTAGAGGGTCTGTATCTGTGTTAAATATTCTCTATTAGAGGGTCTGTGTCTGTGTTAAATATTCTCTATTAGAGGGTCTGTGTCTGTGTTAAATATTCTCTATTAGAGGGTCTGTGTCTGTACTAAATATTCTCTATTAGAGGGTCTGTGTCTGTACTAAATATTCTCTATTACAGGGTCTGTGTCTGTACTAAATATTCTCTATTAGAGGGTCTGTGTCTGTACTAAATATTCTCTATTAGAGGGTCTGTGTCTGTGTTAAATATTCTCTATTAGAGGGTCTGTGTCTGTGTTAAATATTCTCTATTAGAGGGTCTGTGTCTGTGTTAAATATTCTTTATTAGAGGGTCTGTGTCTGTGTTAAATATTCTCTATTAGAGGGTCTGTGTCTGTGTTAAATATTCTCTATTAGAGGGTCTGTGTTAACAGGCTTACTCATCGTTGGCCAGCTGGTGGAAGAGTTTGCTGACGTGGCTGATGCAGAAGAGCGAGGAGGCATCGAGGTACAACAGAATCTTCATCAGGATCTCAGGCGGCAGCCTAAAGAGAAAATAATGACACATTCATTCAAAACACGATGCCACATTTTTCAATCCACATGTGGCTTAGCCAATTAACATCCTCCTACAGGTGCATGTTGATACTCCTGCTCAAATAACCTGCATTTAATTCAAAGATGATGATGATGAAGTGAGGAATGTGAAGTATATTATCATTGATCACGATGCATTTCTTTATTTTAGAACCAGGGTTACCCCTAACCAGGGTTTCCCCTACCATTGTACAGGCCTGGCAGGCTGCCAGGTCAATGAGACCCACCACCAGGCCAAAAAATATTTTTTATCAGCCACATATCGTCAAATATTCATTAATTCAAAAATAATCGTTTGCGTTTGGCTGTTTTGCCTGTGCTGTGGTTCTGAAAAGCGCGGCGTTGGCGTGGGTGGAGTGAATGATCTTGTCCGTACTCGTCGTGACTCTTTGTTCAACACGGCAGTTTTCTGATTAGGTCAACAAACCGGACAGGTAGCTGAATCCACCGGGACTTTAACTAGTGGCCTGCTGGTGGTTTAATGACATTCATCTCCAGACATCAGCTGACTAATAGCTCCTGTGTGGTCGCGCTACATCCATCATGATGCTGGCTGGTTCACGTGAACCATTAACGAGCTCATTAGCTAACATTAATTCATTTATCCGATCAGACTGGTAAACTTAAACTAAAGTTTAAATACTTTTATTTCAATTCAGATCGTGTAAAGGGTTTGAATACATGTTAAAATGAGTTACCCCTATTCATTTTTATTTTCATTGTAGGAGTCAGTGGAGGCGCTAACATTTACATATAAATATAAACTGACCCTGTGTTTACTTTGTGCACTGATACAGACTAAAATGAAAAGAAGCAGTAGTCTGTAGATCACGTTTAGTAAAAGACGTGAAACAGAACATGATGAGACGGATAGAAAGAGAGAAGGTGATGAAGATGATGAGAGAGGAAGAGCAGGTACTGCCCACTGTGACCAGGAAAGGATCAGCATTATGTCCCTGTGCTGTTCAACATAAAGACTGACAACAACACAAACCTATAGGCTCAATATAACAACAACACAAACCTATAGGCTCAATATAACAACACAAACCTATAGACTCAATATAACAACAACACAAACCTATAGGCTCAATGTAACAACAACACAAACCTATAGGCTCAATATAACAACAACACAAACCTATAGGCTCAATATAAAAACAACACAAACCTATAGGCTCAATATAGCAACAACACAAACCTATAGGCTCAATATAACAACAACACAAACCTATAGGCTCAATATAACAACAACACAAACCTATAGGCTCAATATAACAACACAAACCTATAGGCTCAATATAACAACAACACAAACCTATAGGCTCAATGTAACAACAACACAAACCTATAGGCTCAATATAACAACACAAACCTATAGGCTCAATATAACAACAACACAAACCTATAGGCTCAATCTAACAACAACACAAACCTATTGGCTCAATATAACAACAACACAAGCCTATAGGCTCAATATAACAACAACACAAGCCTATAGGCTCAATATAACAACAACACAAGCCTATAGGCTCAATATAACAACAACACAAGCCTATAGGCTCAATATAACAACAACACAAGCCTATAGGCTCAATATAACAACAACACAAGCCTATAGGCTCAATATAACAACAACACAAACCTATAGGCTCAATATAACAACAACACAAACCTATAGGCTCAATCTAACAACAACACAAACCTATTGGCTCAATATAACAACAACACAAGCCTATAGGCTCAATATAACAACAACACAAGCCTATAGGCTCAATATAACAACAACACAAGCCTATAGGCTCAATATAACAACAACACAAACCTATAGGCTCAATATAACAACAACACAAACCTATAGGCTCAATATAACAACAACACAAACCTATAGGCTCAATATAGCAACAGCACAAACCTATAGGCTCAATATAACAACAACACAAACCTATAGGCTCAATATAACAACAACACAAACTTATAGCATAATTTTGAAGTCATATTATTTTCTGACTATATTACTGTATTTCTGTATATTACTGTATACACCCCCCCCCCCCCCCCCCAAAAAAAAAAGATTAATTAAGATCAGTCACATGGGACAACTTTGGATATCAAAAATTACTGACTGAATTATTGATTATCATATAATTGTTCAATTTTCTGTAGATTTAGTTACCTAAACACCTGATGGATGAATTGTCAATAAACATAACATTGACAGATTCCAACCAATTTAAATCAATCAATCTAAATGTTTCCAGTAGCTTGTTTACTCTTTGTGTGAGGATGTTAGCTCACATAATAAATTAAAACTATAATCTTTAGTGTACTGTTTTAAACAGACATTGGTGAGAATAAACAGTTACAAATGACTAGTCATACTGTTGTTAGCTAGCTAGCATTAGCACAACATTACCGTTCCATTAAGTTTTCCTTCGATAGGGAAGTTTCCATTTTGTTCTTTCTGTTTGTTCCCGCTTCTGGACAACTGAGATAAAAATTAATAAGTAAAAATTCCACCCTGCAAACAGATGTAAACAAAGCTCTGGTGTAGCACATAGCTATAGTTATTCCTCCAGGATTTAGTCGGCACCATACGCCCCATCACCTGCCATCAGTCCTGCGAAACGAGCTCGGAGCTGCTTTACGCGGCTTAGTCCCCCACCGGCCGCCCGGCGGTCTTTTATACGTCTGTCCTCTACTCAAAAACGTCTTTCCTCCTCCACGGCCCGGCTGGGCAGGTTTCCTCTCTAATCCTTCCATAAAACTACGGAAAAAGTTAGCGCGTCCTGCCGCCATCACGGAGTTTAGCAAATACAGGAGTCAAGTTTTCAAAAACCAGCCTGTTTTCAATAGCGCTGCCTCACCGCTAAGTAGCAGTCTGTCCACATCATACCTGAATCCTGAACTACATTTAAATGAACCTTTAAATCATCTCTAAATATAATTAAATCAACCTTTAATTAAATCAACATTTGAATAATCTGTAAATATAATTATATTGACTGTTGCAGCCATTACGTTTTGATTATTGATTATTTGGTGTATATTTGTAGCAGCGTTATGTTTGAAGATGGTGTTTCATGTTTGGATGGTGGGTGTGGTAGGAAGAGGGATATGGGTGAGCTCACAGGAGCAGGCCAGGTGATTGAGTGGAGCATGCCACAGTTTTTGACGTGTCTTAACCCTGCACGAGTGATTAGACCCTACACTCTTCCATAAGTGGGTCAAAATGACCCGTATAAGAATCTGTGTTTTTATGCCATTTTTGTCATTTTGGTGAAGAATAATCATTTGTATTATTGTTTGTATTATATTTTGGTCCACACAAAAATGATTTCATGTTTGAAATATGTTTATTTTTCACTTTATAACAGATTTTGAACATTTTGATAATTGAAAGAAAGAAGACACTCAAGATGAGGAAACATAAAAGGAACAGAATTTTTTGAATGACACGCAAACGTATCGATCAATATGTAGCTATATAAATAAATGCACATATGCACGTGCACACGCACGCACACACACACATTCTCCTCAACCCACACACTCAAACAGACGCACACACACACACACACACAATACATACAGTAATGTTAGCTAGCTTACTTAGCTAGCTAGTGTTAGCTAACTATAAAGTAGGCTAATTTGATGATACATAATAATACTCTTTCACACAATAGTCATGAATGTGGAAGTATGTTGTTGAAATATATCAATTTGATGACATCAAATTTTTTCTGAGGTAAAAAATGTAGATAATACTTTCATGTATCAGGTCTTGCTGTGTAAAATAATCTTCCTGATCGGTGACACCTCTGACATAGTGTGTGGTCCACAGTGAATATATTCCTGACAGCCACAATTGATAAGAATCACAGGTTCCCATGAGATTCTATAGGGAATGCATGTGGGTCATTTTTGACCCACTTATGGAAGCTTGGGGTAGTAATACAAATATTACAAATTTCTTAAAAAGTATAAAAGGTAACTTAAAAATTTAAATGGAATGATATCAAAAACATGTTTTTTGAGGAATAGCTGGAATATGAAATGATAACAACTTTTCATTACAAAGATATTGCAAGAAAACAACCTCACCGGGTCATTTTTGACCCACTTATGTATCTAAGGGTTAATGGACCACGTCGTGTTGTATCGTGCCATGATGCCGTGCTATTCTTTATGGATGTTTAGTTTGAATTATTATTAGAATGAATGGTAAACTTCATCTCTAAATATAATTAAATCTTCCTTTAATTAAATCAGACCTTAAATCATCTCTAAATATAATTAAATTAACCTTTACATCATCTCTAAATATAATTAAATTAATCTTTAAATCATCTCTAAATATAATTAAATCATATCCTAAATCATCTCTAAATATCCTTAAATTAACCTTTAAATCATCTCTAAATATAATTAAATCATACCCTAAATCATCTCTAAATATAATTAGATTAACTTTTAGATCATCTCTAAATATAGTTAAATCAACCTTTAAGTCACCTCTAATTTTATTAAATCAACCTTTAAATCATCTCTAAATATAATTAAATCAACCTTTAAATCATCTCTAAATATAATTAAATGATTCATTCTGAACAAAAAGGACATTAAAAAAATACAAAATTTGTCAATGACAAATTTTACCAGATTTTCATCTCACTTGTATGGTTTGACTGGATTTACTGGTTTCCTGATAACTGATTTATTATGGTCCTAGTAGGTGGAGCCTCATCATGTCATCAATGATTGACACTTATTGGTTCTGTGATGTTTTGATTGGAGGTTCTGTTAATTATTGATCAGTTAGCTGCTATGAAGTTAATTTTATTACACATAAGAGTTTAAAATAGTAATAAATCATATTTATTGATGGTCTTATGTGATGGGTTAGGGTTAGTTTAATAGATGTTTATTGGTCAGATGATTTATATGATTTCTAAAATAACGTTTGTTTTTGATGAGATGTTTAAAAGCCAGAGCAGCTAAACCTGTACCTGAACGTTGTTCTGTTATCACATCATCGTCATTTCCACACAAACAAAGACAAAGTCCACCACAGTGACTGATATCAGAGGTGAAATGTCAGACTGAAGAACTGAGTCCCAGAACTGAGAGCAGAAGAAAACTAATGAGAGCGAAGCCTGAAGCACTTCAAACCAAAACCTGTCTGAGGAAGAGTGAAGAGGAGGAAAAACTGCCTGGAGAGGAGGAAAAACTTGATTCAAACTGACTGAAGAGGAGGAAAAACTTGATTCAAACTGACTGAAGAGGAGGAAAAACTTGATTCAAACTGACTGGAGAGGAGGAAAAACTTTATTCAAACTGACTGGAGAGGAGGAAAAACATTATTCAAACTGTCTGGAGAGGAGGAAAAACTTTTTAAACTGACTGGAGAGGAGGAAAAGCGTTATTCAAACTGTCTGGAGAGGAGGAAAAACTTTATTTAAACTGACTGGAGAGGAGGAAAAACATTATTCAAACTGTCTGGAGAGGAGGAAAAACTTTATTTAAACTGACTGGAGAGGAGGAAAAGCATTATTCAAACTGTCTGGAGAGGAGGAAAAACTTTTTAAACTGACTGAAGAGGAGGAAAAGCGTTATTCAAACTGTCTGGAGAGGAGGAAAAACTTTATTTAAACTGACTGGAGAGGAGGAAAAACGTTATTCAAACTGTTTGGAGAGGAGGAAAAACTTTATTCAAACTAACTGACATCAGGTCTACAGTCCACCAGGTCTACAGTCCACCAGGTCTACAGTCCATCAGGTCTACAGTCCACCAGGTCTACAGTCCACCAGGTCTACAGTCCATCAGGTCTACAGTCCATCAGGTCTACAGTCCACCAGGTCTACAGTCCACCAGGTCTACAGTCCATCAGGTCTACAGTCCACCAGGTCTACAGTCCACCAGGTCTACAGTCCATCAGGTCTACAGTCCACCAGGTCTACAGTCCACCAGGTCTACAGTCCACCAGGTCTACAGTCCATCAGGTCTACAGTCCACCAGGTCTACAGTCCACCAGGTCTACAGTCCATCAGGTCTACAGTCCACCAGGTCTACAGTCCATCAGGTCTACAGTCCACCAGGTCTACAGTCCATCAGGTCTACAGTCCATCAGGACTTCAGATAAAAATGGCCGTCAGCTCCCCAAAGGACAAGTGAGAAAAATAATGTTAAATAAAACCAAAATTTGACTTTTTGGTTAATTTATAAGTGACAGATTATTAATGTAAATAGTCAATACTGCAGGATGTTCATATAGCAATAAAATCTGTGAGCAAAACTGGTTTCACATTGACAGCTTGATCTATTAATTGAATAGACAAACTCCAAAACTAAAACACCAAAACAAAGTCAATATATGCAGTGATCAATACACTAAGTGATTAACACATGCAGTGATCAATACAGAAAGTGATTAACACATGCAGTGATCAATGCACAAAGTGACTAATACATGCAGTGATCAATATACAAAGTGATTAATACACGCAGTGATCAATACACAAAGTGACTAATACACGCAGTGATCAATACACAGAGTGATTAATACACGCAGTGATCAAAACAGAAAGTGATTAATACATACAGTGATCAATCCACAAAGTGATTAATACATGCAGTGATCAATAAACAAAGTGATTAATACAGGCACTGATCAAAGCCTTAATGTAATCTTTCCTGGTCCCCTCAGCCCATTTACCTGTAAAGGAGTTTAATCACCTGGTGGAATCAGCCAATCACAGTGAGGAGGGGGAAGCAGATAAAAGATGAACACAACTTTAACCCAGCACTAATGGTCAAGCTCTTCTTCTTCTGTTGTTTTTGGTCAGGTTAAACACTGCTGCCTCTAGTGTTTAGACTGAAATACTGCACGTGTACAGAACCGTAGGCGTCATCCGCTTTAGCTTGGAGGTCAGCAGGTCTGCTGCTCAATTGGTTAGGATGTTTGATTAGTGATTGTAAATGTTAATCAGTTCAAATCTTATTGATCCAGAGACAAATTTGTTTTCAGAGCTAATACAACACACATGTATAGTGGATAGGTCTCTGTCCAACAAGCATGAGTGATGGTTTGTTTGTGTTGATGGTGGTTACCGTGGTAAATCAGCAGGAAAACCGATTCAACATACTGCCTCAGTCATGAAACAACTGGATGGTGAAACAGTTTATGGATGAAATCTGAAGGTCGATCATCTATTGATGGGTTGGTCATCTGATCACCTGACCACCTATGACGAAACATTAATATTTGAATCATTGAGCTGACAAACCTTCTGATATTGTAAACAACATGAATTCACATAGGAGGCGGAGCTAAAACCATTTAGTATTTTAACAACATAAAGTCACATAGGAGGCGGAGCTAAAACCTTTTAATATTGTAAACAACATAAAGTAACGTAGGAGGCGGAGCTAAAACCTTTTAATATTGTAAACAACATAAAGTCACATAGGAGGCGGAGCTAAAACCATTTAATATTGTAAACAACATAAAGTCACATAGGAGACAGAGCTAAAACCTTCTGACATTGTAAACAACATAAAGTACGTAGGAGGCGGAGCTAAACCCCACCAATTTCCTGCTTCACTCAGCTTGTAGTAGAAGTTTGTGCTATAAACACAAACGGCTATCAACAGAGACAGCAGTTCACCACAGTGATGTTATCAGTGATGTCATCAATTACAGTGATATGTCATCAGTTTACAGTAACATCTGCTCCTCTAAGCTCTAATGAGAAAACAGTAACACACAGACCACTTCCTGTCAGCTTCACATGAAAACTTGAACCTGCTGTTTCCTGTAGGTATTTTGGGGTGTGGCTGATCTTCTTCATGCTCGGTTTGGGAACGCTGCTGCCTTGGAACTTCTTCATGACTGCAACTATGGTATGATGTCACTTCCTGTTTGTTGTCCATCCTGACATCTTCTATTCTGAACCTGCTTTTATTTTAAAGGAGAGCTGTGTGCTGCTGTGAAAACACTACATGTGTTCTTACAGTATGTAACTAGACGATAAAACAGCTCATAGAATAACTTTCAGAGCTCTGAATAAAATACTTCAAGAAATTGTAACTAAAGAGCTTACTCTGATGTATCTGCTACTTCATACCTGTTTTACTCTTTTTAATTGTTCCTTGTTGTTCCCTTACATGCTCTACTGTTTATTTTCTTAACTTTGAACTAGTTTATTTAACACAGGTCTCCCACGAAAAAGAGATTTAATCTTAAGGGTAAAGAAAAGGTTCAATAAAATAAATGTATATTCTATTATTTATATATAATGTGTATCGTCATGTCTGACTGACTGCTGTGGAGAGACTCTCCTCTGAAGATATCCACATTGTGGACAGACAGAACAGTTGGTTTGAGAGAGGAGTGAAGGAAGCCACCGATGTCAGACTGGAACAGCCAACAGGGGCGGGGGTCTACACCACCACCAATCATCCACATACAATGCAGTCCTGATGACCCCCCTATATGTGACCATAACAGGTGCTCATGACCTCACAGGAGGTTAAATATCTGAACTCCCCATCAGTCAGGTAGAACTAAGGAAGCCTGGATGAGACATCTTTAGACCTTAAAAAGACATCCAGTTGGCTTTTATCTGACCTCTTAGGACCACCATGACCTGGATGAATGAGAATCTAGACAAACCAGTTGTTATCTGTCTGTTCCCAGTCTGTTACTTCAGAGGTTTTAGATTCCACAACATCTCTGACTCACACCAGAGATCAGTGAGATATCAGGGTGCTCGCTGACAGCATAGACACTGTGAACAAAAGTGGGGGAACTCCAGTTCAGCATCAAACACCATCATCCCTCCGAACATGGTGACCATCAACAGCTCCACCTGCAACTGCATACTGGAATTTAAAACCACCAGACATCAGTGTGGCAGCCTGTTTGTGTTTGGTGGAGGGAGAGAGAGCTAATTATTCCACGTGTTTTGTGTTAAGAACTGATTGCTGTCTCGCCCTCATATATGGGAGCGTGATGGACCTGGAGAAGCGCTGCAGACTTGAGTCTGCCCAAGAGGGCAGGCCGTATGCAGGAGTCAGCCTGGAAGAGTCTCAGCCTGGAGACTGGAGACGAGAGTGGAGCGTCTGGGACTGGCGCTGAAATGTGTCTGGGTTTTGAGTATTTATTATTTGTGTATTTTTAGTAAAGCTTAAAAGCTTGTCTGTGTTTAAAGAGAGACTCCCACTCAGTATATTCCTGCTCAAGGCGTGTGAAGAATTTTGAAAGTAACCACAATATTTTTATTCAGTAGGATGAATGCTATTCTACAGCCTGATATAACAGTCATATTTTTAGCACAGCGGCATACAGAGAACAATTCAGATTTTTCGCCCCTGAGGGGCGAATATTCTGAAGTAAACAATGGGCCACTTTTCAAATTAGGTGACGTCACGCATGACAAGGGCTTTCCAAGGTTTCTACATTCAACTAATTGGTGAAACAGGCAATGCGAGTCGAATATTTTTATATATATTATTTTTGCGTTATGAACTCATAGAAACACTCAGTCATACTTACTGGTTGTGGGCCATCTTCCTCCATTATATTTGTGGTAGATCTTGTACGCAGAAGTACAGCGACGGGAACCTGCTGGGAAATGGCGGTCAGGTGGGAGAATCCAATCAAGTCTCCCCACAGAATTTCCTTTCATTAGGCATGTTTTCGTTTGAATTATGCATTGAAACTTGACCAAATAATAAAATGATATTTATTAATTGATATGTCGCATTTTGGGTGGAATGCATTTTGTACGCCTAGGCTGTTAGTTGAGTGGGAGTATACCTTGTGTTTGAGTTTATTGTTTTGATCAAATTAAAAACTTGTTCAAAACGTCAGCATCGACATCGTGTCTCACTGAGGGAACCCACAAGAGTGGTAGCAGGAGACGCAACTGCCACAATCAGTATGAAGAAAAACCACATCTCCTCAACCTTCATCCTTTTATTTCATTGACAGACAGGGGGGTCCTCCACCACCAGGCTCACTGACAGATTCATCTGGTTGTTGTTCACATAAGAAATAAAGGTTGAGTCCATCTCCTACTGTGTATTTGTACACACTGTACTGCTTCTTGTACTCCTGGTGAGGTTAACTGTCTCAGCACTTTTACCCTCTGCTGTGATGACCTCATCTATACTTCCTTCACTTTTTGATCCATCTTTGAGTTTAAGCCAAGTTTCGAAGTCTGACCAGGATTTAGTGTTGAACAACAGAATAATACCACATTCTGTATCTCCAGTACTTCACAAGCCGACTGAAGGACTCCTCATTGGTGGACTCATCAGCCAATCAGACAGAGGCAGCAGGTGAGCACCGCAGCAATCTGGAGGATAAATTCAACAATGTGATGACGCTGTGCTCCATGCTGCCACTGCTCCTCTGCACCTGCCTCAACTCCTTACTGCACTCAATGTGAGTAAAAGAGCACCAATGAAGAAGAATCCAACAGCACACTGAAACAACAGAGGAAGAGTCTCTGCTGTGTTGTCAGTTGTAGAAGAAGAGTCTCTTGTGTTTTCAGCTGTAGAAGAAGAGTCTGTTGTGTTTTCAGTTGTAGAAGAGTCTCTGTTGTGTTTTCAGTTGTAAAGAGACTGCTGTGTTATCAGTTGTAGAAGAAGAGTCACTGTTGTGTTTTCATTTGTAGCAAAAGAGTCTCTTCTGTTTTCAGACGTAGAAGAAGAGTCTCTTTTGTGTTTTCAGTTGTAGAAGAGTCTCTGTTGTGTTTTCAGACGTAGAAGAGTCTCTTTTGTGTTTTCAGTTGTAGAAGAGTCTCTGTTGTGTTTTCAGTTGTAGAAGAAGAGTCTCTGTTGTGTTTTCATATGTAGAAGAAGAGTCTCTTTTGTGTTTTCAGTTATAGAAGAAGAGTCTCTGTTGTGTTTTCAGTTGTAGAAGAGGAGACTGTGTTGTGTTTTCAGTTGTAGAAGAAGAGTCTCTTTTGTGTTTTCAGTTGTAGAAGAGTCTCTGTTGTGTTTTCAGTTGTAGAAGAAGAGTCTCTTTTGTGTTTTCAGTTATAGAAGAAGAGTCTCTGTTGTGTTTTCAGTTGTAGAAGAGGAGACTGTGTTGTGTTTTCAGTTGTAGAAGAAGAGTCTCTGTTGTGTTTTCATACGTAGAAGAAGAGTCTCTTGTGTTTTCAGTTATAAAAGAAGAGTCTCTGTTGTTTTCAGTTATAGAAGAAGAGTCTCTTGTGTTTTCAGTTGTAGAAGAAGAGTCTCTGTTGTGTTTTCAGTTGTAGAAGAAGAGACTGTTGTGTTTTCATACGTAGAAGAAGAGTCTCTTTTGTGTTTTCAGTTATAGAAGAAGAGCCTCTGTTGTGTTTTCAGTTGTAGAAGAGGAGATTCTGTTGTGTTTTCAGTTGTAGAAGAAGAGTCTCTGTTGTGTTTTCAGTTGTAGAAGAAGAGTCTCTGTTGTGCTTTCAGTTGTAGAAGAAGAGTCTCTGTTGTGTTTTCAGTTGTAGAAGAAGAGTCTCTGTTGTGTTTTCAGTTGTAGAAGAAGAGACTGTTGTGTTTTCATACGTAGAAGAAGAGTCTCTTTTGTGTTTTCAGTTATAGAAGAAGAGACTCTGTTGTGTTTTCAGTTGTAGAAGAGGAGATTCTGTTGTGTTTTCAGTTGTAGAAGAAGAGTCTCTGTTGTGTTTTCAGTTGTAGAAGAAGAGTATCTGTTGTGCTTTCAGTTGAAGAAGAAGAGTATCTTTTGGGTTTTCAGTTGTAGAAGAAGAGTCTCTGTTGTGTTTTCATACGTAGAAGAGACTGTTGTGTTTTCAGTTGTAGAAGAATAGTCTCTGTTGTGTTTTCAGTTGTAGAAGACTCTGTTGTGTTTTCATTTGCAGAAGAAGTCTCTGCTGTGTTTTCAGTTGTAGAAGAAGAGACTCTGTTGTGTTTTCAGTTGTAGAAGAGTCTCTGTTGTGTTTTCAGTTGTAAAGAGACTGCTGTGTTATCAGTTGTAGAAGAAGAGTCACTGTTGTGTTTTCATTTGTAGCAAAAGAGTCTCTTCTGTTTTCAGACGTAGAAGAAGAGTCTCTTTTGTGTTTTCAGTTGTAGAAGAGTCTCTGTTGTGTTTTCAGACGTAGAAGTGTCTCTTTTGTGTTTTCAGTTGTAGAAGAGTCTCTGTTGTGTTTTCAGTTGTAGAAGAAGAGTCTCTGTTGTGTTTTCATATGTAGAAGAAGAGTCTCTTTTGTGTTTTCAGTTATAGAAGAAGAGTCTCTGTTGGGTTTTCAGTTGTAGAAGAGGAGACTGTGTTGTGTTTTCAGTTGTAGAAGAAGAGTCTCTTTTGTGTTTTCAGTTGTAGAAGAGTCTGTTGTGTTTTCAGTTGTAGAAGAAGAGTCTCTTTTGTGTTTTCAGTTATAGAAGAAGAGTCTCTGTTGTGTTTTCAGTTGTAGAAGAGGAGACTGTGTTGTGTTTTCAGTTGTAGAAGAAGAGTCTCTGTTGTGTTTTCATACGTAGAAGAAGAGTCTCTTGTGTTTTCAGTTATAGAAGAAGAGTCTCTGTTGTTTTCAGTTATAGAAGAAGAGTCTCTTGTGTTTTCAGTTGTAGAAGAAGAGTCTCTGTTGTGTTTTCAGTTGTAGAAGAAGAGACTGTTGTGTTTTCATACATAGAAGAAGAGTCTCTTTTGTGTTTTCAGTTATAGAAGAAGAGCCTCTGTTGTGTTTTCAGTTGTAGAAGAGGAGATACTGTTGTGTTTTCAGTTGTAGAAGAAGAGTCTCTGTTGTGTTTTCAGTTGTAGAAGAAGAGTCTCTGTTGTGCTTTCAGTTGTAGAAGAAGAGTCTCTGTTGTGTTTTCAGTTGTAGAAGAAGAGTCTCTGTTGTGTTTTCAGTTGTAGAAGAAGAGACTGTTGTGTTTTCATACGTAGAAGAAGAGTCTCTTTTGTGTTTTCAGTTATAGAAGAAGAGACTCTGTTGTGTTTTCAGTTGTAGAAGAGGAGATTCTGTTGTGTTTTCAGTTGTAGAAGAAGAGTCTCTGTTGTGTTTTCAGTTGTAGAAGAAGAGTATCTGTTGTGCTTTCAGTTGAAGAAGAAGAGTATCTTTTGGGTTTTCAGTTGTAGAAGAAGAGTCTCTGTTGTGTTTTCATACGTAGAAGAGACTGTTGTGTTTTCAGTTGTAGAAGAATAGTCTCTGTTGTGTTTTCAGTTGTAGAAGACTCTGTTGTGTTTTCATTTGCAGAAGAAGTCTCTGCTGTGTTTTCAGTTGTAGAAGAAGAGACTCTGTTGTGTTTTCATTTGTAGAAGAAGAGTCTCTGTTGTGTTTTGCGACGTAAAAGAAGAATCTCTACCATGTTTTCTGATGTAGAAGAAGAGTCTCTGCCATTTTTAGGGTGCAGAGAGCTGCAGAGCATCAGAAAGAAATCATCTTCATGTTTTTTTTTACTGATTCCAGAGGTTCCAGACTTTCTTTAGGTTCTGACATCTGTTAGGGGGATAAGGTTTCGTGGACGGGGTACAGTGTTACTTCTGGGCTCTCAGACTTTAATCCAAATTATATTTATTGATTATTTATTCAGACTGAAACATATTTCTTCCATGAATTCATGTCATTGTTATTCTCCAATCAATATGTTCTGATTGATTCTCAGTTAATAAATCAGGTTTTTTTCTACAACATGTCACCCAGAGTTGAACGTCCTTCTTCATCTGTCAGTATTTCTCAGCGTCTGCGTGTGATGGGCAGTCTGCTCATCATCATGTTGGTCTTCATCATCACCGCCATCATCGTCAAATTTCCTCTGGAGCCACTGCCCTTCTTCTCCATCACCATGGTGAAGATAATCATCATTAACTGTGAGTCACGTTTGTTGATTGGTTTGATTGATTGTTTGCTGGTTGACAGCTTTTGGAATGGTGCCTCAGGGCAGTCTGTTTACTGATCAGTTTGTTTGTTTACAAGCTTTGTGGCCGTTCTTCGGAGCAGTCTGTTTACTGATCAATTTTTTTGTTTACAGGCTTCTGAGCTGTTCCTCAGGGCAGTTTGTTTACTGATCAGTTTGTTTGTTTACAGGCTTTGGGGCTCTTCTTCAGGGCAGTCTGTTTACTGATCAGTTTGTTTGTTTACAGGTTTTGGGGCAGTTCTTCAGGGCAGTCTATTTGGTATGGCCGGATTGCTGCCAGTTTCATATACAACTCCCATCATGAGCGGTCAGGGACTGGCTGGAAGTTTCGCTGCATTCGCCATGATCTGTGCCATCGCAAGTCTGAACTCACCAATAACTCATTTGAATTTGTTTTACTACACAAATTTAATAGATTAAACTTTTCTTCAGTGATGATGTGACATTATTTTCTGCTCGTGAAAGACTTCTAAATCCTTCCTTCCTTCCTTAGGTGGCTCAAATCTTCAGGATGCAGCGTTTGGTTATTTCATCACAGCCTGTGTTGTTATTTTTTTGGCCATCCTGTCCTACATCCTGCTGCCTAAATTGGTAACTGACACACTTACCTGACAAACAGATTATGGTAATAATAATAATAATAATAATAATAATAATAATAATAATAATAATAATAATAACACTGTATTTGAGTTTGGAACTTCTATTTATTCTGACCCTGTCAATGTGTTTTTTCTGTTTGTTTTTAGTTTCATGTAATCTCATTACTTTATCTCATCTATAGTAATCTAGCCGTCCATCATTTGATGGTTTATCATTCATCATGTCTGACCATGTTTCATGTTTCATGTGTTTGTGTTTTGAGGAGTTTTTCCAGTTTTATCAGGAGACAAACAGGAAACAGAGATCAGACAAGGAGAACGCCACAAATCTGATGAACAGAGGTATGAAAATATAAACATACAAACATAGTTAGCCTCGCTAAGTTTAGCTTTATTTTACTCTAAGTCCAGCTAAGTTTAGCTTTATTTTATTCTAAGTTCGGTCCAGCTAAGTTTAGTTTTATTTTACTCTAAGTCCAGCTAAGTTAAGCTTTATTTTACTCTAAGTTCAGTCCAGCTAAGTTTAGCTTTATTTTACTCTAAGTTCAGTCCAGCTAAGTTTAGCTTTATTTTACTCTAAGTTCAGTCCAGCTAAGTTTAGCTTTATTTTACTCTAAGTTCAGTCCAGCTAAGTTTAGCTTTATTTTATTTTATAAGTTGTGAGTGAGTATATGTCTGAAGTTTTCTCCTCATCAATGATATTCAAATATTACCAAACATATGATTTCTATTTAAATGTGGTCTCATGCTTCAGATGTTAGCCTTAGCATTTAGCTCATTATTATCATGTCAATTCCAATAATGTGATGAAACACAGTGATGGTGTTTTTTTGTCTATTGTCATGTTTTCTTACGTTGCCATGTGCTCAGCCTCCATACAGGATGTTGAAGTTCCTCTTATCAGCAATAATTAGTCTTCAGATGCTGATCATCATCTTCTTCTTCTCCTTCTTCTTAAGAGAGTAAAGATGAAGCACTGGATCAGAACATACGACAGAGCGTCACCATGGCGATCATCTTTAAGAAGGTCTGAAACACAAAATCAGTTTTTTCTAATTTATCAATAAAATCAGTCAAAGAATGTTTTCTGAATCATCATCAGAGAGACAGAGATTTTTCCCCCACAACTCTTAATTTGGATAAAGCATCAATCAAAAAAATCACCAAAAACACACCAATTAAGTCAGGTTAGGGGAAACAACAGACGCAAACACAACAAACAAAACCTCTATGAAATTATTCTGCCCAAAATGAATTTTCCATCCTCTACAGAACGCAGAATGTTATTATAACACCACAAACTCTCAGATTTTTCCAGATCATTCATCAAGTTAAAGTATTTGTAGTCAATACTTAATCAAGTTTATATCAGACACATTTTTGCATCATAATCCATCAATGTTCCAGTTTTTTTTTTCTTGTCATGTAGATCACCATTTTAGTCTCAAAAGTTGACATTTTTCTTTCTTTCTCTGGTTGAATTTAAAACCAAGGATGAAAGTTATCTTTGTAAAAAGTTCTCCAAATAAAACAAACAGCCTCTCTAAGAAGCTAAAAACACCTTGAAGTCTATTACAGCCCAGGAAACAATGAAACAGTTTCTTTCTGAACAGTGAACGGGCATTTTCATCTACATTTGGGTTAAAACTGAGATAAAGTGTTTACAGCCACTGCTGTAAAATGTACTTCTGTATGTCTCCAACCTTTTTGACTAACAGGGTTTGTACAGTACTCTCCATGCAGGTCTCACATCTGGACCCAGGCCCAGATGTTTCCTCCATGGAGTGTAAACACGACCATTCAGTTTTTCTGCAAAGGACTTTTAAGGTATACTCCCACTCAGTATTTTCCTTCTCAAGGCGTGTAAAGAATTTTGAAAGTAACCACGATATTTTTACTCAGTAGGACGAATGCTATCCTAAAGCCTGATATAACTGTCATATTTTTAGCACAACGGAATACAGAGAACAATTCCGATTGTAATCCCCTGGGGGGAGAATATTCTGAAGTAAACAATGGGCCATTTTCAAATTCGATGACGTCACACGTCTTCCCTAAGGGCTTTCCCAGATTCCTAGGCTACGCAAGGCCCCACGCGCGGAAGTTTCAAATCTGCGATCAAATGGAGAACATGGAGAAGAGAAAGCGGGGACAACATAAAATAACAGATATTGCGATGAAAAGGCGACGAGTTGCTGACGAAACGAAACGGAGAGCAAAGCGGGTAAATACTGGAGAGCAGAAGGATCGATGGGAGCTACTGAAATCGAAATCTGAACACGCACGGCTGGCTTCCGCACGCGCATAAGCAACGGGAAGCTGCAGGGAAACGGCGGCCAGGTAGGGGAAATCCAAAACAAATTTACCCATGGAATTCCCTTTCGTTAGACATGTTTTCTTTTGAATTATGCATTGAAAGTTGACCAAATAATAAAATTATATTTATTAATTGATATGCCGCAATTTGGGTGGAATGCATTTTGTACGCCTAGGCTGTTAGTTGAGTGGGAGTATACCTTTAAAGGGTTTTGTACATTTTTTTACCTGGTGAGTTAAAAATGCTTAAATTGTCCATGTAAAAACCCTCCAGAGCAATCTTTAAAATCAGGGTATAAAATATCTAAAGGAAACAGTTAAAAATCACACAGAACCTGTACAGTGGAGACAACTGTAGGATGCTCCTCTGCAGTAAGTTCTGCTCTCCAGTCTTTCAGCAGCAGTATTGTCCATTTTTGGTCCACACACATCTACCATGTCTCTTATTGTGATGATCTTTGCTGATAAGAACTTCTTTTAAACCAAAGCTTCTAAAACTCTGCCCACATTAAGATGTGTCCCATATACAACCGGCTCCTTTAAAATCCAGAAATGTGTGAACGGTCCTTTTTAAAAAGCCCCCATATTTTAAAAACACTCTGATAAAACCGAGGAAGGTTCTCCAGTCTGTGGTTCCTCAGGTCCATTAAAAACAGACTCCTCTGGGGTGCAGATAGAGCAGCGGTTAGAGCGTGAGCCCCATGTACCGAAGCTATAGTCCTGTAGCAGTCTGTGCGGGTTCGATTCCAACTCGTGGCCATTTGCTGCATGTCTTCCCCCCACTCTTTCTCCCACATTTCCTGTCACCTCTTCGGCTGTCCTATCGCATAAAGTGCCCAAAAAATAACTAAAAAACAAAGACTCCTCCAGTCCCAGATCCCCACACTGAGCCAGGACAGCCCGTGAGACGGGCCTCCAAACCAGGTCTGCATGGCCACTCAGCAGTCTCTGAACGAACTGGAGGCGGAATGTAGCACCCCTACTGACCAGATGTATGAGTCCTTGACTTCCTTCATCTTTGGATTATAACAGGACACTCTGTGGGATCCAGTGAAGGTGGTTCCAGAAAAAGTCCACAATGACTGACTGGATCTTGGCCAGTAGGTTGACTGGAGGGTCCACACAGGACAAATGATGCCACAGCATAGATGCCACTAGATTGTTAATAATTAAAACAAGACCTATAAAAGACATCTTTTCCTTTTGTTCATTCTTCCTTCTATTTTTTCTAAAACATTTTCCCAGTTTTCCTGATTTCCTAAAAACACACCAAGATATTTAAACCACATTTTTTCCATATAGGTCCACCAGGTAAAAAAAAAAACCCTCTGCAGTCCACTCCCCACCATCAGAGCCTCACCAAAACATCTGACACTGGTTTCTAGAAAGTTGACATCACTCTGTTTGGTCACCATGACTATTACATCATCAGCATATGCAAATAGTTTAAAAACAGAGTCACAGTTTGGAAGTTTAAAACCGGTGAGACCCTGTCTGAGTCTGTAGAGGAGAGGCTGGATGGCCAGGGAGTAGAGCTTGCCTGAGAGGGAACAACCCTGTCTGACTCCTCTATTTTAAAAGGAGCACTCAAACCACCGTTATTCTTAAGGATACGCTCAATGTCTCTGTACAAGGCTTGGATCTTAGCGATGAGACCTGAGCTGAACGCAAACACTTCTACTGTTTTCCACATATATGAATGTTCAACCCGATCAAACACCTTTTCTTGGTCTATGGAAATAAGACCAAGATCCACAGCCAATGAACTGGAGAGGTCCAAAACATCCATGAATCAAATATATGTTGTCTGTAACCAACTTGCCAGGTACACAATAGGTCTGCTCCACATGTATGACCTGCTACATCACTTTTCTTAACCTGTTGGCTAGAACCCTGTCGTCAGTCCAGAGGAGGGACACTGGTCACCAGTTCTTGATGTTCTGAGGGTCTCCTTTTTTGTGGAGGAGGGTGAGGACGGCTGTCCTGCAGCTCAAATGCAGCTTTTGCTTTGGAGGCCTTCAAAATGTCCTCTTTCTCCCGTGGAGTCTATAAAGACTGCAGCTCTACCACATCCCTCTCCAGGTCTCTAACAGATTGAGCCAAGTTTCTAGAGACATTGTGAGTGTACTGTAGGCACAGATTCTTTATCTGGCTTTCCCTACATCCCACCACTGTTGTACTGAATTACAATCTGTCTAAAATGACTCCAAAAAAACTAAACGCGTTTTTAAAACCATTATCTGATAAAAGCGCTGTGTTAAAATGCCAATATGCACTGCTGCACTTAACAGTTTTGATAAAAACACAACACTGCATCAGAGAATGATCTGGAAAACTAGCTGGAGTTATTGAACAACTTTCAAAAACACTAACATGATGTTTGAAAAGATAAAATCTATCTAGTTTAGCTAAAGTTAACACATTATCTGTGACTCCAGGTGCTCTGTCTGTTATTTGTATGAAAGTTTCTTCACACATTATACAGCTCTTTGGGTTCTATCTGGTTCTTTAAGATCTTTGTGGAGGCAGCATGTGGTTCTGTCTACAAATGGATCTGCAGTACAGTTAAAATCACCCCCACTAATAAATATTCTTCCTCACTACACCTCTGGATCCCTTCATTTAAAACCTTTAAACAGCCAGTCTCTCTGTGCCTAAGGTTGGAGCGTACACATTTATAAAAAAAAAAACACAAACACTTTTTCAAAAACAGCTTGGATTTTTAAATGTGGTCCACAATTACCTCATCAATGTCAACAAATAAAGGAATAAACTGTGTGGAAAATAAAATAGCCACTCCACCACCGCTGCTTTAATGACTGAGGAAGACTTCTCCTGTAAATTGTCATTTTCTACCTTTTTATTTATAATTTGAGTGTCTGTAATGTCATTTTCTATCATCAGTGTCATTTATTGAGTTTTGTGATTATGATTCATTATTGACTGGTGGACCGGCTGTGGGAGGCAGTGGTCCCGCCGTTGGAGCTGGTGTTTCCATGGCTCGGATCGGAGAGAGGCGGTGCCTCTTTTTGTGCTGTTTTGTGCTCTGTTTGTGCCTCTCCGGCAGGAGAGAGCAGTGGTTGGGCCATGTCAGCGGTCGCAGCCAGCTGGCTCTCTTCCTCCTTCCTCGGACATGAACGGACCAGATGTCTCTCTGATCCACAGCCCAAACACTTCATGTTATTAGACATAACATGGACGATATAATCAAAGTTATCAACCCTGAACTTAAACATCAGGTTGACCGTCTCCTCAATCTTATTCAGGATCATTAGAACCTGCCTCCTAAAAGAGACAACGTGTTTGAGATGAGGAGACTTACATCCCGGCGGGATCAGCGGTGGGACATTTGAGATTGTGACTTTCTTTGCCTGGTTAACCAAAGGCAGATCGGTAGTGAGAGTGTCTTTAATCACTACGCTCTCAACAACACGGTTAACTTTCTCCACACTATCTAGAAAGATCAACACTGCGCTGTTCATCCTAGAGGCAGATTTTACACTGCCATATCCAATATAAGCTCCCCCACAGCCAGACCACACTCCTCCACCGAGCAGCCGACAGCCGGGGACAGCTTCACAGCATGTCTCCATGTCAGCTGCTCCAACCCAGAGCCCTGCACTGTAGTCATTCTAACCAGCAGAGCCGGTAGCAGACCCCCCACAACCTCACCTAACCCTCACCAAAAACCCCTAACCTCCCAGCAACACCCCAAACACCTCACCAAAACCCCCTAACCTCCCACCAACACCCCAAACCCATCACCAAACAATCAATAACAACAACTAAACCTAAAAAACATGAAGAAAAAACACCATAAACACTAAGAGATGGAAAAGGATGAAACTCACTCATGCTCCAACACACTCCTGACTCCCACTCGCTTGACACACCCACTCAGAGAGAGAGAGAGAGGGAATAATAATAATAATGATGATATGTTTGTGTATATTCTCACTCAATCTAGCTCATGGTATATACGTTTGGTATATTTATCCTCTGTGAGATGTAAAATAGTTTAAATATCCTGACCTCGTACCAACAGTTTAGAACTGATGAAGGCTCTCAGATGAGAGGTGAAACATCTTCAAGCTAAGAAAAGAAGTCCAGTTGCTTCCAAATCAACCTTGAAGAATAATGATGATGATGATAATGATGATGTCAGTGCGTGTCTACCATGATCCCAGCAGTAGATCGGTGACCTGCGGGACGAGAAAGCACAAAGACTCCGGGGAAGAAGTCAAGTTAGTAACATGAATTAATGAGACATGAGTGTGTAAAAAAGGAGAGGAAGAGTAGGAGAGAGGAGCTCAGTGCATCATGGGAAGTCCCCTAGCAGTCTAGGCCTATAGCAGCATAGTTAAAGACTAGCCTAAGCCAGCCTTAGTTATAAGCTTTATCAAAAAGGAAAGTTTTAAGCCTCCTCTTAAATGTAGAGAGGGTGTCTGCCTCCTGGACCCAGACTGGAAGATGGTTCCACAGGAGAGGAGCCTGATAACTGAAGGCTCTGGCTCCTGTTCTACTTTTGGAGACTCTGGGGATCACAAGTAACCCTGCATCTAGGGAGCGTAAAGTTCTAGATGGGTACTAGGGTACTACGAGCTCTTGAAGGTATGTTGGTGCCTGACCATTAAGGGCTTTGTACGTGAGGAGAAGGATTTTAAATTCTATTCTGGATTTTACAGGGATACTCTCTGATACTAGTTATGGTCAGAACATGTGCAGCAGCATTCTGGATCAGCTGAGAGTCTTTAGAGACTTGTTGGGACAACCTGATAATAGGCAATTATCTACAAAAGCCAGATCATTTTCTGGACACCACCTCGACAGGCAATTGTTTGCTGGTCAGATTTGGCAGGGGTCCAGACAAAACCTTGGAGTCTGACATAATTTTAGCAAATGTACACATCGACTAACATTAATGTTACTGGCCTCCAATTGGTGTAATCGGGTGTCATTACCACCGACATGTATGACAATCCGACTCTATTTACGTTTATCCCTAGCCAACAGTATTCAGTGACGTCGTCGCTCTGGCCCCAGGAATACATTTAATGAGTTGGTTTCTTAGCGGGTGTGTCGCTGATTGGGGAGAACCTGTTTGACACGTGAACTGGTTTGTGGTGAGCTGTAGGTTTATGTTTAGGACTATGCCTTCTTCATACAGTCACCCAGTCTCCCTGATGGCTAGGAGGAGCTACAAAGGGTCTGGTAAACTGAGACCAGATGAACTGGTAAACTGAGGAAGAGTGAAGGGTCAAACACACTGGGAGGAGGAGACTATCGAGTCACAGGTGACAGAGATACATTATCAATGTTTTGATTATTGATATGTGCCTGGACTGGGGCGGCTGTGGCTTGTCAGAAGGATCCCAGCCCCTGCAGTCTACAGTGAAGTGTCCTTGGATAAGATACTGGAGCCAGTGGTGTGGATGGTTACCATGGTTACCATGGAGGAGGAGGGAGCCTCTGCCACCACTGTATGAATGTGTGTAAATGGGTGGATGCTGGCTTGTGATGTGAAGCCTAGAACGGTGATCTATAACTAGAGTTAATTTACCATTTTCAACCTTTCCCTCTTTGCTGCCAACTGACCTTTGACCCTCAGATCTGGCCATTAGCTCTGTCCGTCTGTTTGACCTTCACCATCACCATCGGAGTGTTTCCCGCCGTCACCTCTGACACCAGATCCACCCTCACTGCTGGAGGCTCCTGGGGTGAGTTGACAAATCACTACCTGTTTGAACAAACAGGAGATGATCAAACACTTTGTTTTGTCAGAATGATGTTTGTCCTGTCAAACTATTGATAATTAATTACCAATTCTTAGATTGATCAGATGTTATTTGTTTGACAGAACAGTTCTTCATTCCCGTCAGCTGTTTCCTGCTCTTTAACCTGTGTGACTGGGGTGGGCGGAGCTTAACAGCCATCTGTATGTGGGTGAGGTTAAAATCAAACAACAATAATCAACAATCATTAAATATATACTGATGGATTTTATTGATCCACAGAAATTCCCTCCTCCATGACTCAATCCGGTTCATTCAGATGAATTGATCAGTTATTACCTCAGTGAATGAGGCAAGGACATGTGATCAGTTTGTTTGTTTGTTAGCAGGGTAACTCATCCAGAAGATTTTTTTATCCTAATCCTACTATGGCTACGCCATGACCCACCCTCACCTGAGTAGGGCTGGTTCACACTGATGTAATGATCAAATATTGTTTCTGTCTCCAGCTGGTTACACAGATGTATTGATCAGGTAATGTTTCTGTCTCCATCTGGTTCATGCAGATGTATTGATCAGGTATTGTTTCTGTCTCCAGCCACAGAAGGACAGTCTGTTACTTCCCGTGTTCGTAGCGTGTCGTCTCATCTTCGTCCCTCTCTTCATGTTGTGTAACGTCCATCCTCGTGTCCACCTGCCCGTCCTCTTCGATCATGATGGTTGGTTCATCGTCTTCATGATCGCCTTTGCCTTCAGTAATGGATACCTGGCCAGCCTCTGCATGTGCTATGGACCCAAGTGAGACACCAAATCATGCTGATCTTATTTTTATATATTAACTTGTAATATAGGATCATATTTTACAATAATCAATCAATTATGAATCAATGTGTTGTTCTCCAGGAATGTTCTTCCTCATGAAGCAGAAACAGCTGGAGCCATCATGGCCCTCTTTCTGTGTCTGGGTTTGGCTTCAGGAGCTGCTCTGTCTTTCATCATCAGAGCACTGGTTTGACTGAAGACTACATCTTTATGACTTTAACTGGGAAAAGTGCATGGTTAAGACTGGTCCACCTGAAATTACTGTTTCATGACTGAATTAACTAGACGTCGCCTTTGTGACTGGTCTTACTGGGGGTTCAGAGTCAACAACCAAAGTTCACATTTTGTCCTGATGGTGGTGCTATAGGAAACGACATCAGAGAAAAATCTGTCCAGTCCAGATCCAATCTGCATCAACCCTCTGAGGTCTCAGCCTATAAATCACCGTTATTATTTTTCTCTTATATTTTTGCGGTGAAAATAGAAACATCAGATTTTCTCTGTCAACATCTCATCTGACAGGTAAAATAATATGCACCAGTTCTATTTCTACAGAGCCCCTCTGGTGACATTGGGGGGGGGGGGGAGATGCATGGCCACGAGATACTAACGTGTGGCCACGCATTATTAGTATGTTGTGGCCAGAACATATTAGACCTATTGTCATCTCCACGCAGTCACTGTTCATTTTTGTTTTAGCCACTTTGCTGGGTTCTTGCAGACTTGTCACTTTATTTGACACCTGCACGATGTGATCAAACTGTATATTTGATGCACTACAGCTACCTGCTCCGTTCGCAGCCCAACATGCGGGACGTGCACTCACTCTGCGTCTCCATTCATCTGACTCTCTGGCTGTCTCTCCCATCTACACACACCTATGCTGAAGTCACCATGCACACCACGCACACAGACTGTGCACCAAGTATAGAGGATTTAGAGCATTCTTGTAACACTACCCCGACTCTGGATGATAATTACACATTAATTTCAATCCAGCACAGTAACAAAATTAAAACACTGGAGTGGTAGGATAAAATGCAGCCTCTCAGTGATATAGAGTTCATTTCCTCGTTGTGCGTACTTCATATTTAAACATAATAAAACCTGTAAAGGAATTACACAGGATATTATTCATATTTAGCTGTAACATGGCAATGTTACAGCTAAATATGAATAATATCCAGTGTAATTCCACTGGCCACGTATTATTTTTTTCCCCAATGTCACCAGAGGGGCTCCATATATTTCACCTTTCTGCAGAAAGATTTCATCAGCTGACGTTTTGTTTGCCTTGTCTTCGGTGCCTTCCCTAATCTTTACTCTAGTGTGTGAAATCTTCCATTATTATGAATAAAGAATTATTTTAAGATTTGTGACGAACACGTTTGTTTTTGTTTCACTTCAGTTTTACAAAAGATCGGTGTTTTTATTGCTCTGGAATTGATACCTTCCCTTCAGAATAAAGTTAATAGAATCATTAGTTTTTAGTTGTGTGATGCTCTTATTTTGAAGTTACTGGAATCTTCCATGTAAAGGTGGAGTCAAGATGTCACAGACAGAAAGAACCTGAACACAGACATGCTGGCACTGTAGGCAAACTGCAGCAGGTCCAGGAGAGTGTCGGTGATGGTCTTCAGGTGGGACAGCACAAGGAGCTCAAATGACTTCATTACCACAGGTCAGGGTGGCGGTGGTCCTTGGTTTTGTTGGGATGGGGATGATGGTGGAGGTCTTGAGGCAGGCTGGGAGATGGATGTCTCCAGTGAGGTGTTAAAGATGTCTGAACCTGATCCTGGTCCAGCTGCTTCTTAGCGTCCTTTATGAAACAGGCCCAAGGTTTCCGATCTTAATGACCAAACTGGAACGTCAGGTTGAGAAAATTCAAAATGGCCAACTGGGTCTTGAGATGTTTCATTCACCTCGGACGGTGGAACATGGAAAGAGGACTACTGTGTTTAAATTTAGTGGCCAGTGCTGTGGAGGCATGACCCCATTTAAGATGTAAATATTTAGCCTATCAATAATTACTCTTATTTATTAATCAATCAGGTCCTCACACCTCAGACTCAGCTTCTAACTATTTAAACCACACCTTTTACCTGCAAGGTGAGGAGCCATCAGTGACATCACACTATTACAGAGCCAATCAGCTGATTTCAAACGAGTCAAACATTCAGTCATTCAGACAGCAGAGACACATCTGGGGTTACTGATACAAAGACTGATTGATCAATATTTGACCAACTGATGTTTGAAGATGATCCATTTCACATCAACAGTTTACACGTGGACAGATTTACAACACGCCACGCCATGATGTCATCGCTAAATCTGTTTCTCATCGGCATCATAGATTAAGGAGGATCCGTTTCAAACATTTTGATAATTGATATATCGGATCATTTGACAGGAGATGCAGTGTGTGATCAGAACGATTGATCAGTTTATTAGTTTGACAACTGGTAATAAAAACTGACTGATGGACTTCTCAACATTTCTGATCACTGACAGTTAATGTTATTGATTAGTTAAGAATCATTATAGTTTACATGGGTGTTGCAGCACCACCATCTGGACAGCTGAGCATTTAAAATGTGTTTTAATTCATTTTAAAGATGACTCCATTAACATGAACAATATTTATGCTAATGTCACCTCACTAATCCTATCCCTTAGCCAATCAGCAGTCAGATCATGTGTCCTTATACAAATCTTTATTGAGACTGTCAGAACAAACAAGACGTAACCTGACACCAAATATCAAAATAATAACAAAAAATAATGTTTTTAAAGAGAACAGTCTGACCATAAAAACTCAAAACACAACAACTAAATGTGTTCAAAATAAAATGACAAAGAAAAAGAGAAAACAATCAGACGTCTCTAGGAGGACCACCAGAGGGCGAACGACTATCAGTGTAGAGAGAGAGAGAGAGAGAGAGAGAGGGGCAAGATTATAATCTGTTCATCAACAGCTGTCAGAATCATCCTCATCATCTGGACCAGAACCTCCTGACTCACCTTCTACGAAAAGAACCGGATCGAGAGCGCCCCACTGATCCTGACCTGAAAATAGACACATGGTCAGCGTTCTTATATCTGAGCCACCATTGAACACATCACCTTTACAGGTAACTAACTGGCTCACAGCAGCTGACTGAACACAACAGTACCACCCACCTGCTCCAGTCTCCAGACCCGGACCTGGATCTGGATCTAGATCTAGACCTCGATCTGGACTTGGATCTGGACCTGGAGACAAGGAAAACATGGTGTAAATATTAAACTTGGTTTACTCTGATGACAGTTACTGACACAGTGATGACTAGATAGTAATTCCAGTCTTTATCAACCGATCAAATTGCCTGGACTCTGAATGGCTGGGGCCTAACCCTGAAGTGGGTGTGGTTGACCAGAAGTTAAGCCTGATATTGATCTGTGTTGATTAGAAGTTGCTATTATTATCTATAAGAAAAATATTACCACTACTCAGATCAAAGTTTTTGATCACAATAGCAACTATTTATTTTTTTTGACTTAAATGAATAAGCTTCATGAATGACATCATTAATGTGTGATGACATCATAAGCAGAGTCTAACCTGGAACTCACAGCAGCAGACCTGAATCTTCTAGGAGAGACTGAGTGGGAACCGCGAGGAGACAGAGACCTGGACCTGGACATGAAGGCCACGCAGTGACTGGACTGGACGATATACATAAACTACTGGTCTACTACAGTCTGCCACAGGAACTAGAAACAGAACTGCCAAAATAAGAGCTTAGCTAAGCTGTGCTTCTCTGTGCTCTCTCTTTACTTTTCTAAAACAGAAATTAAATTTGTAAAATATTAATTTGGTTAAAGGTAAACATGTATGGAAATTGGTAGCTTAGCTTAGCATTAAGACTGGAAACAGAAGGAAACAGGTAGCTTAGCTTAGCATCAAGGCTAATCTTGATGTTCTGTTATGTCACATTAATTGTGGAGTCCCTGCAGTCACTTTAGACTGGGGGCCCTCCTGGTCTTATCAGGAACACCTCATCCAGCCTGAACTCACCTCCTCCCTCGGCTCCGGCTCCGGGAGTAACGCCTCCCTCTGGACCTGGACCTGGACTGAGACCTGGACCTGTAGCCAAACCAGAACCAGGAGAGCAGCAGTCAGAGGAGATCCAATCAGCGGTCTGACTCAGTACTCATGCACAGTGAACAGTAAAACACTAAAAACAGGAATGTTGATGAAATAAACCTTTTGCAGGTTGGCCCTCTTTGGACCAGGTCTAGCAGATCTAGATGATCTAGAAGATTTCTAACGATGATCGTACTGACAGCCAAATCACTTGACTGAGACTTGATAGAAGCAAGTCGGGTTTTTCTAGAAGGGACCGCGGTCCGGTAGCTCTCTTCCTCGTTACATTACTGTGGGCCAAATTAACGGGGGCGGGTTCCGGTCTGTCTCTGACCCGCTAAAATCTTTACGAAGTTCAGCCTCAGCTGGGCAGAAAAAACTTTAGTCAAGATGCTCTCATGAAATCTTTTATGGATGTGAATCAAACGATGAGACGAGCTGTTAAAAAATATCTGACAACAGTTTAACAAGACACACATGAAAAAGTCCATCACATTTAACAATCAATAATCAATCATCATCAGTTCAACATGATGCAGACAGATGATTCACCAGAGGCCTGATGCTGCCTTCAAACACAGACATCAGCCAACTCTACTTTGACAAAGTCACATGATCTTATTTTCATTAAATTCACAATAGCAATCACATGATCAGCCTGATGATGTCACGTTTCAGTGACACTTCTAAGGTCCAATTCAGACCTGCTATCAACTAGGTTTGGTACTGCAGTTTGTTTTTGAATTCCAGTACATTGTAAAATTCCTGTTTGTGTATTTACTATTTAGAATATTTGTATTATGCTTTATTTCTAACTTGACAAAATAGCAACAATGGCAATTTTTATACTTTTCAGTTTAATGAAAAACGTGTTGTCCAGGGCAACAGCCCCTGGTAGGGTCTCCCAAGGCAAATTGGTGTCAGGGGAGGGGCCAGACTAAGAGCAATTCAAACACCCCAATAAATTGGGGTCCGAGCCTTCAACCATAGGGATGAGCCAGGCAAAACTTGAAAGCTTCATGGAGCCGCCGCCCTGTGGGTTCACCACCTGCAGGTATAGGCGTTGGGGTCGGGTGCAATGTAGTATAGGTGACAGGCAATGCGCTGACTCCTGGCTTTGCAGACTGGTTCTAGGATGTCACCTCTCTAGCAGGGAAAGAACTGGACCTGGTGCAGGAGGTGGAGCGGTACCAACTACATTTAGTTTGGCAGCATAAAATGCCTAATTCTTATTTTATTTACATGAAATCAGGTGGTTCAGTGGGTAGTACCATTGCCTCACAGCAAGAAGGTCCTGGGTTCAGATTCACCTGAGGTCCTGGGACTTTTCTGTGTGGAGTTTGTATGTTCTCCACGTGTCTGCGTGGGTTCCCTCCGGGTTCTCCGGCTTCCTCCCACCACCAAAAACATGCAGTAGAGGTGAAATGGTGACTCTAAATTGACCATAGGTGTGAATGTGAGTGTTTGTCTTTCTATGTGGTCCTGTGATGAACTGGTGACTTGTCCAGGGTGAACCCTGCCTCCCGCCCAAAGTCAGCTGGGAAAGGCTCCAGCCCCCCACCCACCCCTCGCGACCCTACACAGGATAAGAGGTTACAGAAAATGAATGGATGAATAACATGAAATCACAATTGTTGAAAAAATCCCATCCGATCCACATAGCCAACGCTTTACAAGATATTTATTTTAACTTATTTGCAAAAGTTGCAAATGTACAGAGCCACCCTAGTGTCAATTGAGAAAAAAAAATCCATCTGTAAATCTGTATCCACAGTTTAGCAATCCGTGCGCACGGATTATGAACCCGTGCCCTCCAATAGTGTGCATTCCACGTAGTCTATGTTGCGTTCAAGCCACGTTTTTGTGCAGAACCGGAGTTTTCAGGCATGAAGCTTGTCCAGGGCGACCGCATCTGCCAGGTAAGTCCAATTTATATAGATTAAAGGGTAGATTTAATGCGTTATGAATGCAACTACATGGAACGCACACTATTGGAGGGCACGGGTTCATAATCCGTAAGCATGCATTGCTAAACTGTGCGCACGGATTGCTAAACTGTGGGTACAGATTTACAGATGGATTTTTTTTCCCTCAACTGACACTAGGGGGGCTCCGTACAAATGGGTTGTTGAAGGTTGTGCAGAATTGTAAGGGACTGGTTTGATTTGCATTGATTGTTGTGATCATGCCATCGTGAAATCCTGATGGGACTGACTGGTTCTGGAACCAAACTCCTGGATATGGGCTGAACTGGAGTCGCACCAAGGTGACAGGCATTGGGCGAGTGTGGGGATACTCGCCCCCAGCCCCACTTATTAGATTTAAGTTCCTGGCTGAGCACCGCAATGTTGGAGGTCTCCCCAGAGAATGAGAGGGTCACTTTCTGCTCTTGACTGTTGACTGTGCTAACGCACCGACCAGCAGGTCAGAGTGTTCGGCCTTCTTAGAGTCTCTGGAGAGGAGAGGACTCCATCTATACTATAGCGCTGATTGGTGACTTCAACGCTCACGTGGACAACGTATCCCGTCAGCGTCGCTACGTTTGACTCTCAGTTGACGATGACTGATCCAAGTTTTTCAGGAGACTTGGACTGCCGCCACATCGACTAGGACATCCGAGCCCATCTTCTACTAACACAGGACGATGTCACCGCTAATGAGACATCAGATTTAATGTTTTATCAGCTAGTTTTAATCAGCTGGTTTTAATCAGTTGGTTTTATCAGCTGGTTTTAAATGGCTGGTTTTAATCGGCTGGTTTTAATCAGCTGTACCAACTGATGAAGGTCTAACGCTCCAGTTTGCCTGTTCGTTTGGTACAGCAGCCTTTAGTCATCAGTTTGATGCACGAACGTATGACTTCAATTTGACTTGTATACTGGTATACTGCTTTCATCACACAACACTGGCATCAACATCCATCCTGACTGATCCAGTCACACCAGTGTGTGAGTTGCTAACGCTGGTAAAAATGCTAACGCAACATCACTGTGACAGTGGAAAATGCCCAGTTATCTCCAACAACTTATCCAGCAAGATAATATTTAGCTGATGATGTCATAAAGTTATCAATGCTTCACTTAACGTGTTCATGGAGGGTTCAATGTTCATGTTTGTTTCCAGTGGTAAAGAATCCTTTCAGATTCTGAACCATTTTGGTTGGAGCAAAAATGTCTCACCAGGATCATTTGAGTTCACTCGAGTCACTCACACGAGTCAGCTGCAATAAGCTAGTCCTCCACTGACATCCGGATGTCAACACTGATAGGCTTTCACATCACCACGTAACACGACTTTCTGGCCCAAGTTGAAATTTTTCAACTTGTGTGAATGGTGTGAGTGTATTTTGTGTCATTTGTGTCACCCGGCGCATTTGTGCATCTACTCACAGCTTTCTGTTGACTTTCTATGTAATTGCGCTGCGCAAAAAATGTCTGTCGTATTCTGTGTGAACATAGCATAAACATAGTCTGATAAGCAGAATGCTAACCTGTTTGTCTTGTGCTAGCACCCTGCTAACATGCTAAAGTCAGTTTCAGCATCACTTTTTGCTGCTCGGTCACAATATCTGTCTGAGATGTTTACAGTCCTGGTTCTGAGATGTTTACACATCTCTGATGTAAACTATGTTTGAAATACATTTAAATACAGGATATTCCTGTAAAGCGGAGGTCTCCCTGTTTCCATAGTAACATGTGTATCCATGTGGGACATCTAGCGGACTTCTGTGTGGAGCTGAAGAGGTTACATCAAGCAGCTAAAAGTTGTTTGACATGTTTGGAGTTATTTTTCTGACCTGACATTGATCGTTCTACAATGAGGCGACTGCACATACTCAAATTACGATGTCAGCACTGACAAAGACTGTTTAAGATGAGCCCAAACTGTCAGCCTTGTTTTAGCCTAGCTAACAATGTCTTCCTGCTCCATGGTAACAGATGGTGTCAAACCGTGAATACTGCTGTAAAGACAATCAGGTGATGAGCTCATCAGGAGTCTGATCAATATTCAAATCAATAACACAATATGTGGAGTCCACAGTGGATCAGCTGATCAGCGATCTGATCACTGTGATGGATCATCTGTATGCAGCTTCACTTCATACAAACCAACTGATGATGATTGCCTACCTTCATCACTTCAACATGTTTTAATCTTTCCCTCACCTTCCTCACTGGAAACATTGTGCTGTTGTGATGTCACAGGTGTGTCTGTCATTGTGGTTACCTGCTCCTGCGGCTGTGGCGGCGGCAGTCATAGGCATAGTGACCTTTTTCTCCGCACTCATAACACTTGTCGTTGGGGTCAAAAGGTCTTCTGGTGGGAGGTCGGTCGTACTGGGAGCGCCGAGGACTCCCAGTGGAGAGCTCCACCCGCACCCGGCTGCCACAGATCATTCTGGAGTAGTCAATATAGGCAGAAGATCGATACAGTCAGACACACAGGTGTTAGACACACTTAAGGAGTTCCAGGTTTTAAAGGAAGCCTGGAAACCTTTATGATCAAGACATTGTAGTCGTGTATGTTAGCAGCTGAGTAACAGAGTCAGGCCTGTGTTCAGGTGAATACTGACTTTCCATCTAATCCTCGGACGGCGTCGTCTGCGTCTCGCGGATCTTCAAACTCCACGAAGGCGAACCCTGGAGGGTTCCTGGCGATCCAGACGGTCCGGAGGGGTCCGTAGTACTGGAAGGTGTGCTCCAGCTCACTTTTACCAGCCCCTGTCCCCAGGTTCCCTACATAAACCTTTGTCTCTGTGGAGACACAGAACAACCAGGCCTGCTCTATGGCATCATCACTCACTAAAAATATTGTCTCATACAAACATTATTTGAATCTGGGTCTTTCTCCTTTTGAGTCTGAAGCTTCTGCCACAGAACTACAGATGATGTGTGATGACATCATGAAGCAGCATGGGATGATGAGAGCTGTAGTCTGATGTATATCTGTGGGGACTCTGACAGGCTAACATTTCAAAGTTTTAGTCTCGACTTCCTTCGTTCTCGGCTAAAGTTACAGCCACAGAAATGAGACATTAGCTTGAAGAAAATCTCATTCCTCCAAACAGTGATGAAGAACACAACCAGACGTAGAGCGAATGTCTGCTAGTTTCATTGCACCGTTTAAGCTGTTTGGAATCACTTTACTGTGAAAAAACTTCAGCTGACTATCCATAAGCCATCAGCGCATGCTAACAACTCAATGTTTGCGGTGACCATTTCCTTTAGGCTGGCTATGTGTTGCATGAGGCTGTCTCCTCAGCTGATGATCATAATGATTTTAATGCTAATACATTATCTAAAACATTATCTATAATTTAATTTTTATTTAGTATATTAATACACATATTGCTAAATCCATAAATGCGTGTGCCATCAAGTTCTTTTCCAAACTAAAATTATCAAACACTAAACTGAGTAAATCAAGTTGCTAGCTAAGTGCTAACTGACGCTAACAGAACCGCTGCTATCAGAGAGCTTCTTTCAGTTCAAACAGCTCGTAATAAATACAAGGTTTGACATTAGTCTGTTTATGGTTACAGTAACAGCTGTTCTTGTCCGGTACCAGAGTGTGATAACTCCGATAGCGACACATAGACAGACTCAGTGGCATAACGTTACCTCCTCCGTGCCGACTGTGTCGGGACATCTTGACAGCGAGACCGCACAATCCGTCAAGTTAGCAGGTTATCTCAGTTTAGCCGAGGCGGAAGTTACGTACACACAAACATAAATCTTATCCTGTCACAATTTCAAAATAATAGCTTACTTAGCCACCGCAGTTTTAAATTGTTTAGTAAATTAATGGCGAGATTTAATATATTAATCAATTTAAACTAAGAGTTATTATTTTAACACTATTTAATTCATTTCATTTCATCTCATCATTACATCTTATTAATTTAATTTATTTTCCTTTTTTTGTGATTTTAAACATAACGGTTTCACTGTATTTTTTTTTACCTCAACAAAACATTACCCCGTTTTAATATACTTCCTTTTCTCCTGCCTGTGCGTGTGGTTTTGAGTTGTGTGTGTGGAGACGAGTACAGCGCGATCACGTAGGTGCGTGCATGCGTGTTTTGGTCAAAGCTGCATCTTTCTTGATCAGAGGTAACATTACCTCGTTTTAATGTACTTCCTTTTGTCCTGCCTGTGTGTGTGGCTTTGTAACAACTCTTGAAGTGTTACAAGTGTCAATTACCTGTTGTGGCATTGCAATTTATTTATGTGAGATGACAATATGAACAACTAACAGCCACAATAAATAAAGATTTTAATAAATTGCAAAGATTTTGTTTTAATTTTTCCTGTCAAACTTTCTAATGATTTAATTCAGAGGGTTACATCATGGGACTTTTGCTTTGGAGTGAAGAGCCAACATGGGGAAACTGAGCAGCCTTGGCAGAGGTCCGCGCTCTCCGAGTGCTTTCTAGTATTTAATATGATTTTGTTGGTGATTTGAAGTCATGAATCCAGCGCGTTGTTTTTCATCTTCAACGATAATCTATTTGGTTAATTGCACAATTTAAAAATACACACAAAACAAATAACAAGGATTAATTGTAATGTCCAGCGCAGAGAGTCGGAAAACAAGGGGCCTGTTTCATAAAAGATGTTAAGAAAAGCGACAATTACAGTCCAATAGTATATAATAGTTTTAAATATATAATAATAATAACAATAATAATAATATATGTTTACATAATAGTTATTATTATTATTAGTTATTATTTATGTATTTCGTATTAATAGAAGTATTAAAATGTTAAATAGTTATAAAACAATGCTGATGGCCTACTGTGTTTTCCTGTGTTTTGTCCCCCTCCAGCAGGGGGCAGCAGCGGCTCACTTTTGCCATCCGAGCGGTGGAACCCTGTTTTCTTGCGTGTGTTTCCACCGGAGGGTTTAAAGCGCGTGCAGGAGACAGACTGCGGTGCTTTGGTTGTATTGATGATCTTCTATTGATCCGTTAGCTCAGCGGTGAACTTGTGGACCGTGATGCAGTACGACTGGCCTCTTTTAGGTCCACTGCAGTGGCTCCGTTACGTCAGCAAACAAGTGAAGGTGAAAGCGGGAAAAGATGAAGAGCTCCGCGGCTGGCTGCTGACCGTGGACCCGGTGTCCGCCAGGTGACGTCACACACAGACAAATTGAGTATGCGCCGTCTGTCAGTGATCAGTCGTCTCAGAAACAATAATCCATATTTCTGTGTCAATATATCAATGAGACTATTGATCAGGGTTATCTGATCAGGCCAGGATGAGCTGTAGCGATAGCTGAATTTAGCTTGTGAATGCTATAATTTAGCAGACATGCTATCTGCTGTACAAACATGTAAAAGAAAAGTATACATTTTAATACTGATTATCAATAGTTTATTAGCTCTGTGTAAAGAGTGATATTAGGATGATCTTTAATGTTTTAATCGGCTGATTTTATGTTGATATTGAACTTTAAAAGATTAGTTTAACATTATTGAGCATAAATATATTAGTTCTGATGTTTATTTATTGATCATTTAAATTAGAAAGAACACGTCTATTTACGCAAGTCTTCAACTGGGATTTGATGAAAACCAGTCTAGATATCATTTAGCCCAGTAAACTTTAGCCCCTTTCACACAACCTTTACAGGGACTGATGCACCTTTATACCGCTTTGACGTTCTGTATAAACATAACGATGGCGTGATGGGGTCTGTTCACCAACCACTGAATCACACATCTGTGTAAGCGTGAAGTAGAAAGGCAGGGCATGGCTGTGACGTTTGGATGACGTATTATGTGTGCAGCAAAAACCGGACAATTTAAAAAGCAGCTAGTAGCTTTTAGCAGCTAAAGGGAAGAAGAAGAAAAATAAGCAAAAATAGCTTAAAATTAGGGAGACAGTGTGAGGTCAGTGAGTTCTTACCCTCCGATTTGAGGATGAGATCAACCTAATATAAAAATTATAATTATATATATTAATAATTTACCTTTCCCGACAGGAAAACATTATTCTATTGTTTACAAAGCGATGCTCAACACATGGTAAATGTCACATTAGACGCCATCGCTGCCATTATAAGTCATGCCTTTTTTGCTCATGAATCGCGGGCATGCTGTTTATCCTCAGGCTGGTGTGGCGTTGTTCCAGGCTGTCTTGTTCGGTGTAAACCAGCAGGTGGCGTCGTAGAGCACGGAATTCTTCCTGGGTTTGACCTCTGCTAGCTTATGAATTTTACCCTTTTTTGATTTTCATGAAAACAGTTTTGTAAAAAACGCGACCAGAAAACGTCTCACAACATTCCTGATCGGTAAATCTGATGTGTTTTTTAAGAGACGAGCAGCCAGGGAGTAATGACAGTCAGTGTTGATGAGCTCATAGATGATCTGAATCACAGTAAAACAAGAAATCTGATGTCATCCTGTCATGATGTCATCGTGTCGTGATGTCATAACCACCACCTATGGAAATGAACGTCTGTGATGACATCATGAATATTTTTTGTTGAATGAGCTGATCAGTAATCATCAGAACCTCAATCTATGATCTGGCTCAGCAGATGACATCATATGGTGACAGATGATGTCACTGAGTGATTTTATGTTGGTGTCTCACCTGTGATCTGTTCTGGTCCTGTCTGTCTCCTTGTAGTCTGGTGCTGGTCACCTTCAGGGAGGAAGGTGGAGCTTCGGTGCAGGTGGTGATGGGTCATGCTGTGGGGGAGGTGGAGGTCCTGCAGGAGGCTGACAAGGAGACTGCCGAGCGTCTTCGGGCTTCCTTTCTCCCTCCGAGGAGATGCGAGCTGGACGCGGAGGAGCTGAGGAGGAGGATGGGGAGCGTTCGGAGCTGGCTGGAGAAGAACTGGGTCCCAGTGGAGGAGGAGGGGGAGGACCTGAGGGTGGCGGGGGTCCTGACCATCACAGCCCCGTATGGACCTGAAAACTGTTTCAGCTCCAACCAGATCATCCTGGACCGGATCCAGAAACTGATCCAGAGTTCACATCATCCTGGACCGCATCCAGAGTCTGATCCAGAGTTCACATCATCCTGGACCGCATCCAGAGTCTGATCCAGAGTTTACATCATACTGGACTGCATCCAGAAACTGATCCAGAGTCTAATCCAGAGTTCACATCATCCTGGACTGCATCCAGAAACTGATCTAGAGTCTAGACTGAAAACTTGAACTGGACACTGAGTCTACTGACCAATCGGAGTGTAGAACAGCTGTGACAAACAGCCGATTAGTGTTGTTTCTGACTTTCTGTTTCATCAATCTTTTATTTCAAAATAAAAGTTGAATTCAAACAAACTGAAATATTAAGTTTTATTTTTATGAAATTAAATCAAATAAAAACTATAGAGTTGGTCTCCGGGCCTCTGGTCTGCATCTGGATACCGTTCCTCTTTATTTGGTACACGTGTGAAAAAAGACACTCATTCTAGGGGAAGAATATCCAGAAAAATATAAATGTAGAAAAACATTAAACCAGTGAGACAAACTGTACTCTATAAACACAACGAAGTATGTAAGAAATTATTTGGTGTTATCTTTTTATTTAATAACGTAGCTTGAAGATCGGTAGTTACCCCGGACAGTCACACCAGTGGACAATGGTCATGTTTCAAAATATATATTAAAATACCTGAATTATAATAGGCATTCATTCCAGATGGGTTTGTTTTTGAAAATCAAGTTGTTAACAAAAAGAGATTTTAAGAGAACATGACCAATTTTCTTTTATATTTGTCACTGTGAACACAAAAATGGAGCGTCATGTCAACCACCCAAGCAAAGAACAATAAAGATAAACAACAATAAAGATAAAGAACAATGGATTAATAATTAAATGGCTTTTATAAATATTTTACCACATATAGCAAAGTGCAGTCATTTGTAGTACAGTGAAGTAATTTGTAGTAAAGTGAAGTAATATTGCAGCAAAGTGTAGTAAAGTCAAGTAATATTGCAGTAAAGTGAAGTAATTTGGAGTAAAGTGCAGTAATATTGCAGTATAGTGAGGTAAAGTGAAGTGAAGGCACTAAATGATGACAGGACAGCGTCTGATTGGTTCGTTCAGCTCGCCGCTACAAACACAGTTTATTCCCTTGTTTTAACGTTCATCACATTTGTTTACAACTTCATTAACATATTCAGGTCCACCAGAACCAACACAGAACCTCTTTGGTTCTGGTCCGGAACCTGAAGGCACCGACACACCAACACCTCAGTCTGTTACCCACAATGCTCTCTGTCCTGGTCAGCACGACGACAACTAATCAGCTCAAGACATAAATGACCAGAGACACCAACGTTGTCCAGTGTTCTCCAACGTTCCACAATCAGTGAGTTTTTCAGAGTAAGAGCACATGATGTCTACATCAGAGCAGAATGTCATGATTGGTTGGTAGTGTTCACTTGTCTTGCCCCACTTCCTCCACCAGCTGTCCAATCAGCTGCTCCTTCATGAACCCAGATTGTCAATCACAGTGCAGGGGGGGTGTCCAGCAGGGCGGCGTGGCTCAGAGACTCCCTCTTATAGGTCTTAGGAGGGAGTTTGGGTACGCCATGTCGGGGGGGCACAGGGGGGCCGTCCAGGGCGGGGAGAGGAGGAGAAGGGAGAGGTATCCTTCTGGAGGAGGGGGCAGGGCTGGGGACAACAGGGAGAGGGGGTGAGGAGGAGCCAATGGAGCTGATGGAGGGGGGGGAGGAGGGGAAGAAGGCCTGAGGGAGGAGATCACAGCGTGGGCGGCCCTGTGGGGGGGGGAGGAGGTGCAGGGGGGAGCCGAGAGGCTCCCGAGGGGGGAGGGAGGGGGGGCTGTCAGGAGGGGACGATGATGACAGCGACGAGGAGTACCGAGGGGGGAGGAGCTTACAGGTGGGCTGACGAGGGGGGACAGCGGGGGGGCTGTCCAACTGCGACATAATCTGTGGGAGGGGGGAGAGAGGGAGACACATTCTCATAAGAACAGTAATGTTTTACTTCCTGGATCATTTCAAAGTAAAAGCCTGTAAGTGTACTGAATATCGTTATATATCGTTGCTGTATTGATTAGGGAATGTTGCTGTACTGATTAGGGGACCGTTGCTGTATTGATTAGGAGGTGTTGCTGTATTGATTAGGAGGTGTTGCTGTATTGATTAGGGGACCGTTGCTGTATTGATTAGGAGGTGTTGCTGTATTGATTAGGGGGTGTTGCTGTATTGATTAGGAGATGTTGCTGTTTCAATTAGGAGATGTTGCTGTACTGATTGGGGGTGTTGCTGTACTGATTAGGGGATGTTGCTGTACTGATTAGGGGGTGTTGCTGTATTGAGTAGGGGGTGTTGCTGTATTGAATAGGGAGTGTTGCTGTATTGATAGGAGATGTTGCTGTTTCAATTAGGAGATGTTGCTGTACTGATTGGGGGTGTTGCTGTACTGATTAGGGGATGTTGCTGTACTGATTAGGGGGTGTTGCTGTATTGAGTAGGGGGTGTTGCTGTATTGAGTAGGGGGTGTTGCTGTATTGAATAGGGGGTGTTGCTGTATTGATTAGGAGATGTTGCTGTATTGATCAGGGGACTTTGTTACCTTGGAGGGAGATGACTCAGCAGGAACCGACTCTGGACGTCTGCGAGGAGGAACAGGAGGAGGAACTGCAATGTCCTCAGAGCCACGGCTGAAGCTCACCATGGAGGAGACGGAGGATGACCCTGTGACCAGACGAGGCAGCCGTTAGAAACACACACACACACACACACACAACACACATGGTGAGCTGATGGTTTCCATGGAAACGGACAGGTGGACAGGTGGCTCAGACAGGTGAGTGAGATCCGATCTGATGATGACAGTTGTCACGACTCAATTAATGAAAAGAAAGCTGATCACAGATGATTGTCAGCAGACATGTGATGACATCTTGAGGAGGCACAGGTGAGTCATTGCACAGGTGAGTGTGATGTCACTAATAATGTACAGTACAGTCAGGAGGGTCAATACTAACGTGGGCCATGTGGCAGAGAAAAGATGCTGTCGCAGGCTGCAGAGTGGAGAGGAGGACGAGCAGAGAGAGAAGCAGAGGAGGAGGAGCAGAGAGAGGAGAAGCAGAGGAGGAGCAGAGAGGAGGAGGAGGAGGGGTGACTGGGTAAGTTTTCTTGTTAGTTTCTGAATGATGAAGCAAACATGAGATTAACACCTGTAAGATGTGTGCTATATGCTAAGATAACTGTTTGTCACTGTTTACAAGCTATATGCTAAGCTAGCCCTTTCCCACTGTGTACAGTTTATATGCTAAAATAAGGTAAGTAGTTCCAGTCTTTATATTAAACAAAGCTTCCTGTTTCAAGTTGTTATGCTAGGCTAAGCTAGTTATTTCCAGTCTATATCCTAAAATGAGTTAGCTCGTTCCAGATGTTATATACTGTATGTCACTGCACCCTTTTAATCAAACATTTTACAAAAGATCATCTCCACACAACTAATTTCTTTTATGAACAAAAACGACATTTCAAAAATTTCTGTTTGGTTTCTGTTCTCAGCAGAGCACTGAGACTGCCCTAATCAAAGTTAACAATGAATTCCTGCTTGCAGCTGACAGCGGCCACTACTGCATTTTAACTCATGTTGACCTCAGATCAGCCTTTGGTATGGTGGACCATAACATCTTAATCAGCTGTCTGAAAAACTTTGTTGTCATCAGTGATGTGGTTCTGAATTTGTTCATCTCATCTCTCTAAAAGGTCCTTCTCTGTCATGGAGATAGCTCCTCTTTTTCTGCTCCTCTTTTTTGTGGGGTCCTCCAAGGGTCTGTTTTGGGTCCCCTTTAATTCACTTTATTTATGCTACCTCTTGGGCAAATCGTGCGTAGCCATCGTACTGATTGCCATTACTATGCGGATGACACCCAATTATATATTCCGTTAAAAAGCTTGGTACCACAGATGCATCCTGCATTATGTCCTGCTTCAATGTCATAAAAAAATGGATGCCCAAAAATTTCCTGAAACTAAATGTCTCCAAATCTGAGGTACTTATAACAACCCCCTGTGGCCCCAGCACTAGCAACCTCTTTGCTAGTCTGGGTACCTTTTCTGGTAATGTTCGGAAAGAGGCCTGAAACCTACTAGGAGTGATGTGACTCCGATTTGTCCTTTGACGCTCAGGTGACTAAAGTAGTCCAGTCCTCCTTCTCTCAACTGAGACGTCAAACCAGACTCTTGTCATTCCTTTCATCCTCTCATTAAGAGAAGTTCATCGATACTTTCATCTCCTCCAGACTAGATTACTGCTTTATTCTGGTATTAGCAGGGGGGAACATTCAAAGACTGCAGCTAATCTAAAACGCTGCTGCCAGGCTTCTACCATGCACTAAGAGAAGAGACCACATCACTCCAGTCCTTTTTTTTTAGGGTTGATTTTAAGATTTTACTGCTTGTTTTCAAAGCCTTCAATGGTCTGGTTCCTTATATCCCAGAGTCAGAACCGAGCTTGGGAAAAAAGCCTTTAGATTCGCTGCTCCTTCTTCCTGGAATAATTCACAGGAACTGAAACTATCAGAACCTGTTACTCTGGGGGAGTTTAAATCTATCTTGAAGGATCGTGAAAGTATCGTGCTTGGTCAATGTAGTTGTTTCTGAATTGAAACTGCAGTTGTTCTGATTGATTCTTTTATTGACTCATTTTAGATTCTTTGTATTTTCTCATTTTAGCATATGAAAGTTGTACATATATGAATATGTATGTATGTACTAATTTCTGTACCTCTCTCTTGGCAGGTCACTCTTGGAAAAGAGATTTTTAATCTCAATGAGGATTTTACCTGGTAAAATAAAGGATATATATATCTACTAACTCCTTATGAGCCTGCCCGCTGTCTGAGATCCTCTGGCAGGTCCCTAGTTTTCAACTTATCACTAAAGGTGACCTGGCCTCTGCTGTCCGAGGGCCCGGTGCAGATCTCTGAGAGACAAACTCAGTTTCCTCCTTTAAATCCCTTCTCAAAACTCACTTTTATCATATGGCTTTCTGTAACAAATGGTATTTGTTAGATGTTTAAATTATTTTATTGTCTTACTGTATGAAACACTTTGTAACTTTGTTTTTGAAAGGTGCTATATAAATAAAGTTATTATTATGTGATTTAAACTAGTATTGTTTAGGTGTTTAATATGAATGCGCTCTTTGTCTCAACCAATAGGAAGATGATTGATATCTGATCAATGCCAGACCAGTGGGCGGATCTTACTGGAGTGAAAGGGGCTGCTGGGACCCTGTGGTGAATCGAACACACTGCCAACATCAGTGGAGCTGGAGGCGGCAGAGGCAGGGGGTGGAGTCAGGGGGGTTCGGGGTGAGTTAGGGGCGGAGACTGCTCCTCCCTCGGCCTCGTTGTCAGGGACACGGCTGTAACTGATCTTTCGGGGCTCGTTCTGAAGCGGTGTCGGGTGTCTCATGGTGCTGGGCCTCGCCGATGTGGGACGGATCCCTGGAGACTTCAATGGACAGGTGTACTTCTTCACCTGGAAAGAGGTGGAGGAGGGGCTTAAGCTCGTCATAGAAAGAAACACAGGTATACGTTAGGAGGTAGCTATCAGCAAGAAGATGTTAGCAAGTGGATGTTAGCGGGTAGCTATCAGCGGGTAGCTATCAGCAGGAAGGTGTTAGCAGGTGGATGTTGGCAGGTAGCTATCAGCAGGAAGGTGTTAGCAGGTAGCTATCAGCTGGTAGATGTTAGGGGGTGGATGTTAGCGGGTAGCTATAAGATGGTAGATGTTAGCAGGTGGATGTTACTGTGTAGCTACCAGCTGGTAGATGTTAGTGGGTGGATGTTAGCGGGTAGCTATCAGCAGGAATGTGTTAGCGGGTGGGTGTTAGTGGGTAGCTATCAGCTGGTAGATGTTAGCTGGTGGATGTTAGCGGGTAGCTATCAGCTGGTAGATGTTAGCGGGTGAATGTTAGCAGGTAGCTATCAGCTGGTAGATGTTAGCGGGTGGATGTTAGCTGGTAGATGTTAGCGGGTAGCTATCAGCTGGTAGATGTTAGCAGGTGAATACACCCTACCATGCGATCCCTTCTTGTGGACATTCTGTTTCACATTGGTAAGGTATCGAGTATTAGTATCAATATCTCCATGGGACCTTGTCATTTCCTACATTTCCTTCGGGATCAATAAAGTATCTATCTAACATTGTTTCAGTATCGTGACACTAATCTTGGTAACGACACTTGGAAGGACTGTGTTTGGTTACCATGGTGACACTTACAAATCGAGGTAACGATCTGGCGTTTCGAGGTTCAATCTCCAGAGATTTGTTGAACAGGTGATCAGCGAAGTCTTTCTCACACATGTCCTCCATCGGGTTGAGGTTCTCGAAGAACTTCTGCTCCACAAACAGAGAACAGAGAGTCACACACCTGTGATGTCATACTGTGTAAACAGGAAGTAATGTCAGACTGACCCTGATGTCATTCTCCACTCTCAGACAGTACGGCTGGTTCTGGTACTGTTGGATCTCTCCAGTGATCTCAGCCACTTTCCTCCTCTTGCTGAAGTTGATCAGGTCTTTACCGTGACGCCGCAGGAAGTCAGGGTTCCCCTCCTCCGTCTTCAGGATATTGGTCAGGTAGATCCCTGACACATACACACACACACACAGATTATTAACCGCTTCATGTTCAGGCCCTTATAACTAAATGGAGAGTCGGAGCATACCAAAGAAGGGGACACAGGGAGGGTTGATGGAGCGTAGCTTGGCTAAATATTTCTTGTAGTGATCTTCACTCAGCTCGTGAGCTTCCTCCAGGATTTTCCTCTGACGACTCGCAATTTGCTGAAAACAAAAAACAGCAGTTCATTCATTCCGAGAAAAATCTTTCCAGATACTTTTAATAACTTTTTATTTTTCCTTTGCCCTCGACTCTGCACCCGTCCCACACCCTACTTTACACTCCTGTCCTGCACCTTAAACCTCTGTCCCACACCTTAAACCTCTGTCCCACACCTTTACACCCATCCCACACCTTTACACCCTACTTTACACCCCTGTCCTGCACCTTTAAATCCTACTTTACACCCCTGTCCCACACCTTTACACCCCTGTCCAACTCTTAACTCACAGATCTGACTGAGGCCCTGTTTACAATGCAGTTTTTCCTTTGCATTTTAAAAAAGTTCTGAGAAGTGTCCATCGTTCCACACTCAATTCATGGGTCATTTTGAGTATGCCATCCGCGTACTCATAGTATACTGCATTTTGGCATGTTTAGTAGTGTGAACGCACTGATACACTCAGACTGGACACTTTGAGTATGGAAGTATGTAATTTGGGACACAGCACAAATTTATATTGCAGGAGTACTAATAAACTCATCAGAGTCTGCGGCACAAACAAAACCGGACAGTAAGACTGTTTTTGTTCTGTCCACAGGCTTCTGTCTGTGAAGGGCTATTTGGTAGAAAATGTAAGTCATGCACAAACTGCAGGCGTGTCGTCACTTTTCATAAGAACTGTGTTTAGCCAGTTTACAGAGTTTCAAAAATCAAATCAAAATCACACAAAAGTTTACTGTCAACAGCACCTGTGCCCTCCCAATCAATCCTTCCTGGCCCCCCAAGACATCAGGAGGAATGTTTAAATGTCCAATCAGAGAGGAGATCATCCACCAGACAAGACCTCCACCCTAAACCATAACATGGTTAGCCTAAGCAGCATATTTAATGTTAGCCTCAGTAGCATATTTAATGTCAGCCTCAGCAGCATATTTAATGTCAGCCTCAGTAACATATTTAATGTTAGCCTCAGCTAAATATTTAATGTTATCCTCAGTGGCATATTTAATGTTAGCCTCAGTGGGGTATTTAATGTTAGCCTCAACAAAATATTTAATGTTATCCTCAGCAGCATATTTAATGTTAGCCTCAACAGCAAATTTAATGTTAGGCTCAGTAGCATATTAATGTTAGCCTCAGGAGCATACTTAATGTTAGCCTCAGTAACATATTTAATGTTACTGATGTAACATGTAACATTAGCCTAAGCAGCATATTTAATGTTAGCCTGAGTAACATATTTAATGTTAGCCTCAGCAGCATATTTAATGTTAGCCTCAGTAGCATATTTAATGTTAGCCTCAGCAGCATATTTAATGTCAGCCTCAGTAGCATATTTAATGTTAGCCTCAGGAGCTTATTTAATGTTAGCCTCATTAGCATATTTAATATTAGCCTCAGTAAAATATTTAAGCCTGAGTAACATATTTAATGTTAGCCTCAGCAGCGTATTTAATGTTAGCCTCAGTAACATATTTAATGTTAGCCTCAGCAACATATTTAATGTTAGCCTCAGCAGCAAATTCAATGTTAGCCTCAGTAGCATATTTAATGTTAGCCTCAGGAGCTTATTTAATGTTAGCCTCAGTAACATATTTAATGTTAGCCTCAGCAGCATATTTAATGTTAGCCTCAGTAACATATTTAATGTTAGCCTCAGTAGCATATTTAATGTTAGCCTCATTAACCTATTTAATATTAGCCTCAGTAACATAATTAATGTTAGCCTCAGTAACATAATTAATGTTAGCCTCAGCAGTATATGTAGGAAATAAATTGACCAGGACTAAAACAAGGACCTGGACCAGTGGTTGTTACCTCGAAGGTGTGGTCCAGTCTGTAAACTGGAGAGGAGTTCATGGCACTGACCACCTCCAGAACGCCATTAAAATTGTTGAGCTCCTGGAAAACCTGCAGGATCTCGATGATTCGCGACACAACGGCAACACGTTCCTCCAAATTCTCAGTTTCTACGATACACCTGTACCACACACACACACACACACACACACACACACACACACACACACACACACACACACACACACACACACACACACACACACACACACAAGGGGACGATGCTGAAGGTGTGGCGTAGTTTGAGTTGAAAATGGTCAGGTGGTGTAGGTTCAAGTCAGGAGCATGGGCTCCACTTATGAGCTCCTCCTCCAACATCTCATTGGTTGAGACTCTGAAACTATGCCCATGTTTCATTCACTTTATGGTGACCTTAAATATGTTATAGAAGAGGATGCTGGTCGTGAGTCAGGTGACCTGTGATATTGTTAGAAGTGTTTTGTTTTGAATCGTACTTTTCAAACCACAGCGTGAGGTTCGTGGTGTGTCGGATCATCCTCAGCAGGTTGGGGGAGTGAATCTCTTTGTCCTCTTTGGTCCACACGCTGCCTACCAGCTCCGACGGCTGGACTGCCCTGCAGGACGACACGCAGGTGAGAGACATGAGACAGGTGAGAGACAGGCCTGAGACAGGTGAGAGACAGGAGATAAGTGAGGGACAGGAGACAGGTGAGAGATGGGTGTGAGACAGGTGAGAGACAGGAGACAGATGAGGGACAGGTGAGAGACATGCGTGAGACAGGTGAGGGACAGGCGAGAGACAAGTGAGAGACAGGCGTGAGAGACAGGTGAGAGACAGGTGTGAGGCAGGAGACAGGTGAGTGGCAGGTGAGGAACAGGTAAGAGACAGATGTGAGACAGGAGACAGGTGTGAGACAGGTGTGAGACAGGTGTGAGACAGGCGTGAGACAGGCGTGAGACAGGCGTGAGACAGGTGTTAGACAGGCGTAAGACAGGCATGAGACAGGCATGAGACAGGCGAGAGACAGGAGTCACACAGGCGTGATACAGGTGTGATACAGGTATGAGACAGGTGTCAGACAGGCATGAGACAGGCGTGAGACAGGTGAGGGACAGGTCTGAGACATGCGTGAGACAGGTGAGGGACAGGTCTGAGACAGGTGAGGGACAGGTGAGAGACAGGCATGAGACAGGCGTCAGACGGGTGAGAGACAGGTGTGAGACAGGTATGAAACAGGTGTCAGACAGGCATGAGACAGGTGAGAGACAGGTGTGAGACAGGTATGAGACAGGTGTCAGACAGGCGTGAGACAGGTGAGAGACAGGTGTGAGACAAGCGTCAGCAGTGTCACCTGTAGAAGTCAGACTCGAGCAAGGTGAGCTGTCGTCCGATCTCGATGGGGTGCAGTGTCATCAGGTCAAATTGGTCGACGTTACCTGGTCTACAGATGTGCCACTCGATGGGAGGAGGAGAGTTCTGAAAGGTGATGCTGTGACTGGGCACGCTCACCTGAACCTGCTTCTTCCTCTGGATGATCTTAATGATAGACTCCACCCACTTCCTCATTGCCTTACCTGCAACAGATGAGATCACTGATCTAACAGGTGACATGACTGAACTAAGATCATTGGTCTACTAGGTGACATCAGTGATCAGCTGACATTTGTCGGGACAGGTTAGTACCTCTAACGGAGGCGATGAACTCCTCCAGACGTCTCAGCAGGTGAGTGTCTCGCTCAAAGTCGTAGAAGTGATGCTCCACCCAATGACGACAGACATTCAGCACTCTGCAGCAGGAGTCATCACATGATGACATCACACTCATCACGCTCAGCTGTCTCTTTGTAAACTCACAAATGACTGACATTCCATTTTCTCTATCATTACAATCAAACTACATCGAAGAAACATGCCTTCCCTTTTGGTTTACCCCTAAGGAGGCTCCACCTCTGCACCGGATCACTCCCCAAGATGGTTCCCACCGTAAACTATGCTTCCCGCTGCTGCCATGTTCGGGTCCTGGCCAGAGAATTCTTCTACTGTTGGCAGTTACAGGTGTTTCACCTGGTCAGAGGGGACGACATCTCCAGGTGAGGAAGATGAGGCTCTTTGTCTGCCTCCTCCTCAGTGGCTAACAGGCTCGTCAGGTCCCACTGGTTAACTAACAACCTCTGCTTTGCTATATGTCCTACTTGTACTGGGGGTCCAGTGGTGTGTGGGGCGTCCCATATGGCGGTTATGTTGACACGCCGTCCTGACACACAGTGGGATATCATTGCGATGGAATCATAGTGCCTTCCCTTTCAGGCTATAAGTAAAGGGGTCCAGAGCTGCTAATTCCTACTTTGTTGGCAATATTAGCTTTGTCAGTGCAGCTAGCATTTTGGCTTGACACCCTCCATATGTAACATCAGGGGTGAAAGCCATCAACAGGGAATCCCAGTCCAGATAAAAAATGGCCACCATCACACTACGGCAGCCTGGCTGTGCTCAAGTGTTTCCTAATCCAGAGGAAACCCTTCTCTACATAGACTCAGCGATTACTGGCTTGCTATTCGGCGCCATTCCTCACAACATGCGGCCTGAGCTGGACTAGTGGGAATCGCCTCCACGTTGACTCAGTGACCAGAGCACCACAGCAGAGTTAACCCACAGCTTCCTGTCCTGTTTGATTAGGACCACCTACACATGGACTGGTTCTAGCTCTGCACACCTGATCCAGTGCAGAGGCGGAGCATCCTGAGGGGCAAACCAAAAGTGACACCCACGATGGAACTAAACACGTACACATAGAACAAAAGTTATTCGCTAAAAGCTTCTCCTGCTTCAGGTCATGTGACTCATCAAACTACAGGTGAAATGAGTACAGGTCCTGGATCAGCAGTCTCTACCTGAGTTGGACTGGCTGAACAAACTCTTTACGGAAGCGTTTAAGTTCAGCACTGAGCGGCTGTTCTCCTCCCTCCATCTGGTCCACCTCACTCGGCCTTGGCTCCGGGATCTCGAACCTGAACCACATTACAGAGACCAGAGCTGAGATCAGTGCTTCACAGACCTGAGAACAGTTCTTCACAGACCTGAGATCAGGGCTTCGGACCTGACATCAGTTCCTCACAGACCTGAGGTCAGTGTTTGAGACCAATAATCAGTGCTTCACAGACCTGAGGTCAGTGCTTCACAGACCGGAGGTCAGTGCTTCACAGACCGGAGGTCAGTGCTTCACAGACCGGAGGTCAGTGCTTCACAGACCGGAGGTCAGTGCTTCACAGACCGGAGGTCAGTGCTTCACAGACCTCAGGTCAGTGCTTCACAGACCCGAGGTCAGTGCTTCACAGACCCAAGGTCAGATGAAAGTATGTCACTAACAGGCTGTCATGGAGGACAATGATGTCAACAATAATGTCAGAGAGGTCAGCTGATCCTCTAACAGACACGTCTGTGGATGTGTGAGCATTTGAGCAGTATAAACAGTCTGCATGTGATGAATGACAGGTGAGCTTACCTCTCCATGAGCAGGTCCAGCAGCTCCTGAGGTTTACAGAAGGATCTGTAGGTGGTCAGAAAGGTTCGGACAAAGTTTGGATCTGATAGAGGAACAGAGACAGGACACAGACTGATGATCAATAATAATCAGATTAGATCAGGAAACAGACTGATGATCAAGAATAATCAGACCAGATCAGACAACAGATTGATGATCAATAATGATCAGAACAGATCAGAAGACAGACTGATGATCAATAATGATCAGAACAGATCAGAAAGCAGACTGATGATCAATAATAATCAGAACAGATCGGAAAACAGACTGATGATCAGATCAGAAAACAGATAAATGATCAATTATGATCAGAAAAGATCAGAAAGCAGACTGATGATCAATAATGATCAGACCAGATCAGAAAGCAGACTGATGATCAATAATGATCAGACCAGATCAGAAAACAGACTGATGATCAATAATCAGAAAAGAACAGATTAGAGTTCACACAAGGGAGAGATTGATCAATCAATCAATCAATAATAGTAAAAAGAAAAAGTTACTTTAAGCTTCAACATTTGCTGTTTTTCTTAGTTATTGATAATCAAACTGTTGTCATGGTGATTATTCTGCGATATGATTGGCTGATGGTAATCAAGTAAACTCCATGATGTGCTTCCACTGAATGACATCATATCCATCTATGACATCACTGATACAGGAACACCAATGAGAAGACAGGACAAAGGAGTTTCGGGGTGTCCTGCAGTGGAGTGTACGGTGCGTTCAGAGTTCGTAGGTTAATCACATGACTCTGTTTCATAGATATAGAGACTTGATACCACATACACGAACTGACGTGCATCAGCGCGGTCGCCATATTGGGGTGGCCAACAGTATAGAGTAACCAGGTGGGAGAACCCAGGAAAGGCCTCGATGTGAGATTAAACTCTAACTAACCCAGATTAGCCAGATCAGGAACCCATATGCATGCTGCTAGTTTAACACACGGCTCCACTAATAAACTACAAGAGTCAAGGGTTCCCCAAAGATCCATCACTGAGAGGAAGAACCTGGGCCATAGCTGTCCGGAGGAAGGATTTAGAGTCAACAGATATGACCCTGATCTGTGGCTTCATTTCGTGGACTCATTACGTCATAATAATTACATAATAATCATTCAAGTATTATGATCAATAATCATTAGAAGAAAAGGTAGTTTGGGTTTACTGTGACTCTTTCCTCGTTGTTCTAGAGTAGAATGATTTCATGTTTACATGTGACTGAACTCTGATCTGTCTACAGCTGATCTAAAATCCTCCACAACCACACTGATGTTTTCTTTCACTTCTCAGTATTTTCATCAGGAAATACATTCTCTGCTTGCAGTTTTGTATATAGTATTGTATTAGTTTATTATATAGTATTGTACTGCATGTAGTATTGTATTGTTGTATTATTATAAGATAACATAATCCTTTATTAGACCCACAACAGGGAAATCTTCAGTATTACAGCAGCAAAACTAGAAGCATCAATACATAAAAACATTCAATATTAAATGAGAAAATATGGAACATAAACAGTATCACCAATTTCTTCCCTGGGTTAATAAATCTTCCCGGATAAGTCCGTGTTGCTCTAAGCCCCCTAGATGGGGACGCAGCATAAAAGGAATTAATGAATCATAGAACAATATATTTTAAGTTCACAGTATTTGTGAATCATTTGTGCAGGAGTGGGTTATGTCTCTGGGTGTTCAGATGAACTCTGTTCCTCTCTTAACTGGTGTCAGTGGAATGAATCCAGTTCATTTTATTGATATTATTATTAATTTTAATTAGTTTAAAACAAGAAAACATCTGGATTTATAACAATATAATAAACGTCTAGAATATGGCAGACCCACAGACACTTAGTAGCGACATTCGGCAGCAGCCAATGAGATATTTCTGTCTCTATGACTCTGTTTGAGGTGACATCACAAGCAAATGCACAAAAAGGTCGGTGGTTGGATCCCCGCCCCCTGCAGTCTCCGTATGAGCCAATGAGTGTTTGAGTCTGACTGTATGTGACAAAAAAGGCTTCTCTTTCTCTCATAAGAGTTCAGTGTGGAGGTGACCACATCGGAACTCTTCCACAATAAGAGTTTGACATAGAGGTGAAAACAATGAGAACTCTTTCACAATAAGAGTTCAGTGTGGAGGTGAACCTTTTTTAAAGTCATTTTTTGGTCTTTTAATTTTATGGGACAGGTGAAGAGCTTGATAGGAAATGGGGAGAGAAAGAGGGGGAGACAAAGAGCCGTGAGTGGTAATCGAGCCCATGGACGCCATGTGAGGATTGCAGCCTCTAAAGCGTGTGCTTTAACCACTGAGCTACCTGCACCCTGAGAACCCACCTTTACCTGTGTGTGACAGAGTTACTGCTGTCAGCCTATATGTCTGTGATAATGATCAATAACCAATAATGATGACATCATTCAGATTATGTTGACATGTCATGTCAGCTGGTTAATGTGAAACACCTATGTGACATTAATCCTTACCTGCATACATGTGGAAGGTGAGCCTCTCGATCAGTTTCAGGACGGTCCCTGCTTTGATGATGGGGATCCCAGACTTGGACTGGACGTTCTCCTCAAAAACGACGTTCTCCTCCGAGTCGGCTTCAGAGAAGCGGTACACCTCCGCTCCCGGTAGCCTCACCTGCTCCTCCTTCTCCTCCTGCAACATGGCCGAGTCTAACATGCGCTCCAGTGTGCTGCGATACTGCAGCGAGATCAGCGCCGCCATCCAGCCGTTCTTCTCCTCGGCCGACTTGGCAGCAAACACAACACTGTTGCCGTCCTTCAGGATGATCTCGAAGGCGTGCCGGTACTCGCCCTCCTTATCGTCCTTGTCATTGATCTGGACTTTGCGCATGAAGAACTTCTCCTTCAGCCGGTACTCTGCAGTGGAACCAGCACCAGGCAGCCGCGGTGGCCCGTGATTGGACTTGCAGCAGATCATCAGGCCGTCAAACAGGAAGATGTGGCGCTCGTGTTTGGCGCCCACACGGGTCAGCGTGCCCTCCATGATGAACTCATTGCAGCACTGACCGATGTCCTTTCCCTCCCAGCCATCAATGTTCTTCTGGATCTCGTTCATCTTCTTGATGGCCCGGTGCTTTCCCCTCATCTGATGGCTGTAGAACCGACACGCTGACTCGCTGCATACCACAGAAGAAGAAGAGTTAATGAAGGAGTCTGTGCACAGGAAGTAAACATCAGGTCTGGTCTGGTTTCAGTAAAGACGGAGGTGTTAGTGTCACGTTATCAACACGGTCTCACCAGAACTCTTTAAAGGAACAGTTCACCAGTCCTCCTGATGACTTCACTAAGATGTCTGCCGCTGATGACCTCACTAAGATGTCTGCCGATGATGACCTCTTAAGAGGTCTGCTAATGATGACCTCATTAAGATGTCTGCTGATGATGACCTGACTAAGACGTCGGCCACTGATGACCTCACTAAGATGTCTGCTGATGATGACATCACTTTAATGCAGCAGTAATGTGAGGGCTCTTCTGGTCTGAGTTTTGACAAACTTTTCTGATAGGTCTAATCACCACCTCTAAATGTTTCTTAGTTTAAGTCATCAAAGACATTTTGATTTCACCACAAAGGACATGAATCAAAGATGACTCAGAACATATTAGGGTTGGGTATTGAACACAGAGTACGGAAAAAAATGGAAGCAGACTTGACATCACGTCTCACCTGAGGAAACACCTGGTCAAACACTAAATACTGTATATCTAAAAGACGAGGAGTGGACGTGTTTGAAAGCCTGAGAGACAAGTCCAGCTAACATTAGCACGTCTGCAGCAGCTGCAGCTAACATCAATTGGTATGTATGCAGTAGCTGCAGCTAACATTAATAAGCATGTATGCAGTAGCTGCAGCCAAAGTTAGCACGTCTGCAAGCTGCACTGCACTCGTTCATGGAGGGCTGAAGCCTCTGTGAAAACTTTAAATGAGTTGTCGGCAACTTCATGACATCGTCATGTAATTAATTAGTTAGTTGTTTAAGTTGTTGGAGATAAATGGGCTTTTTTCACTGTCTTTATGATGTTAGCTTAGATGTTAAATTCCTTAGCAACATGCTATTTAGCATCCTAAAGCAGAATGTGACAGATGATGCTAAGCTAAGCTGGTGTTACAATATTAGCGGTACTGTTTCCAGTTGAACTGTACCCAACCCCCGTAAATATACAGATCAAACATTATTGTTCACTCAGTATCAGGTTATCATTTGAGGTAGAGTTAGTGCTAGCGCTAATGTTATTCTTCTTAGTTGGTTTTTGATGATTCATTATCATGTTAGCTGGAGGCTGACACACTTATAACATTAATGATACTGAGCTCAGCTGTCTCCATGAGAACGGAAACCTTCCTGCTGATGAAGACCATGCAGTACGGCTGAAAGCTCTAGAAACACTGTCATTGAGTTGGATGTGTTTTGTCACAGATCTACATCCGACAGTTGTTTTAGGGTGAACTGCTCCTTTATGTTATCATTGGGTTACACATTCATCATGTGACATCAGAAAGAGTTCTGACTGGACAATGTGTACAAACCAGCGAGGCCGCTGTCACAGCCAGCCCGGTCCAACAGGAAGTGAGGTCACAGCAGAAGGACTCCCAACCTCAGCTAGGACTGTTGCACAAAAATACAATTACATCATCATTGCTGTGACATCATCGTGCTCAGCTAGCTGCTGCTCACCAGATTTTAATTTTATGTTGATGATGATTCAGATCACATGATGACATGTCACTGTGTCACCTGTCCGGGTAACAAACACAAAGTACTAATGTAACATAGACTGTTGGTGCTGACACCGCTGTCCTGTCACCTGGGAATACTGCAGTACTGCGACTACAGTATAGTACCGACGTAGTAGTGCAGTAGCAGCAGTGAAATCTGTGTCAAACGTAGCGTACTGCTCCTTTAACTGGGACCAGTCTGTCTCCAGCTGATCTCTAATCAGTTTAACATAAACCCCTGAGGAATGTGAACACAGAGTCCAAAACAGCTACGTCAGCAGCCTCCACCTTCATCTCAAAGCCTCCACCTTCACCTGACAGCCTCCACGTTCACCTCAAAGCCTCCACCTTCATTAGTCAGCCTCCTCCTTTATCTCAAAGCCTTCACCTTAATCTGAATGCCTCCACTTTCACCTGTCAGCCTCTACCTTCATCTGTCAGCCTCCACATTCACCTCAAAGCCTCCACCATCATCTGTCAACCTCATCCTTCATCTAAAAGCATCCACCTTCACCCGTCAGCCTCCTCCTTCATCTGTCAACCTCTAGCTTCACCTCAAAGCCTCCATCATAATCTGTCAGCCTCCACATTCACCTCAAAGCCTCCACCATCATCTGTCAACCTCATCCTTCATCTAAAAGCCTCCACCTTCACCTGAAAGCCTTATCCTTCATGTGAATGCATCCACCTTTATCTGAATGCCTCCTCCTTCATCTAAAAGCCTCCACCATCATCTGTCAGCCTCCACCTTCAACTGTCAGCATCCACCTTCATCTGTCGGCCTCCACCTTCAACTGTCAGCATGCACCTTCATCTGTCGGCCTCCACCTTCAACTGTCAGCATCCACCTTCATCTGTTGGCCTCCACCTTCACCTGAAAACCCCATCGTTCATCTGAAAGCCTCCACTTTCATATTTCAGCCTCCTCCTTCATCTGTCAGCCTGCTCCTTCATCTCAAAGCCTCCACCTTTATCTGTCAGCCTCCATCTGAAAGCCTCCTCCTTCATCTGTCAGCCTCCACCTGAAAGCTTCCTCCTTTTTCTGTCAGCCTCCACCTTCATCTGTCAGCCTGCTCATTCACCTGAAAACCTCCACCTGAAAGCCTCCTCCTTCATCCGTCAGCCTCCTCCTTCATCTGTCAGCCTCCACCTTCATCTGAAAGCCTCCTCTATCTGTCAGCCCCCACCTGAAAGCCTCCACCTTCATCTGTCAGCCTCCACCTGAAAGCCTCCTCCTTCATCTGTCAGCCTGCACCTGAAAGCCTCTTCTTTCATCCGAAAACCTCATCCTTCATCTGAAAGCCTCCTCCTTCATTTGTCAACCTCCACCTCCATCCTCCTCCTTCATCTGTCAGCCTCCACCTTCATCTGAAAGCCTCCTCCTTCATCTGTCAGCCTCCACCTGAAAGCTTCCTCCTTCATCTGTCAGCCTCCACCTGAAAGCTTCCTCCTTCATCTGTCAGCCTCCACCTGAAAACCTCCTCCTTCATCTGTCAGCCTCCACCTGACAGTCAACCTCCACCTCCATCCTCCTCCTTCATCTGTCAGCTTCCACCTTCATCTGAAAGCCTCCTCCTTCATCTGGAAGGCTCCACCTTCTTCTGTCAGCCTCCACCTTCATCTGTCAGCCCCACCTTCATCTGAAGGCCTCCTCCTTCATCTGTCAGCCTCCACCTGAAAGCCTCCACCTTCATCTGTAAGCCTCCACCTTCTTCTGTCAGCCTCCACCTTCATCTATCAGCCTCCTCCTTCGTCTGAAAGCCTCACCCTTCATCTGTCAGCTTCCACCTTCATCTGTTAGCATCCACCTTCTTCTGTCAGCCTCCAACTTCGTCTGTCAGGCTCCACCTTCATCTGTCAGCTTTCACTATCATCTGAAAGCCTCCGCCATCATCTGTCAGCCTTGGAAAGCCTCCACCATCATCTGTCAGCCTGCTCATTCACCTGAAAGCCTACACCTGAAAGCCTCCTCCTTCATCCGTCAGCCTCCTCCTTCATCTGTCAGGCTCCACCTTCATCTGAAAGCCTCCTCCATCTGTCAGCCCTCACCTGAAAGCCTCCACCTTCATCTGTCAGCCTCCACCTGAAAGCCTCCTCCTTCATCTGTCAGCTTCCACCTGAAAGCCTCCTCCTTCATCTGTCAGCCTCCACCTGAAAGCCTCCACCTTCATCTGTCAGCCTGCACCTTCATGTGTCAGCCTCCACCTTTGTAATCAGCATCCACCGTCATCTGTCAGCCTCCACCTATATCTGTCAGACTCCACCTATGTCAGCAGCCTCCAACTACGTCTGACTGCCTCCACCTATATCTGACAGCCTCCACCTGCATCATAACAGTCTTCCGTTGGAAGCTCAAACATTAACCTGCTGCTACAACACAACAGAAAAAATAAATTGAATTGACCTACGTCCTCATATCCACTTGCCAAACATCCACCCGTCTCTCCCCTCCTGTCTTCTTCGTCTTCTTCTTGTTCGTCAGGTGATCAGAGTGTCCACAAGTTTAAAACTTTATCCAATAATCAGCAGCAGTCATTTTCCTCTGTGTTCTTTTCTTTAGAACAAACAGAGAACAATAAGCTGCAGAGCAGCACCGCCCAGAACCTGACGACATTTCCCTTTAATAACACCAGTCTGACCCCACCAGCTCCACCTCCCCCACCTCCTACACCTCCCCCCGCTCCTGGTCTATTTATGTCCAGAGGGAAACAGAGAGGATGGGAGGAGTCCAACACTGTATGTGTGTTTACTATGCAGAGATCTTTATTTTCTTAAGCTAGATCAATATATATATTACCTGTCCCACAGCAACATGGATGTCACTAAATCTGCTCCTCTTCTATCTGCTCCTCAAGAACCCACAGAACCTCCATCATGAGGCCTGGAACCTCCTGAAGAACCCACAGAACCTCCATCATGAGCCCTGAAACCTCCTCAAAAACCCATAGAACCTCCTTCATGACCCTGGAACCTCCTCAAGGAGTTAATTCATTTATGTTTCTTTGTATTTTAGTTGAGTGTGTACTGGTGTGGTTACTGGTGTGTGTACTGGTGTGGTTGCAGGTGTGTGTACTGGTGTGTGTACTAAGTGTGGGTACTGGGGCCGCATCTTTCACCGCAAACGTTGGTAACTATAAAGAATTTCTAGGTGGAAAAAGGTGCGGATTTCTACGCATACATTCACCCTGCCGTAGAGATCGCGCAGTTTTTCAGAGACGGGAATCAGCGAGTCTCGGACTTTTATCACAAAATAAAGCTCAGTCAGAATTAAAAACATAGATGAATGTAAAACACACATCAGCACATATATATTTCATAATGTATAGGCCTGCCTCTGATCGTGGATATAGTCTATATTTATTTGTTAGAGCCTAAATACATAAATATGTAAATGGAATTTAATGTAATTATATTGCTTGCATGCAGCTATGGGTCGGGTTATTTGAGGATTGTTTATGTTGTTACATCTTTAATTGAATGTCAGCATTGTGGATCGGTCAAGAGGTGTGTTTTTTTTTCATTTGTATGTGGCAAATAGTTTTTGACTGCAGTAAAAATGTTATTTTTGAAAGGCTAAAAACCAACAAATATAAACAGAAGCAGAATATTTGGTTAGATAAAAACATGTTCTGAATATTGGGAATGATTACATCTATCTTGTTTCAGCTGTTTTTTGCCTTCAACTTTCATGTCTGACCACTTCTTTTTGATTTCTGCAAAAGTTGGTGGAGTTAATCCAACACTGTTCACCCATCCACCACATGCTTCAGTCTGACAAACTGCTGGAGACACCGCTTACTTGTCCTTTAACCGTGCTTTATGAACACACTGCACGACATCAACATGTGCTCTTGGCAAGTGACACCGGAGAAGTCTCAACCGATCTTGCTTGATGGTTGGAATTTATAAAGAGAAGACTGTGAACAGGTGTGCGCCGCACGGTTTTATAGATCTGAATATTTTCTTGCGTAAGTACATTCTGAGTTCTGTGAGTACACAATGTTTAAGGATGGAATCTACGCTCAGTTTTATAAATGAGGCCCCTGGTGTGGGTATTGGTGTGGTTACTGGTGACGTACCTGAGCCTCCTCTTAGGGAGGTTCCTGGAGCAGATCCTCTCCATGCTGCTCTGCAGGTTGAGCAGAGCTGTGATGGCCTGTTTCAGACACTCTTTGTCCTCCTCATCCTCACTCTTCTCCTCCAGTTGCTATGGAAACAGGGGTGGGGGGGGTGGGGGGGGGGGGGCAGGTATTTACTCAGATAGTCACAGGTGACATCACCTGTCCCTGCAGCTGATGTCACCAGACAACACACAGAGAAGAGTTCAGGGTTATAAACCATGATTAGTAATGTCACTCATCTTATATAAAACACCAGACCAGAACCAGGACTAGCACCTGGACCAAAACCAAGACCAGCACCAGGATTACATTCAGTAGAACACAGTAGATTCTGGTCTTTCCTGCTCCTCCCAGTCCAGGATCAGAACCAGATCAGGATAAACCTCCTGCCCTGCCTCTGACCCCCTTATTTCTGAAGTAATCTGCAGAACATGACTTGAGGGATTTCAGAGATTTAACCTCAGCCCGGCTCCAAGTCCCAGAGCTGGACTGGTCTGACTGGGAAAGAGCAGCTCATACCAATGTGATACTGGGACACATGGTGGGTTTACTGAATCGTACTAGTCTACAGAGACTGGTTTAAACCTTTTAACTCTGGTCTCTGTATTAAAGGACCTGTCAATCAGTCTGAGAGCAACAGCATCCTCCAATCAGCTGGGCCGAATTCTGTGGTGCAGGGGGTCACTGATTGGTTACAAGCACATACCACTGTACAGTGAATTCAGACATTATAGATCATCGATGGCAAACAGATATATCTCTAAGAAATCCTTGTTACAAATGATATCAAAGCAATAAATTATATCAGGATGCCGTAGACCAGGACTCAGGCTGGAGCTCTGGTCTGCAGCGCTGGTGGACATAACTGTTCCTAGTCTACATCACTGGTCTACAGCACTGGTCCAAGTCTTTAGCACTGGTCTATATCACTGGTCTAAATCACTGGTCCAGGTCTACATCACTGGTCTACATCACTGGTCTAAATCACCGGTCCAGGTCGTCAGCACTGGTCTACAGCACTGGTCTACATGATTGGTACCAGTCTTCAGCACTGGTCTACAGCACTGGTCTACATCACTGGTCTACATCAGTGGTCCCAATCTTTAGCACTGGTCTACAGCACTGGTCCCAGTCTTCAGCACTGGTCTACATCACTGGTCCCGGTCTTCAGCACTAGTCTGCAGCACTGGTCTACATCACTGGTCCCAGTCTTCAGCACTGGTCTACATCACTGGTCCCAGTCTTCAGCACTGGTCTACATCACTGGTCCCTGTCTTCAGCACTGGTCTACAGCACTGGTCTCAGTCTTTAGCACTGGTCTACATCACTGGTCCCGGTCTTCAGCACTAGTCTGCAGCACTGGTCTACATCACTGGTCCCAGTCTTCAGCACTGGTCTACATCATTGGTCCCAGTCTTCAGCACTGGTCTACATCACTGGTCCCAGTCTAAATCACTGGTCCAGGTCTTCGGCACTGGTCTGCAGCGCTGGTCTACATCACTGGTCTCAGTTTTCAGCACTGGTCTACATCACTGATCCCAGTCTTCAGCACTGGTCTACATCACTGGTCCAAGTTTTCAGCACTGGTCTACATCACTGGTCCCAGTTTTCAGCACTAGTCTACATCACTGGTCCCAGTCTTCGGCACTGGTCTACATCACTGGTCCCAGCCTTTAGCACTGGTCTACATCACTGGTCGCAGTCTTCAGCCCTGGTCTACATCACTGGTCCTAGTCTTTAGCACTGGTCTAAATCACTGGTCCAGGTCTTCAGCACTGGTCTATATCACTGGTCCCAGTCTTCAGTAGTGGTCTACAGCGCTGGTCTACATCACTGGTCCCAGTCCTCAGCACTGGTCTACAGAACTGGTCCCAGTCTTCAGCACTTGTATGCAGTGCTGGTCTACATCACTGGTCCCAGTCTCCGCACTAGTCTGCAGTGCTGGTCTAGATCACTGGTCCCAGTCTTCAGTACTGGTCTACATCACTTTTCTAAATCACTGGTCTCAGTCTTCAGCACTAGTCTGCAGTGCTGGTCTTGATCACTGGTCCCAGTCATCAGCACTAGTCTGCAGTGCTGGTCTACATCACTGGTCCCAGTCTTCAGTACTGGTCTACATCACTTTTCTAAATCACTGGCCCCAGTCTGAGGGGTACAGGTGTGGTAAGTGGTAGAGGTGAGGACCAGTTGTGGCACTCACCTTGAGGATCTCAAATAGGTGCAGACAGTGGTAAACAGGACTGAGGAGCAGTCTGGGCAGAACATACTGGACAGCTTCTTTAAATCCTTCACAGATGGACTGAAGACAGGAAGACAAGACACCTGTTACCTTCATCATCATCATCATCATCAGTACTAGAAACCTTTAAGGTATATCTGACATCTGTTTTGTATTATTCATAATCATGTACTGTAGTATTGATAGTCATGATCTGTATTATTGATAGTTATTTACTGTATTATTCATAATCATGTTCTGTATTACTGATAATTAACAATATTATTGATAATCATGATCTGTATTATTAATAATTACTAACTGTATTATTGATAGTCATTAACTGTATTATTGATAGTCATTAACTGTATTATTGGTAGTCATTAACTGTATTATTGATAGTCATTAACTGTATTATTGATAGTCATTAACTGTATTATTGGTAGTCATTAACTGTATTATTGATAGTCATTAACTGTATTATTGATAGTCATTAACTGTATTATTGGTAGTCATTAACTGTATTATTGATAGTCATTAACTGTATTATTGGTAGTCATTAACTGTATTATTGATAGTCATTAACTGTATTATTGGTAGTCATTAACTGTATTATTGATAGTCATTAACTGTATTATTGGTAGTCATTAACTGTATTATTGATAGTCATTAACTGTATTATTGGTAGTCATTAACTGTATTATTGATAGTCATTAACTGTATTATTGGTAGTCATTAACTGTATTATTGATAGTCATTAACTGTATTATTGGTAGTCATTAACTGTATTATTGCTAATCATGTTCTGTGTTATTGATAATTATTTACTGTATTATTGATAATCGTGTTCTGTATTATTGATAATCATGATCTGTATTATTGATAATTGGCTTATAATATTTATTTTAATGTTGCTTTAGTCCTAGTTGGCACTTTTTATTATTTTATTTATTATGAAATTATTTATCATTTAACGCAGATGTGAATGAGTTGCAATTTCATTGTGAATGCACAATGACAATAAAGAGTATTCTATTCTATTCTATTCTATCAACTGAAGTAATGAAGAACTGTGGTGGTTTCAAAGTGGTATCAAAACCTCTCCAGTACAATGATACCTTCCTATGGATCAGGACATACCCAGATCTCATAAAAAAAAAAGAACTGTTTGCTCAGAGCCAATCAGAGCAATCATCTTAATAACACAGGTGGAGTCTGTAGCTCAGGGGGTGGGGTTTACCTGCAGATGGAAGGCGGCTCCTGGTTTAGAGACCTGACCCAGGAAGTGTTCATGGAAACCAGAGCGTAGGATATCCTGGGCATAAGTCTCATAGGGATCAAAGGCCAACTCCTGACAGATCAGATGGAGTCAGAGCTGATCAATAAATCAATCAGTCAATCAATCAATCACAGACAGAGACAGGTACACACCTCAGCCAGGTCTTCAAAGCAGCTTCCTACCAGAGGATGAGGACTGCCTTCATCAGTCATCTCCACTGTGTCCTCGATGAGACCCAACAGTTTCACGGTCACCTCGTGGATGTCCACAATCCGACTGAAGATACTGTCCACATCCTGATGGGCAGACAGGTGAGCAGACGTCTCAGAAGATGGTGATAGGTGCTGGCGATGTTCTGGAAAGTGCCGTCATTTCACCTGAAACACTTGTTTTCACTAAGACCAAAGTTCTGGTTCATTCATCAGATCAGACTCCAGACAGGAGAGTGTGACATGGACAAAAAAAAAAGATATCTCCATAATTTGTGGGATTTATTTGATATTTTGCATCCTTTAAAATGTGTTTTAAATAGTTTTACGTGGCAGAGTTAGTGCTGCACCACATTTTCCTTCATTTTTTCAAAGGTGTTCCTCATCAGAGTTTTTAACTGCTAGCATGCTTCTGCTGTCTGCCTTGTGATCATAGTGCGTTCTTCTTCTTTTGTTAAAGGTATACTCCCACTTAACTAACAGCCTAGGTGTACAAAATACATCCCACCCAAAATGCGGCATATCAATTAATAAATATCATTTTATTATTTGGTCAAGTTTCAATGCATAATTCAAACGAAAACATGCCTAATGAAAGGGAATTCCGTGGGGAGATTTGTTTTGAATTTCCCTACCTGGCCGCCATTTCCCTTGCAGCTTCCCGTCGCTTATGCTCATGCGCAGAAGTACAAGCTCTACCACAAATATAATGGAGGAAGATGGCCCACAACCAGTAAGTATGACTGAGTGTTTCTATGAGTTCATAATGCAAAAATAAAAACATATTCAACTCGCATTGCCTGCTTCACCAATTAGTAGAAACCTGGGAAAGCCCTTGTCACGTGTGACGTCACCGAATTTGAAAATGGCCCATTGTTTACTTCAGAATATTCGCCCCTCAGGGGCTTAAAATCGGAATTGTTCTCTGTATGCCGCTGTTCTAAAAATATGACCATTATATCAGGCTGTAGAATAGCATTCGTCTTACTGAATAAAAATATCTTGGTTACTTTCTAAATTCTTCACACGCCTTCAGAAGGAAAATACTGAGTGGGAGTATACCTTTAATAGTGGTTGCGAACAGCCTCGCAGTGTAATACGATAATATTGTAATATGGTCGTGCATACTAATCAATTTTTATATCTGAGCAGCTGTGGCTCAGTGGTAGAGTGGTCATCCACTTATCAGAAGGTCAGTGGTTCGATCCCCAGCCCCTGCATGTCTACATGTCAAGTGTCCTTGGGCAAGATACTGAACCCCAAATTGCTCCCAATGGCTGTTCCATTGGTGTGTGTGTGTTTGCGTGAATGGTTACTGCTCCTAATGAGCAGGTGGCGCCTTGCGTCAATGCCACCATTGTATGAATGTTGGTGTGAATGTGTGAATGCTGGCTTGTGTTGTAATGCGCTTTGAGTGGTCAGTCAGACTAGAAAGGCACTATATAAGTACAGTCCATTTACCATCAATTCATGACTATCCGAATATTCAAAAATTAATACCTATCATGGGGCGCAGATAGAGCATTGGTTAGAGTGCGCACCCCATGTACCGAGGCTATAGTCCTCTAGCGGTCGGCGCAGGTTCGATTCCAAACCGTGGCCATTTGCCACATGTCTTCGCCCCACTCTCTCTCCCACATTTCCCGTCACCTCTTCGGCTGTCCTATCAAATAAAGGCATAAAACGCCCAAAAAATAACTTAAAAAAAAATCAATACCTATCACTACTTCATAATGAAGCAATCCAGTAACAACCATGTCTGTAGTGATGTTGTTATGTCTTCAGTGATGTCGTTATATTTGTAGTGATGTCGCTTTTTCTTCAGTGATGTCTTTGTCTTCAGTGATGTCGTCACGTCTGTAGTGATGTCGTTTTGTTTTCAGTGATGCTGTTATGTCTATAGTGATGTCGTTATGTCTTCAATGATGTTGTGTCTTCAATGACGTCGGTCTGTAGTGATGTCGCTTTGTTTTCAGTGTTGTTGTTATGTCTGTAGTGATGTTGTTTTGTCTTCATTGATGTCGTTATGACTGTAGTGATGTCATTGTGTCTTCAGTGATGTCGTTATGTCTTCAGTGATGTCGTTATGTCTTCAGTGATGTCGTTATGTCTTCAGTGACTTTTGTCTTCAGTGGTGTCGTTATGTCTGTAGTGATGTCTACTCCAGCTTTATTGATATGAACATGATATAGCCAATCATTACGGCCTGTGCAGACAGGTGGGCAGACAGGTTGGCAGACAGGTGAGCAGACGCGTGAGCAGACGCGTGAGCAGACAGATGGGCAGACAGGTGAGCAGACAGATGGGCAGACAGGTGAGCAGACAGGCGAGCAGACAGATGGGCAGACAGGTGAGCAGACAGGCGAGCAGACAGGTTGGCAGACAGGTGAGCAGACAGGTGAGCAGACAGGTGAGCAGACAGGTTGGCAGACAGGTACGTACATGTTGAGAGAAGAGCATGGTGCTGGAGCTGAAGGGCTCTCTGAACACCTTGATGAGCAGGTTCAGCTGTCTCAGGTACTGTCTACCGTCAGACATGAAGCTTCTCACAAGCTCGTAGTAAGTCTGCTCCTCATTGGCTGACGGCTCCTCGTCCATCAGAGGGAAGCCGCTGATGTCATCCTCATCCTGGTGGAACATGTCCATCAGCACCTGTATGCATTCATAGTTCAGACAGACAGGTGTGACACACAGCACGTCTCTGTGAATCACCGCTAACATTAGCTTAGCTTGTTCTTTTTCTTCACAACTTCACATCCAGATATCCGATGACTAAAAACTTGTCCGATGTCCGATGGAAAACTTGGAGCTAGCGGCTAACATTGTTACAAGCCTCAGAGGCTAAATACGATTAAGTTACAGACATGATGGAGACAAGGACACTTTTAAAGCTGACATAGGGACGTATGTAGGATGCTGGCTAACCTGGTGGGATGTATGTGAGACGCTGGCTAACCCATAGGATGTGTGTGGGATGCTGGTTAACCTGTAGGATGTTTGTGGGATGCTGGTTAACCTGTAGGATGTTTGTGGGATGCTGGTTAACCCGTAGGTTGTATGTGAGATGCTGGTTAACCCGTAGGATGTATGCGGGATGCTGGTTAACCCGTAAGAATTATGTGGGATGCTGGTTAACCCATAGGTTGTATGTGAGATGCTGATTAACCCGTAGGTTGTATGTGGGATGCTGGTTAACCCATAGGTTTTATGTGAGATGCTGGTTAACCCGTAGGATGTATGTGGGATGCTGGTTAACCCGTAGGATGTATGTGGGATGCTGGTTAACCCGTAGGATGTATGCGGGATACTGGTTAACCCGTAAGAATTATGTGGGATGCTGGTCAACCCGGTAGAATGTATGTAGAATGCTGGTTAACCCGTAAGAATTATGTGGGATGCTGGTTAACCCGAAGGATGTATGTGGGATGCTGTTTAACCCGGTAGGATGTATGTAGGATGCTGGTTAATCCGTAGGATTTATGTGGGATGCTGGTGAGGAAGAGGGCGGTGCGACCCAAGAGCAGCTCCTTTGTTTGTCTGGTCGTTTTATTTTATATCTTGTTTTATATATATTTATATATTATTTTTTTAATCTTTTAACTCTTATTTTTATAAAGGAATATTTTAATCATTAAAGGTGTTTATCTGGAGGTCTTTGCTGCGCTTTGGCCTTTGTTAAGCCGATATGTCTGCAGGCTTCAAGATGTTCACAACGAGGCCACCTACAGGATCAAGTACAGCCGGGAACTACTTCTGGCCCTCTGACCACTGGCAGCAGGTGACAGCTCTATGTACTTTCTCAAGTCACCACAAAGTTTTAACTTGAATCGTGTAGCTAGTGGTGTAATTATTAAAAAACACCGGAGGAAGAGAGGGAAGAGGGGAGGTGTACATTGCAGACTGAGGAAATACGGGCTGAGTGACAGACACCGGCTCCCTCCACTTCCAACTATCCTCTTCTCAAATGTGCAGTCCATTCGCAACAAAATGGATGAACTAGCAGCTCACGCTAGATGTAAGCGTGAATTCAGAGACACATGCCTGTTGGCTTTTACTGAGACGTGGCTGGGAGATACAGATCGTGATGAGAACCTTCACATAAGTGGCTTTAGGAACCCTGTGCGGATGGACAGGTCGCCGCTCATCACAAACAAATCCACCAGAGGCTGAGTGTGCTTCTACGTAAATGAGAGGTACTGCAACACTGTCGTGGTTCGGGAGGGAATATGTACCCCTGATCTCTAACTGTTATCCATCTCACTACGTCCCTTCTACCTGCCGAGGGAGTTTCCTCAGCTTTTCTTCACCCTTGTTTACATTCATCCACAGGCGAACATTACCTCAGCCACTCAGCTGATCGCTGACTTCATCAACAGACTAGACATGATTTTGATTTCCCAATGCTCACAAATTCATTTTAGGAGATTTTAACCACTGCCTTTTACATAAAACACTGAAGACATACAGTATGAACAGTATGTTACCTGTGCGACCACCAAAAATAATACAACTATTGACTTGTGCTATGGCTCAGTTCCTGGCGCGTTCAGATCCATATCCATGCCTCCCTTTGGAGCATTCTACCACAATGGTGTACTTCTGATACCAACCTACAAGCCCATCTGTAAGTGACATGAGCAAACAGTGAAAACTATAAAATGTTGGACAGAGAACAGCATTGCCAGCTTACAGGCTTGTCTTGAATGTACAGATTGGAATGTCTTTTACAGCTCTTGCTCTGATCTGAATGAACTGGCACAGTCTATCTCCTCTTATATTTCATTCTGTGTGGAGACTAATATTCCCAGCAAAGATATTACAGTATTTCCTAATAACAAACCATGGGTTACTAAAGAGCTTATAAGTGTCTTAAACAAAAAGAAAAGTATTTTCTACACAGGGAAGAGCCAAGAAAAGAAAGAAATTAACAGAGAAGTTAGGAATGAGATACGGAAAGCTAAAAGAACCTATAAGGATAGGGTGGAACATAAATACAGCACTGGAGATCTGCGGGTGGCCTGAAAGGGAATGAAATCCATGTCTTCAGTAACTCAGAGTGGCAGTAACTACAACAAGAAACCCATAACAATAGAGGGAATAAATGATGCTGATCTCCCAAATAGTTTCAAGTTTTTATTCTCGTTTTGAAAAACGTGATTTCTCTGAAAACATATCCCACCTTAGAGAATCGCTCTCTCCTGACTGAGTTTGTCATTGACAAGGAATGTATCAGAGATCTCCTGAAACGGGTCAATATCAGGAAGGCCCCTGGTCCGGATCATATTTCTGGACACGTCATTGTGCTGATCAGCTTTGTGGTGTCTTTCAGCTGATCTTCCAGAGGTCACTTGGCTTTAATCAAATCCCGGCCATCTGGAAATGTTAACCGGTATGCAAGATCGTTTATCCCCTCTGCATTAAGACTTTTAAATAAACAAACATAATTTTTGCACACTATTTATCTTTTTTAATCTATTTATCTTATTTAACATTTCCATTTTTTAGCTCCTTGTGTATTAATCTGTATGTTGTTTTGTGTGACAATGTTTTTGTATGACTATGATTTCTTTTGTATGAGCTGCTCACAATGAATTGCCCCTGGTGGGATAAATAAAGTTGTTTGAATTGAATTAGCCCAGTAGTATGTATGTAGGATGCTTGCTAACCCGGTGGGATGTATGTAGAACTCTGGCTAACCCGTAGGATGTATGTGGGATGCTGGTTAACCCGGGAGGATGTATATGGGATGCTGGCAAATGGTAGGATGTATGTGGGATGCTGGCTAATGGTAGGATGTATGTGGGATGCTGGTTAACCGGGCAGGATGTATATGGGATGCTGGCTAATGTTAGGATGTATGTAGGATGCTGGCTAACCCGTAGAATGTATGTGGGAGGCTGGCTAACTTAGTAGGGTGTATGTGGGATACTGGCTAAAAGCTAACCTAGTTGGACGTATGTGGGACGCTGGCTAACCCAGTAGGATGTATGTGGGACGTTAGCAAACTCAGTAGGATGTATGTAGGACACTGGCTAACACAGTAGGATATATGTGGGACGCTGGCTAACCCAGTAGGATGTAAGTAGGACGTTAGCGAACCCAGTAGTATGTATGTAGGACGCTGGCTAACCCGGTAGGATGTATGTGGGATGCTGGTTAACTCAGTCTAGACTGGACTGAGTGTGCATACCTTGTCGGCACACATGGCCACGGTGATGTCCTGCTGGGAGATCTCATAGTGGCGGATGTTCCTGACGTAGTTCCCTGCCAGTTTGAGGATGTCAGCAGAGATGTACTCCAACACCGCTACCATGTAGACTGACACCTGGTGGTCCACCTTGTACCCCAGCACCTCCTGACAACACAAGGAATCATGGGAAATACCATCAGTACCAGTGTGTTGAAAATCTAATATCTGATCAGGACGATGACGATGATGAAGATGGGTGTACCTTCAGCAGAGGGTGGATCTTCTCCACTGGTAGAGCCAGTGGGTTCCTCCTCTTCCTCTTCTCGATGGCGGCCTGAGCATCAGCGATCGCCCACTTATCGATCGGGTGAGGAAAACTCCTCTGAACTCGCTCCTGAGATGAAGAGAGAAGCCAGGTGAGGACAGGAACCAGACTCACCTGGTCAAAACGGATCTGGTCTAGATTATGGACATGGGGGATCAGTGGGATAAAACACCAACAGTGGGCGGTGTTTTACCAGTTTTATCTCATGATCTCACTCCATCAGCTGGGAAAGAAGAAGTAGACCAATTACACTTCAGTCTCACAGTGATGTCATCAGGTAGACTACAGATGAGCTCATTTCCACTGTCCGTTGAGTTATTTACAGGAGCAGAGCCCTCTAGTGGCCAATCTGAGTGGTCGGCAGAATGAACCCTTAAAGAGTGGAGGAGAAACTACGGTGGCCTTCAGGTGACAGAAGACAAACCTGTGAAAGGTGTGTGTGAGTGTGGTACCTCCACATCCTGTACACTGCGTGGTTGAGCCTGACACAGCATGCTAAGCAGCAGCAGGATCAGCTCCTCGATGTACTGCAGTGCCTCCTGCTGGGATACCAGGTTAGGATGCACCTGGTTCAGGACCTGCAACACATGCAGACATGTCACACCTGCACACACTCGGAGTGAACCCTTCAAGGACCCGAACAGATCCCTCAAGGAGCGGATCAGATCCCTCAAGGACCAGATCAGATCCTTCAAGGACCCGAACAGATCCTTCAAGGACCCGAACAGATCCTTCAAGGACCGGATCAGACTGCAGACACATCTGGAGCTTCAGGGTGTGTCAGAGTTTTCCAGTATGTCAGTGAGGACCTGACCCTACACCTTACACCCTAACAACCTGACCCTACACCCTAACAACCTGACCCTACACCCTGACAACCTAACCCTGACAACCTAACCCTGCACCCTGACAACCTAACCCTACACCCTAACAACCTGACCCTACACCCTAACCCTACACCCGGATAGTTTTCCAACAGTCCGGAAGGAGTTCCCAGATATGTTGAGCACGGATTGGCTGCTTTTATTTCACTCTGCCGTCCAACTCATCCCAAACATCTCAGGTGGGTTTAGATCAGGTGATTATGAAGGTCAGGTCATCTGATGCAGTTTCACTCTTCTTATTGGTTAAAATCCCTTCCATAGTCTGGAGGTGTGTTTGGGTCATTTTTCCGTTGAAGAAATAATTATGGTCCCACTGAGCTCAAACCAGATGGGACGTCTCTGCAGAACGCTATGTTCTGTGTCTCTGTACTGTATGTATTTGTGGATATATGTGTATTTTGTACTGTATGTATTGTATGTGTACTGTGGATATCTGTGTATATGTACTGTGGATATCTGTGTATGTCTACTGTATGTATCTGTGTATGTCTACTGTATGTATCTGTGCATGTCTACTGTATGTATCTGTGTATGTCTACTGTATGTATCTGTGCATGTGTACTGTATGTAATAATAATAATAATAATAATAATAATGATACCTTTATTAGTCCCACATGGGGAAATTCTTTCTCTGCATTTGACCCATCCCTGAGGAGCAGTGGGCTGCCACTACACGCGGCGCCCGGGGAGCAAATTGGGGTTCAGTATCTTGCTCAAGGATACTTCAACTTGTGGACTTGCAGGGGCTGAGGATCGAACCACCGACCTTTTGTTCCGTGAACGACCGCTCTACCCCCTGAGCCACAGCCGCCCCAGTATCTGTGTATGTCTACTGTATCTGTGTATGTCTACTGTATATATCTGTGTATGTCTACTGTATATATCTGTGTACGTCTACTGTATGTAACTGTGTACGTCTACTGTATGTATCTGTGTACGTCTACTGTATGTATCTGTGTACGTCTACTGTATGTATCTGTGTACGTCTACTGTTTATATCTGTGTACGTCTACTCTATGTATCTGTGTACGTCTACTGTATGTATCTGTGTACGTCTACTGTATGTATCTGTGTACGTCTACTGTATGTATCTGTGTACGTCTACTGTATGTATCTGTGTATGTCTACTGTTTATATCTGTGTATCTCTACTCTATGTATCTGTGTACGTCTACTCTATGTATCTGTGTACGTCTACTGTATGTATCTGTGTACGTCTACTGTATGTATCTGTGTACGTCTACTGTATGTATCTGTGTACGTCTACTGTATGTATCTGTGTATGTCTACTGTTTATATCTGTGTATGTCTACTGTATGTATCTGTGTATGTCTACTGTATGTATCTGTGTATGTCTACTGTATATATCTGTGTATGTCTACTGTATGTATCTGTGTATGTCTACTGTATATATCTGTGTATGTCTACTGTATGTATGTGTATGTCTACTGTTTATATCTGTGTTTGTCTACTGTATGTATGTGTATGTCTACTGTATGTATCTGTGTATGTCTACTGTATATATCTTTGTATGTCTACTGTATGTATCTGTGTATGTCTACTGTATGTATCTGTGTATGTCTAACTGTATGTATCTGTGTGTCTACTGTATGTATGTGTATGTCTACTGTTTATATCTGTGTATGTCTACTGTATGTATCTGTGTATGTCTACTGTATGTATCTGTGTATGTCTACTGTATGTATCTGTGTATGTCTACTGTATGTATCTGTGTATGTCTAACTGTATGTATCTGTGTATGTCTACTGTTTATATCTGTGTACGTCTACTGTATGTATCTGTGTACGTCTACTGTATGTATCTGTGTACGTCTACTGTATGTATCTGTGTACGTCTACTGTATGTATCTGTGTACATCTACTGTATGTATCTGTGTACGTCTACTGTATGTATGTGTATGTCTACTGTTTATATCTGTGTATGTCTACTGTATATATCTGTGTATGTCTACTGTATGTATCTGTGTACGTCTACTGTATGTATCTGTGTACGTCTACTGTATGTATCTGTGTATGTCGACTGTTTATATCTGTGTATGTCTACTCTATGTATCTGTGTACGTCTACTGTATGTATCTGTGTACGTCTACTGTATGTATCTGTGTATGTCTACTGTATGTATCTGTGTACGTCTACTGTATGTATCTGTGTATGTCTACTGTATGTATCTGTGTATGTCTACTGTTTATATCTGTGTATGTCTACTGTATGTATCTGTGTATGTCTACTGTATGTATCTGTGTATGTCTACTGTATGTATCTGTGTATGTCTACTGTATGTATGTGTATGTCTACTGTTTATATCTGTGTTTGTCTACTGTATGTATGTGTATGTCTACTGTATGTATCTGTGTATGTCTACTGTATGTATCTGTGTATGTCTACTGTATGTATCTGTGTATGTCTACTGTATATATCTTTGTATGTCTACTGTATGTATCTGTGTATGTCTACTGTATGTATCTGTGTATGTCTACTGTATGTATGTGTATGTCTAACTGTATGTATCTGTGTCTACTGTATGTATGTGTATGTCTACTGTTTATATCTGTGTATGTCTACTGTATGTATCTGTGTATGTCTACTGTATGTATCTGTGTATGTCTACTGTATGTATCTGTGTGTCTACTGTATGTATGTGTATGTCTACTGTTTATATCTGTGTATGTCTACTGTATGTATCTGTGTATGTCTACTGTATGTATCTGTGTATGTCTACTGTATGTATCTGTATGTGTACTGTATAAGTCTGTGTATTTGTGGCCATCTGGAAAATCAACTGTCATACCCATCCCCAAGAACACCAAACCCAAGCAACTTAATGATTTTAGACCAGTCATCCTAACATCACTGATCATGAAAATCTTTGAGAATTTTTTTTAAGTTTTGTTTTTCATCCATAGACAAACAAATTGATCCACTGCAATTTGCATACCAGGGGGGAAGAGGTGTCGAGGATGCAAAACTTTTAAATCTGAATAACCTTTACAAACATTTAGAAAAGCCACAGGCTCATGCCAGGCTTTTGTTTGCTTACTTTTCATCTGCATTCAACACAATGCAGCCGCATCTTATGATTGAAAGGTTGCAAAGTGTTTTTAATTTGTCCCACCAGCTGGTGCTGTGGCTTTTAGTTTTCTTGACTAACAGAGAGCAGAGGGTCTTTGTCAATGGCCATTTCTCAGACTCTGTTGCCTTGTCCACAGGTTCACCTCAAGGGTGTGTTCTTTCTCCTCTATTATTTATACTGTACACGGATGGATGCAGGAGCTCCCAGGAGGGCAGCTATTTGGTCAAATTTTCTGACAATATTGGACTGCTGTCCCTCCTCCGAGGCTCTGAATCTGACCATGGGGAGGTGCTTACTGATTTTATTTCTTGGTGTGATAGCAATTTTCTCAATGTGAATGTTTCTAAAACCAAGGAACTCATCATTGATTTTAGACACAGCAAAGATGAAGTCAAAGAGAGCATCATCCATAATGAAAGTGTAGAAATTGGCACATCTTACCTTGGTAATACCTTGGTACCTTTTTTGTCAACTAGCTCAAATTTGATGTAAACACTGAAGACATTGTGAAGAGGGGGCAACAGAGAATTCACCTTCTTCGCAAACTGAATTCTATTCTAGCCCTAACCCTATTGCTCCAAAATTATAGGAGTGAAGCAAAGAGGTCTAAACTCCTTTTGTAACCAACAAATCCTTCGAAAAGCAATGTGTATTCTGGCTTCCTCTGATCATGTTCTGCCTCAGAATTCTCTCTGATGCCATTAGGGCGTCAGTATGCAAGATCGTTTATCCCCTCTGCATTAAGACTTTTAAATAAACAAACATAGTTCTTTTGCACACTGTTTATCTTTTTTTAATCTATTTATCTTATTTAACGTTTCCAGTTCCTAGCTCTTTGTGTAGACTTCTTTTGTATGAGCTGCTCACAATCAATTGCCCCTGGTGGGAAAAATTAAGTTGTTTGAATTGAATTGAATACTGTATATATCTGTGTATTTATACTGTATATACAGTACCAGTCAATAGTTTGGACACAGTTACCCATCCACTTGAATGGGAAACTGTGTCCAAATTTTTGACTGGTAGTGTATGTGTATTTATACTGTATACATCTGTGGATTTATACTGTATATATCTGTCTATATGCACTGTATATATCTGTATATTTGTGCTGTATATATCTGTGTATTTGTACTGTATATATCTGTGTATGTGTACTGTATATATCTGTGTATTTGTACTGATATATCTGTATACTTATACTGTATATATCTGTGTACTTATACTGTATATATCTGTGTATTTATACTGTATATATCTGTGTATTTATACTGCATATATCTGTCTATGTGTACTGTATATATCTGCCTATGTGTACTATATATATCTGTGTATGTGTACTGTATACATTTGTGTATTTGTACTGTATATATGTACTGTATCTGTGTTTACCTTCTCCAGTGAAGGCACCAGCAGGCCTCTCCATTTGGCTGCGTTCTCCTCGCTGAAGAAGTCGTACTGCAGCTGAGCCGCCTGCATCACTGCTGCTGCTGCGGGACCGGCAGCTCGGTGTGCGGGGCTTACATGAACCCAGACAGCCGGAGCCTGGGTCCGGCAGGGCGAATGAAGCTGCGAGCGGGGGCAGGCCGTTCCTCCAGAACAGCTGCTGTCACTGCGACCATCCTCGGCCGCTACACGGAGAGCTGACTGCGTCCAGATGTTCCTCAACTAGCGGTTAGCTCCGTGGCTAGCACCGAACAGCTGGGTATTCTGTTTACCGGCAGGAGAGCATGGTGACCGGTAACCGTCCCACAGCACCGGGGCACAGTTAGCTAACGCTGCTGAGTAAGCTGTTTAATGTGTTAGCTTGTTAGCATGTAGCTTGTGTGGCTTCTGTTAGCAGTGGTTAGCAGCCTACTGATCGATCCATCGGCAGCTGGTTGGTTCAATGAGATGACTGATTACCAGCGAGTTAACGTTAGTGTGTGTATGGACGGAATATGGGGGTTACCGGTTATCGGTTTGAATCAGCGTGCTGTTCGGTGCTCTGCTGCTAACATTCTGACCGAACACAGCGCCTCTCCGACGCTGCGGCTCTGTTAGTTTACACCAACCTCCTCTCCGTTCTCCCGGACTCTCAGACAGCAGCTCAGGCCTCTTTGCAATCAACGAGCTAACGGTGGCCGTTTGTTGTGACTCCGGTGTGCAGTATCGTACACGGTGGAGCGACTGAGCATGCGCAATGGGCGGTTCTGACGTACATGGGTGGCGCTCCAATGCAGTCCTGAAACCACACAATAGTATAAAGCTGCACCAGAAGTGACGTTTGCTGCTGCCCGGCGGTCATCAGCGGTGCTGCAACTAAAATATAAGTCCGCTACAACTACCACTGCTAATAGCAATAATATAAATGAAGTTTATTACAATATTTAAAAAATAAAAAATGTAATTGAATAGATTTTATCGTAATCAGAAAGTCCTGGTTTATTTATGTTGTTAAAACAGTCTATGACTATAGAGAACTAAAAACCAGTGAAGCACAGAAACAACCTGTACACTTCTCTCACATATATTTTGTTCAGAAAGATGTAAAATCACTAAAATGTAAAAATATCAGAAGTATTGAAAAACAAACAAACAGAAGCAGTATTGAGATTAGACATTCGAGATCTTCTACCTCACACATTTCTCCACCAGGTCCATTTAGTAGCTGAACTTTCAACTGCACCACATTGTCTTCCTCATCTCCACAGCTATCAATAAAACCTTTCTGTCTGTGTATCTGATCAAGTTATTGACAGATATTGATATTTTGGGAGTTGATTCGATTGTGAGGAAGATCCAGATGTTTGTCCAGGGTATGTTTGGTTCTGGACATATTTTGACATTGAATTTTGTAAACAATAATAGCAATCTGTATGTGTCAATGAAAGAAATCAATCAATCATATTCGATAAACTAGTATTGATGAATGTGGATGGTGTAGTGCGGACTCATTATGTGAGTCTTAAGTTAATTACAAACATTTAAATGTAATGGTTGTCTACAAATCATTGTGATGATGTGTCTCTAACAGACGCTTCTGTAGATGGACATTCCTACGGTCCTGAATGCTGCACAATAAAATAACATCACCTTTTGGCACTTTCAAACGGATTATTGACTGCTGATAATTCAACATTGATCAAACTTCATTGATCTAAATCTCTCAGATAGAGCAGGAGCTGAGTTCAGGGACCTATACATAAGTGACACTGATCAGTCCCTGCTGTAAATGCCCTGCTGAGATGTTTAATGTCAGCTTGTCTTTTTCAGTTGCCTGCAGGATCTCAGGATATTACATGAGCCAACAAACACAAATAAAACAGAGAAGAATCAATCAGATGATGTCTACATCGTTTATTCATGGCTGAGGAGACAAGAGCGTCCAGCAGAGGGCAGCAGAGGGTATCAAAGGGTACAGGAGGGTATGATGGGATATCAGAGGGTGTCAAAGGGTACAGGAGGGTATGATGGGATATCAGAGGGTGTCAAAGGGTAATGGGGGGTACAATGGGGTATCAGAGGGTACGATGGGGTGTCAGAGGGTACAATGGGGTATCAGAGGGTACATTTGCTGCAGGTTCTCTGAGCTCCATGATAAATAATTAAGCACCAAGCAGCAGCTTTCAGTGTGTAACACCTGATCACCTGACTACCTAGACGTTGTGTTTAACACTGATCTCAGAGCAGTCTGCTGCTGGATCAGGTGATGAGTAAAGGGTTTGTTGTAGTCCTGATCTGTTGAAATGTTCCACATGTTCTCCAGATGTGTTCATCATTGGTTGGATGTCGCTCAGTCTGAATCATAACACTGTTCATCATACGTGTCTGGTAAAACACTGAAATATATACAAGTGTGAGTGTCAGGATGATCCAAGCCTTCCTCAGGTACAAACATCATCATCATCATCAATCCGATCAGGTGAACGCGGATTTAAATCGTCATGTCACTACTTGTCAACATTAGAAGGTTTGGTTTTAGTATCAGAAGCTTGTCTATGATGTTATCACTGATGAAGATGTTTTTAACTGTATACACCTGTCCAACAGATAGACACGTCCATCTCATCTCTGGACGATGTCTGCGTCTTTTAGATATTTGATATTTTTTACAGTTTTACGATTTAACTTTATAAAGTTAAATCGTTAAACTGCAGAAGACATTTTAAAGATTTTTAAGCTGTAGCTTTGATTTTTTTTCTTTCAGTATTTTAACGTTCAGACACTCTGGAGTCTCAGATCAGTGAGTCTACTTCATTGGACCTGCAGGTTTGGATCATCAGTAGTCGAGTCTGATCTCAGTCTGAGGACCTAGATCTCCATCCTCGCTGTCCGCTATGTCCTGGTCCAGACCTCCACATCCTGATCCTGTCCAGGAGTTCAGAGAGCAGCCATGATGTCACCGAAGACACCAATCTGAAACTTCAGGCTGAGTGAACTAGTGTCTCCTCAAAGTCAAGGAACTAGACTGGCTGTGGAGGATCTGGACCGGCTGTGGAGAACCAGAATCATCCGTGAGTTGTTCTTTTACCCTCCCATTTCGGCCTGATTTCATTACTAATTCTGGTTTTCAGTTCTGGACCTGGATTGAGGGGGGTTTATGTTTGAGATGTCAGTCTGTGAAATTCAACCAATCAGGTGAAGTTAAGTTAGTCAGCTGACGTTAAGAGGATGATAGGAGAATTTGAATCGACTTCTGATTCTGGTCCTGATTCTGGTCATAGTGGTGTAAACTCACAACACAACACACAGCTGTTCAAACTGACTCTGAAACAGGAAGTTAACATCATTGAGAAGTCATCAGACTGAACATGTGATGTCATAAGACTCTCCAGTGTGTAGCCAATCGGAGAGAGGGTGGGACTGTTTCAGGAAATACTAACGTGAGTGTGAAATGCTGTTAGCATGCTAGCTCCTGGCCCAGCCTGTGATTGGCTATGGACAGACACCCATAAGCACACCAAACAGTGATGTCACAGGAGGTCGTGATGACATCACTATGTGACGTCACTGGAGGTCAGAAGATAAGAACAAGACTCGACTGTGTGTGTGTGTGTGTGTGTGTGTGTGTGTGTGTGTGTGTGTGTGTGTGTGTGTGGTGTGTGTGGAGGGTGTGACACAGGTGTTGAAGACTTGCTTCCAACCAGTCCAAGACCTGGGTCAATGATCCTGGTGCAGCCCTCAGATTGATTGACAGCTGGCCTCTCAGACAGACGACTCCCTAGCAGTTTTGGTGCGCAGCGCTCCAGCCCGGCTTAAGAAGGGATAGGTGGCACCGATGAAACCTGCGGCGACGGTCAGACCCAGACTGGACCAGGCGCAGCCAATAGACCAGCCATAACCATGATCCACGTCCGCCGGCAGACCGTAGATAAAGGGAGGGTTCCTGGAGAGGTCATAGGTCACGCTGGCAGCGTATGTACACAGAGAGATGGTGCAGAAGATTCCTGAAGAGACCAGAACCCAGATCAGAGACCAGGACCTTGTAGTACTCATATGAGACAAGAACCCAGATCAGAGACCAGGACCCTGTAGTTACCTGCCATGAGGAACAGCAGTCCCGACACGTGCTGCGTCAGACTCTCCTCCCAGAAGAAACCCACCGATGCCACGATGCTCCCACACAGCAGGACGGCTGCTGCCATGCCCAGAAACCCCGCTGTGATTCGCCGCAGGTCTGACACACACACACACACACACAACACACACACGAGGAAACAGAAAGCATTGCCATGGTAACTGTCCCTCCATACTGTTACATAACACTGTCATGGTGTTTCCATCGCAACCAGTAACAAGCAGCAAGAAGGAAAAGCAAGAAAACACAAATAAATCATCTATATTCAATAATCATTAATTTGTAATCAATAATACATCATCAACAATCTATCATCTATCAGAGTGTGTGTGACTCACGCAGCAGGTGCCACTCGTCCTGTTGGATGGTCCTGGTCAGGTTCAAAGGGATGTTCCTCAATCTGATTGGCTGAGAGAAATGATACTTGACAGGTGTGCAGCGATCAGCAATTCCTGCAGACAGGTAAGACTAGCATGTTAGTTCTATAGCACGCACAGCTGTCAGCAAGCATGTTAGTTCTATGGCACTCACAGCTGTCAAGCTAGCATGTTAGCTCTATTGTAGAGACAGCTTTCAAGCTAGCATGTTAGCTCCATGGCAATCACAGCTGTCAAGCTAGCATGTTAGCTCTATAGCAATCACAGCTTTGAAGCTAGCATGTCAGTTCTATAGCACTCACAGCTGTCAAGCTGGCATGTTAATTCTATAGCATTCACAGCTGTCAAGCTAGGATGTTAGTTATATGGCACTCACAGCTGTCAAGCTAGCATGTTAGCTCTAATGCAGTGACAGATTCAAAGCTAGTATGTTAGCTCTATGGCAATCACAGCTGTCAAGCTAGCATGTTAGCTCTACTGCAATCACAGCTTTGAAGCTAGCATGTTAGTTCTACAGCACTCACAGCTGTCAAGCTAGCATGTTAGCTGTACAGCAGTCACAGCTGTCAAGCTAGCATGTTAGCTCTATGGCAGTCACAGCTGTCAAGCTAGCATGTTAGCGCTAATGCGGTGACAGCTTTAAAGCTAGCATGTTAGCTCTATGGCAATCACAGCTGTCAAGCTAGCATGCTAGCTCTATTGCAATCACAGCTTTGAAGCTAGCATGTTAGTTCTATAGCACTCACAGCTGTCAAGCTAGCATGTTAGCTGTACAGCACTCACAGCTGTCAAGCTAGCATGTTAGCTCTATAGCACTCACATTTGTCAAGATAGCATGTTTGCTCTATAGCACAAACAGCTATAAGGCAAGCACGTTAGCTCTATGGCACTCAGCCGACAAGATAGTATGTTAGCTCTATGGCACTCACGGCTGTTGAGCTAGCATGCTTGCTCTATTGCACTGCAACTGTCAAGATAGCGAGTTAGACTCTGCAGTCACGACTGTCAAAATACATATGCAGTATTTCTACGTGTATATTTGCAGTATTTAAATGTGTATATATACAGTGCGTTTATGTGTATGTCTGGAGTGTTCATATGTGTATGTATACAGTACTTTGTCGTATATATTCAAAATAATGTGTATATATGCAGTACATGTTGTATATGCACTGCATATATACACATGTAAATACTGCATGTATACATATGTGCAGTACTTATAAGTGTGCATATGCAGTATTTAGATGTGTATATATACATGCTTATATGTGTATATGTATATATATGCAGTATTTCTCCGTGAACCGACCCCTGTCGATGAGCTTGTCGATGTCCGGGTCCATCCTCTTGAAGTAACACTTCCTCCAGAGGCCGGAGTGTGTGGAGAACAGCGGCCTTCCACACTCCGTCTCCAGGATGCCCATCCCAAGGATGGCCCGCCAGTTCTCCAGCAGCTCCTCCTCTCTGCTGCCCACATGAACGGGCTTCATCAGCGCCACGTCCCGCTGCCGTGCCCCGCCGCTGCCAGTGTCCACCAGCGGCAGGTGGTAGATGGGCATCTCGCGATTCTTCTGACCGTTGGAGTCGGACCCGTGGCGGTCGCAGTTGTACTTGTGTCTGCGGGTGTCGGTCTCGTACCAGTGGTCGGTGGAGATGGCAGTGACCAGCAGCAGCAGCGACAGGACACTGAGCACGAGGCTCACCGCCGAAACAGTCACCGTCACCGGGCGGGCTCTCTGCATGGTAGAAGCATGGAGCGAGGCGCTCCCGGAGCAGGTCCTGGTGCTTCTGTCTGCTGGGTTACCGTTACTTGGCATCTTCTGCGTCCATCCTCGCGCCCGTCAGCCGTTCACCGTCAGCTCTCCAGAGCGTGTTGTCATACCTACTGACGAGCTGCGTCAAGGTGACGGCACGTAACAAGTAGAAACAACGGAAGTTCACCAGTCAACCTTCAAAATAAAAGACTTTACTAATATTCATAATATACAAATAATAATATTAATCACTAATTATGCCATAGATTAGAGTCTAAAAGTGAAATAATTTCAGACTGAGATGAAAACATTATCAGCTTAACTTCAACGTCAAACACATCTTTGACTCTTATTGTGAAATTGAACACAGGAAGTGCTGATATGACGTCACAGTCGCTTACTTGACGGTCTGACTGGGTGTGGACTCCTGATGTTGCTGTGTCCAATTTCAAGCGGCGCATCCTCCGAAGGCTGCATTTGCAGACAGAATACGTCACAGCGACGCGACTAGGCCAAAAGGCAGCTTCTTTTTCCAGCGCCGTGAAGGATGGATCCTTCGCCGACCACCCTATCCCAAGATTCACTGCGCACCGGTGATTCTGACTCCATTTTTCGCTCAACTCCAAATACAAATTTTACTACAACTATTTCTATAATTACTGTTTCTACTACATGTCTTATCAACTCCAACCAAAAATGTGCTAGGTGACAGGCACAGCGCCTCAGGACCAAAACGCCTCCTTTACCAGCGTTCAGCCTGAAGGCCAGGACCACATAGATCGGGTCCTTCAAAGGATGCAGCCCCTGAATTGGGACACAGCTACTGTCTCTCCCCTCAGCTCTGATCACTGATTATTGATAATGAAATTGATTGGTGCGATAATGAAATGATTAATGACGTCACTGATGACGTGTTTGATCTGTATAAAATCTCTTCTCTGTGATGCCTCCACCTTATTTTTCTCCTGTTGAAGCTTCGGGTACTTCAGCACCCACGGACACTGTCACACTGTAACGTCACGCTGTGATGTCATAGAGGCCATCTGATATGGATTTCAGGAGTGGGTGTGGCAAAAAGAAGCAGCCTCCTTCATGCGTCTCACTCAGCATGTGTATCATGTCTGGATCTACAAAAAGCTTCTTGGAGCCACGGCGTAAACCCCAGGAAGTCAGGCATTTTGAATTTCGCGTTCACTATTTTACACTTTTTTTTACACGTGCTGAACTTCAAGTCCTCCAAATGTGTTGGTGCGATCTAAACACGCCAAAGATGAGAGGTTGGGAGATTTTATTTTGTATTTCGTCACGTGGTGTTCCAGTAGCAATGCGGCAAATGTTGATGTTCCACCGTGACACAGGAAGTTGTGTTCGTGTTCCAACATCTGAAGAATCCACATGTTAATATGCAGGTAGAATGAAAGCACCACCTACTCACTACAAGCCTTGTGTGACATCATCATGGTGTGGAACATACAGGTAATGGGTGTTCTCTAGCGCCACTCAGTGGACATTTATTATGATCAGTCACTGATTTTCATTTTGAACCATTGATCAAAAGATCAAATCAGTTTTTACTATTAATAAATAACTTGAATGTGTGTCGCCTTTAGGGTCAAAACTGTTTAACATGGTATGGTCCAAACATCTGGTGAACACCAGCAGGTACAAAGATCATCTTTTTAAAATCAGTTACAGGAACCACAGACTAAATTCTGATGGGTGTGATGTCATAAAACCAGCTGATTAAACCCAGAAGAATTAAAACATAAGAATGTTTGTTAAGATACTGTAACTAACTATGACATCATCCACCCACCTGAACGAATGATTGAGAGACTCATGCCCTCATGGACGTTTGATGTCACCTCTAGCACGCCTCAGAATTTATCAGGAGGACATCTTAGCCGTACTTCCTTTAACAGCCAGAAAGCTGGACACACCCTAAATGGGCTGTGTTAAATAGTGCGGCTCAGTGGTTGAATGTTTCTTCCTCTGTGGTGTCTCTCATTAAGTCTGCACAGGGTTAAGGCTGTCCTTTGTCAGGGATCTCCCTCCCTCTCTGACAGGATGAGTTTTGTCATGTGACCTTGGCGTCCTGGTGACTGCGTCCTCATGGGAGATCTCAGGTGACGGTGTCTCTCGTCCTCACTCAACGTGACGGAAGATAAGAACCAGAGTTTGTCCATTAAGTTGATCAATAATTAATCATCGTCCCCGCCGGCCTCTCTGCTTCCTGTAACACAGCACCTCCTGCCCCTCCCGCCACACGACACTCTCCCACCTTGACTTTGACATCTTTAATTAAAGTATTGATCATTGTCGTCATCAATCAGTCTGCTGATAGAAAACATGACATCATCCGTGACATACATGCCAGGTGGGTTGGACTGGTGCAAGCAGGCTAGCATGTTAGCATTAGCTGTTTTCACCTCCGCAGCATTTCAGTGTACCTGTAGCTGAAATCAAAGTCATGTTTCAGCTATTCATCGTAGATGTGTCGCTACACTGCCTCTGTTTACACTGAATGAACCAATGCCGTCATAACGCCGTCCCACTGTGTGATGTCAGATAGCATGCTGGCATTCCTCAAGCTAAAGAGACACATAGCAGTGTCTACTGTGACATTTTACCTTGGTGTCCAACAGCGCTTCGTAAACAATGGAATCAACAGGAAGTGGAGGAGGAGCTAATGTTTGTAGAGGTTGAACATTCGGTGTTTTGATTATCAGTGAGAAAATGTCAAACAGATGTTGGCGGAGAATGTAGGGTTAGGGTCAGCTAGCTCAGATTATGAAACATTATAACATCTTAATATACTGATGACACACAACTATATATTACACCATCAGCACGTGACTACAGTCCCTTACATTCACTCAATAGTTACATTCACTCAATAGTTACATTCACTGAATAAGTTACATTCAATGAATAAGTTACATTCAATGAATAAGTTACATTCATTGAATAAGTTATGATGAAATGATGAGACAATGATGAAATGATGATGAATTGATGAGACGATGACGACATAATGATGATGAAATGATTAGATGATGATGAGACGATGATGAGACAACACCGAATGTCATTAGACTGTGAATAAATCAACATGAAATTTGTTGATTAAAAAAGGCGGGACTAAGACGTTTGAATAATAAAAACTTGTCTCTTTATTTTTGTCCAGACAGACAAGCAGAAGGGCGTCGCTCTCGCTGCTGATTGGGTGCCCTGGGATGAACGCTTGCGTGCCCTCCTGGCCATGGAGGCGAAGCTGCTGGCTGGAGGAACCACCCAGCCAAACACCTGCGGGCCACTTTGTCCTCCGAGGTCTCGAGGTGGACCACCAAGGTCTTGAGAGAACACTTGGACAAACGCTTGGAGCACCGTCCCAAAAGCCCACTTGACCCCCAAAAGGTGGGAAGTGTCTGTACTCCTATCCACCATAATCCTCAGCACGGCGGCAGGAAGGTGGGAGGAGTCAGATAATGACGGATAAATCTGAAATCAGAGTAGAATGACCTTAAATGTTTGTTTGTCATGACCACATTGGCTGAAATGCTAAAAATAACCTAAAGAAAAAGGTTTCTTAGAATCATCGATGATGTGCTCCAGCTAGCGCCGCACCGTCATCACGTCTGTCTTTGAATCCAGAATTATAAATCTGACACTGAATGTCTTCTGGCATTACTGCTCCATTATTGTTGCTGGTTGAGTGTGTCGACCAATCAGATGCTACGCTCATGACCTGTGTCATCAGCGTGTCGTGTCACCTCTGAGGTTGTCAGTTTGAATCTTGTGTTACCGCTGATCACTGCCTTGCTCAAAAGTTCCAGGGCAGCACACACTCCGCCCCCACACCTCCACTGATCAATACCTGTGTGCACCCTTTCCCACGATCCTCTGCTTCACCCTGCTCAGGACGTGTGTGGCATTAGCATTGTTAGCATCAGACTGAGCCCCCATCAGAAGTTATTGATCGCCGTCCTCGAGCTCATATTGATCGACAGGACGCCGCTTCACTTTCCTCAGGGTCGCCATGAGGTGTGCTTTAATGAACACTCAGAGGTGTGACATCATCACTGAAGAGGAAGGACAACAGAGGTCAGGACGGGGGCGGGGGGTAGACTGTCACTGTCCCAGCAGCCATTTTCTCAATTTATCAGTAGTAATAGTTTATCAATAATCATTCAGTTTGTTTGTGTTTGTGTTTTAATGACCATCAGCACTTCCTACAGCTTTTCACTATAATATCCCTCCTCATGATTTATTAAAATAAATTGAATCAATAAGATAAACCAGTAAAACGGTCGTTTTACTGGTTACTAGTTTATCATCCGAGCTGACGAGTATGTGAAACCAGTTTAAAATTTTAGGTGGACTGGGGCTGATTGGAGCGGTTGGTTTAAGGTGGACTGGGGCTGACTGGAGGGGTTGGTTTAAGGTGGACTGGGGCTGACTGGAGTGGTTGGTTTAAGGTGGACTGAGGCTGACTGGAGCGGTTGGTTTAAGGTGGACTGGGGCTGACTGGAGGGGTTGGTTTAAGGTGGACTGGGGTAGAGCTGACAGCTCGCTGCTGACTCAGCAGTGATCTCAGTCTGACTGGATGATAAAAACAGAATCAGTTGAGGATGACTGACTGATTTCTGATCAAACTGAGATTAATTAATTTTCTGTAATCTCTTATCATGTGCGGGGTCGCGAGGGGCTGGAGCCTATCCCAGCTGACTTTGGGTGGTTGGGGTTCCTCCTGGACAAGTCACCAGTTCATCACAGGACCACATAGAAAGACAAACAACCATTCACACTCACATTCACACCTTCAGTCAATTTAGAGTCACCAATTCACCTCTACTGCATGTTTTTGGTGGTGGGAGGGAGCCAGAGAACCTATAGGGAACCCACGCAGACACAGGGAGAACAAGGAGACTCCACACAGAAAAGTCCCAGGTCCTCAGGTGGATCTGAACCAGGACCTTCTTGCTGTGAGGCAGCACTGGTACCCACTACGCCACCGTGCCACCCTAAACTGAGATTAGAATCTTTAAAACCATATCAAAGTCTGAGGAGACGGGAGTTGTCCATTGACCATATTTGGTAATGATTGACAGTCACCTGTCGGTGTGATGTCATCCTCTCTGTGTTGATCCGACATGTTGAACTGATTTCAGCACCAGAGTGAGACCTCCTGTTTTAATGAGACATTTATTATTCAGATCAGCTCTGATGAGGCGTGATTGATCGATCAGCTTTGTCCTGGTGTGTCTGTGTGTGTGTGTATGTGTGTGAGGTGAAGACTTTGCCATCGTGCAGCAGGACAGCCTGATGATGAAGGACTGTAAACACTATGGCAGCTACCTCTGGTAAATGTTACTATGGCAACAGCTAGTCTGAGCCTCACGGACTGGCCAATCAGAACACATGTCCTGATGTGTGTGTGTGTGTGTGTGTGCAGCAGGGATAAGTTCTCATTCCTGCAGCTTTGAGCGCCTCAAAGCGGCCATATTTAACCGGCCATCCGCCCTCAGCTGTCGCCATGACGACGCCCACACTGGCTTAGTTTCCCCACTTGTTAAGGCAGCGGTGGCCAGAGCCGGGGGCGTCAACAGTGAGCGTTAATGAGCACTGAGATGGTGGCTGGCCCTCATTAAACCTCAGTGACGACGCCAATGGTAACCTCGCTCCGCCGCTGCTGTGAGATAATGCTCTGCCCCCTGCTGAGCACGAGGAAGGCAACCTCAGCCAGACTCCCTGCAGGCTGAAAACCATTTAAAGTCCAGTTTGAGTCACTGGTTCTTCTTTCGTGAAACTCCATCAGACTGAGGTGAAGCCCCGCCTCCTCCTGCAGGTAACCTGGACGAGTGTTCTCACCTCCTGAGGGAGGAGACATAGAGCGTGAGGAGAAAGCTGTCAATAGAAACAAATACAAAATCACCATCTGATCTGGGACTCTGGATTGGCTGTGGCAAAATGGCTCTGCAGCGCCCCCTAGAAATGTTCCAAGAAGCATCGGCGCCTCTGTCACCTATGAAATCTGGTTAAAATGTGATCTAAAAAAAAAACCTGGAGCCTCGACCTGAACCGTCTTCAGACACTAAAGTTTAATGGAGTCCTCACTAAGGCCATCAGCTGTGTTCAGCTCGGTTCGTAGAGGAAGATCCTGTCCACCATTTTTAAACAGCTGAGCTACTTTAGCTGCAGATGTTCCGGTCTTTGACAGTTTATGAGAGGATTATGAGAGGCGGACGACAGGTTTGGTCGCATTGAAGATTACGCCATAGCAGTTTCATGCTGCGTCGCTATGACAAGCAGCTACACTGAGGCGGTACTACTGTGTAATATAAAATGACCTCCGGAAAAGTACCTGATGCCAAAGCTGAGTCGAGTTAAATAGAGGCGGTACCCCGTAGTGGAAATACCGCTTTTCTGGAACTCGATGGCTGACAGTCCAAGATCATTTATGTTCTACAGGAAACTCTCCAAGTAACGCCTGTGGCTTAGGTGGTAAGACCAGTCTTCCACTTATCAGGTCAGTGGTTCAATCTTCAGTTCCCCAGGCCCACATGTCGATGTATCCTTGAGCAAGATACTGCACCCCAATTTGCTCCCCCGGGCGCCGTAAGGGCCACCCACTGCTCCTCAGGGAGGGGACAGATTTCACTACATTGTACTGTGTTTATAAACTGTATGTGACCAATAAAGCCGATTCTTTTCTTCTAACATCCAATCAGATCCTTAGACTATTGAGCTCCGAGTGACATCATTTGATTTAAATTTAAATGTTTTGTCATATAAAGGGACAGAATATATAAGTGTTCTCTAGCACCACATGGTGGACATATGTACAGGTTTGAGAGGCGTGTTTGACCTCTGACTGTCACTGTGTTTGTTAATGTGAAGCGTCCTCTGCTGATGGGATGAGGACACTGATTAAAACCTCTCTCCTTTCAGACAGGTGACACCCAACACCTGTCAGACAGGTGGTACCCAGCTGTCAGACAGGTGAGACCACCTGACGTCTCCTGACAGAGGATGTTTCTCTCTCTGCAACTATCTGATACCAGATTTACAGAGCATATGATGGTAAACCTGCTACATTGTTACCGTAGTTACTGAGTGAAAACTTCAATGTGTGTTGTAGCATAACAAATTGTCCACTTGGGTGTCATCACAGCCAATTAGAGCTGGAGTTGAAAAGACGTGACTACTGCAGACTCGATCAAATTACTCCTCAGTCTGATGTTCAAAAGACTGATTATTATTCCTCTGTACGCTTTTTCATTGTACTTCTAGCTGTGTAGCTTCGCCAACATGTATGCAAAAAAAATACTATGCTGACTGATGGTGTCTTGAGTCTTTTGGTCACGATTCACAAAACTATTCCTGTCAGAATACCTGAACATAGAAACATGACTGAAGGTTTAAACTGGTCACCAGACTCAGGACTTTACTGGGCTAAATGGACATTTTGATATGTAGACTGGTTTTCATGAAATTCCAGTTTAGGTTTGGGTTCATTCTGGCTGGTTTCAGATTTTATAATGAGTGTGTATAGCAGGAACATTGACAGTTAGATTGGGTGACGTCATCGTTAGTGGGAGACATCATAGAGTGGGTTACATCATCATTAGAAAGGTGACATCTAGTGGAGGGGAGCTGGAAAATGGTCTAAAAATCTCTTTAAATTGCGCTCACTCCCTCAGTTTTTACTTTACATCCATGATGTTGACATGAAAACATAGTCAAATTTGTGCTGGTTCTAGTGATGTTAATCTGAAAGCTAACAGTCATTCACTTATGGCTCATTGAGGCCCCGAGCAACAGGAACTCCATCCAAATGCCTCATCAGCTCCCGTTTTAACTTTGAGCTGAAAATAGTGGAGGAAAGCAGACAGTAGCAGTTTTCTCTCTCTCACTGTAATGTTCACATTTTTAACTTTATCTGTACAAATTATAGATCTTCATGTTGAGCAGCTTCTTAGGATTTTGCCTGTGAGCTCATTTTAAAAATACCACCTACAGTTTTTTCATCAGACTGTCTGGTTCCAGTGGTGCTTTAGGGGCTTTCTCTCTGTCTACCTCAATGAGTCCGCATTTTCAGGCCCCAGATACAGTTACACACAGTTGATGCTGATTGGCTGATTAAACCTCCAATCAGAGTACTCCTCTGTTCTGATTGGTCCATTCATGTTCAGATATTTTTAGCAGTTGAGGGCCTCAACAGGAAATTGAACCTACTACTACTACTACTAATGGTACATGATCAATACTGTTATTGATAGTTTTGTTGATATTATAACTGAGATTCACACCTATCAAATTAATTAGTTTTTATAGTTTTGTTGGTGTAAAAACTGCAGCTGTGTCTCAGAGCTAGTATTCATCATGTAAACACAGTATCAGCTGATTTATTGGAGGTATATTTATTAGTCACCAAACCTAATCAAACTCCATTCATAAAATATTTTGGTTCAGACGCCGTGATTAAACGTGACACAAATTGATCACCAATTAAGTTCTGATCAACTCCTCAGCGCCTCCTGGTGGCTCAACATCACACTCCAATGATGAAGTACTCTGACATGTACTGGAGTATGATGAAGTACTCTGACGTGTACTGGAGTATGACAATGTACTCTGACGTGTACTCGTGTATGATGAAGTACTCTGACGTGTACTGGAGTATGATGAAGTACTCTGACGTGAACTGGAGTATGACAATGTACTCTGATGTGTACTCGTGTATGATGAAGTACTCTGACGTGTACTGGAGTATGACAATGTACTCTGACGTGTACTGGTGTATGATGAAGTACTCTGACGAGTGTGATCCACCTGAACATCAGTCTGATGACATCATCACCTTTGTGTAAACAGACAGCTCTGACAGCATAAAGATCAAACATGACTTTAATATCAAATTAATGAGATGACGTGATGAAGATCTGTCTGGGTTTGGGTAGAGTGGGATGGGGGGCGTGTCATGTGACCGTCAGTCTTCTTTGGATTGGTGGACGTCCAGACTGACGACCTGCAGCTCCGTCAGGTTGCTGCTGCTCTGCTGACTGATCACCATCTGAAACACAGACATGAGTCACTGCAGCTGCCTGTGTAGTACTGCAATAGTACTGCAGTAGTACTGCAGTGATACTGCAGTAGCAGAAGTAATAGTAGTGAATATTACCGGGTGCAGCTGGACTGCAGATACTGGGATCTGAGCAGCAACTGGAGGGAGTGAGGTGAGGAAGACCTGCGGGAGAGAAGCTGACAGACAGGAAACATGACCAGACACGAAGGACTTACTCCCTGCTGCCAGCAGGTGGCGCTATTGCTCTAACTGAATATTGTCGTGTAGATGTCTTCAGGCCAGGACTCTTATGAAACATGTGAAGTTTGGTAGATTTGGTAGAAGATTGGACCACAGACAGAGAAGTTATAACAACTTCCTGTTCCTGTGCTACACTGTCCAATCACAGCTCATGGTTTTAAGAAGTTTTCAGCCTGAAGGGATTCAGATTGGACTGACTACAGTTGAACAGGTTAAATCTGTGTTAATAAAAAAAAAACTTTGAAAATGAAGGTGAAACTTGCGACGGCTGATATTACCATAGAAACACGGTTCTACCTGGGTCATGTGACTGGGCGTGGCCTGTTGGGGGGAAGGTGTTGAGGACGGTGAGGCTGCCGTCGGCCAGTGAGGGTGTCGGCGCAGCGTACATGACTGTGTGACCGCCGGGGTACATCATGTGACCTGCAACCGAGGAAGAGGAGGAGACGCTGGAGGCTGTAGAGAGATATGATCCAATAAGAACAGGGCAAACAGTGTCGTATCATGCAATGAGAACAGGGCATCAATCAGTGCTGTATCATCCAATCAGAACAGGGCAATCAATCAATGCCCTATTATCAAATCAGAACAGTGCGATCTCCCCCTCTCTATCCTCCCCCTCTCTATCCTGCCCCTCCTAGTATTGGGTTGCTGAGAGGTACCTTCTAATATCTTGGGACTTTTAAACATTATTGTTTTTACTTATTAACTTAATTTTGAAAATTGATCTTCTCTGAATTACAATCAGCAGAGATCAATGGTCTCACCTGTGGAGGAGGTGGGGCTGTGGATGTTTGAGCTACTCTGATTGGTGGAGGTCTGCTGATTGCTGGTATGAACCTGGAGGGTCTGTAGCTGCTGAGAGACTCCGCCTCCTGAAGATCACACAGGTTAGCGAGATGACATCATCATGTTCAAGTATAAATGTGAACATCATCACGTCTAAGTCTCGATCACACCTGGACAGCAGAACAGGTGTGATCAGTCTCTCTAACGATGATGCAGCTGCAGGACTCTCACTCTCACTCACTCTCCCTCACTCTCTCTCTATTTCTCCTTCCTTCCGGGGGTGTGGCTGCATGCTGACCTGTCAGTGACACAGTGGCAGGGAGTCGAAGCAGAGTGGTTGGCTGTGTGGGCGGGGCATGCAGTGTGGCAGCGGGGCCGGGGGCCATGGAGCCCTGGATGGCAAGAGGCTGGCCCTGCAGCTGGTTGAGGGGGATGGTGTGTGTGCCGGGGGGAAGCGATGCACCTGTGGACAGGTAAGGTGGTTTAGTCATGCCTGACTGACAAATAAAAACAAGAGAAGAAAAGACACACCTGACATCAAGGTGAAGGCTCCAGGAAGCACAACACCAGCTGAAGTCTTCAGGACCGTCCCATTGGTGGAGGGTGAGGGCTGCCAGGAGGGGGCACTAGTCTGCACGTGCATGGATATTGAGGACGAGGTGGAGGACGATGAGGAGGACGGTGTGGACTGTATGGAGCCGGGCAAGTTGGACAACATTGGTTTGACCAGGTCCTGCGAGGAGAGACAGACAACACTTGTCTGACAGGTGACACCTGACAGTCAATCACCATCAGCTACAGTTCCTAATTGTCCACTCGATGCTGCTGTAATTAGTTTGACCTGAAGCGACTGGAAAATGCCAAAATGTCTGTCCAGGAAACGTTTCCAAAGGTCGTCTTCACTTCTCGCCTCCGGGTGTCGTCTTCGCTTCTCGCCTCCGGATGTCATCTTTCCTTCTCGCCTCCGGACTTCGTCTTCGGTTCTCGTCTCTGGACATCTTCTTTAGTTTTCGTCTCCTGACTTTGGTTGGAGCCTCCAGACGTTTATAACATGAACAGTTACTGTTATTAATACCATATTTCAGACCCCTGGTGTCAGTTGGTCACCCCTAACCAAAGTCCAACTCCTCCTAAGGAAGCCTTAGTAGACGACAGGTAATGAGCATGTAGCAATTAGCAGCTCCTTGCTACCGGTACATTTGTACCTGGCGGGTCTTTACTAACAGACCTGTTTTACCAGAACCTTCAGTCATCAGGTCCATTCTAAAGAAACCTCCTGAAGGACCAGTACTCCCAGTTGGCTGGTTAATAAAAAACCTTTGATAGTCAGGACAATGCTGTTACCTTGGCGACCTCAGAGCAGCCATCTGCTTCAGACACCTGGTAGGTGAGGTCGGTCTCCTCGAAGCCCGTGGCGCTCATCCTCTGGTCGGAGGATGGGTCGGAGCGTGGTGGGGAGTCCGGGGAGTTGAGGCAGGTCTGGATCAGAGCTTTGCCTGTCTCCGAAGTGATCATGGGCTGTAGCTTCCTGGTGGCGAAGGTGTACACATGACCCGTCTCGCTGGCAACCAGCAGCAACACCTGAGTACCGGTTAGCGTGGACAGCTCGTACGCCTGCAGGGCAGAGAGTAGACGAGAGAAGCTGATGTTTGACATCAGTCAGTATAGACAAACGGGAGATAAAACCAAACCAAAACCAACAATGATCAGACTGACTAGCTGCTAGTTCCGGGTCATTCTCTTCAGTTTGTGGTCCAACGGGTGAATCGGTGCCTGACGTTACTGAAGGCATCAAACACATAACATGGATCCATATTGATCAGCTCTCCTATTGATCCTAATACGTCGTCATTCTTCTAACCTGATAAATAAAGGTGTGGTGGCTGTGATGGAACCGTTTCAGCTGACAAAAAACTTTGTTGGATCCCACCACCTCACTTGGCAAGACCTGCACTACTCTGCTTGGGTCAGAGATTCATATTAAATCATCATCATCAACCTCATGAAACACCTGGACAAAAACTAAATATATCTATCCAAGTATATCCGCAGCCAGCTGCAGCTAACATCAGCACATCTACAGGCAGCTGCAGCTAACTTCAGCACGTCTACAGGCAGCTGCGACTAATGTTAGCTGCCGTGGCATATTTCCGTGTTGTTTTGATCAAATGTGATGTTTCTGTGAATATATATATAATATATATGTATATATATAATCCTACCTACAGGTAGGTTTCTACCTGTATGGATGGACAGATAGACAGACAGATAGATAGTAGATAGATGGATGTTGGATTGATAGATGGATGGATAGATGGATGGATGAATGGATGGATGACAGATTGATGGATGGATGATAGATTGAGTACTATGTGTACCGTATGGTCACGTGTTGAGTACTATGTGTACTATGTGGTCACGTGTTGAGTACTATGTGGTCACGTGTTGAGTACTATGTGGTCACGTGTTGAGTACTATGTGGTCATGTGTTGAGTACTATGGGTACTATGTAGGATACAGCGTGAATTTACTAACAAACAGTGAGGCTTTAAAATACTGAGTAAATACTTTTCTAATGTTGCTCTGCTGTCTGACAGAATACCCTTCTGACTACTCATCCTCCTTTTCTCATGTATTTATTGGCATCTTTCAAAGTAATCAAATTACATTACCTTAATAGTGTGGTGATTAGACCTCTACAGGTAGAATCCCTACCTCTACAGGTAGAATCCCTACCTCTACAGGTAGAATCCTACCTACAGGTAGAATCCTACCTACAGATAGAATCCTACCTACAGGTACATCCCTACCTACAGATAGAATCCTACCTACACGTAGGTTTGTACTTGTATGGATGGACAGACAGACAGATGGATAGTAGATAGATGGATGATGGATTGATAGATGGATGATGGATGGATGGATGATGGATGATAGATGGATGGATGATAGATAGATGGTTGATGGATGGATGGATGCTGGATTGATAGATGGATGATAGATAGATGGATGATGAATTGATAGATGGATGGATGATGGATTGTTAGATGGATGGATGGATGATAGATGATGGATGGATGGATGATAGATGGATGATGGATGGATGATAGACAGATGGATGATAGATGATGGATGGATGGATGATAGATGGATGATGGATGGATGATAGACAGATGGATGATAGATAAATGGATGATCAATAGGTGGATGAATGATTTAAGGATATAAGTCATTAATCTTATATGTTCTATGAAAGAACCTGAAAAAGCTGAAGATCAGATGTAAAATGGAGTTGACGTCAGAGGGTGAACTTAGTTAATAAAACATTCGTAAGTTTGACATCAGTCCTTTTGAATAAGACACGTCACGTGACCTCATCTGTGTCACTCACCTTCTTCATGATGCCGGTCTTCCTCTTGCTGAAGGTGGTGTACCTCCTCAGTTTGTTGTCGATGAACTCCATCTTGATCTTAACTCTGCCCCGGGTCTTCTTGCCAGGTTTGGCACCAGGTACACCGTCGCTGACCCCGCCATAACCCCGACTCAGCCCTCCGGGGGTGTTCACTGACTGACGGCCAAGCTCCTTCTCGCTCCTCTCCCTCTTCACGCCCCTCCTGTCCCCGCCTGAACCCGCCGCGTCTTCGTCGTCCCCGGTGTCGGAGTCCTGGTCAGAGCCGCTGAAGACCACCTCGGTGTCTTCAAACTGGGTCTCAGAGGCTGTGACGGCTCCCGGAGCGGCAGTGAGACCAGTTCTGGTGCCCATACCTGCCAGCATCCACTGCTGGGTCCGCCCTTAACACGGGCCTGCACACCTCCTCTCCCCTGCGGTTCAAAGCTCCTTTAGCGTGGTGAACAGCAGCACTGCCCCGGGACTCTGAGCTAGCTGTCCGGCTACCGGAGCTACAGAGCTAACTGTTAGCAGGAGTTAGCAACAAGTTATCTGTACATCAGTGAAGTCGGTCAATCACCAAGAGCTACCGCGGAGCAGCCGCAGCATACCGGCGGGAGACCCAGAACACGTCTCCTCCATGAATATGGACCGGATCGAACGGAAATAAAACAAATATAAAATACAATAAAGTTTATAGTTGTTGTCGTTCAATAAGCGGCGAGACCCAGCCCCCTGATCACTCCGCTCCACATAAGGAAGTGACTTGTAGCACCCGGACATATCCATCCCCTCTGGGAAGTAGTTCCCGATATTGTCAGCTCTCGTTCCACACTCCGTCTGTAAAACGTCACACGTTCTATCAGGAACATCACAGCAGTTCATTCTACATGACGGGTTCTAGATAACAAGTGGATTTAACAGAGGCTGTGCGCACTGATACCAAATCACAACGTATTGTTCGGTCATTCAGTGGAACTACTTTCGTCCATATAAAGAAACATGTTTCCATTTATGGTGCTGCCTGTCCTTATATGGTCATACAGTAGGGGACTAAAAAACTACAAACACGTGGTGAGAAGAAGCAGAAAAAGAAGAGGAGGAAGAAGATGAAGAGATGAAGACTGGTGAAGAAGAAGAGTGAACTCTGACCTCCCTCCATCCTCCCATCAGATTCTGACTGTTCTAATGGTTTATCATCATCATGTAGGGCCTACTTATTCTTCATGCCTCAGTCATAATAATATTATTTTATTTATGGGCACCTTTCAGGACACTCAAGGTCACCTTACAGATACACCAATAACAAAACAGATATTGTGACGTGACATCTAGTTGTTACAATGCTGCTCAAACTGAACCATGCTGATGAATCAATAAGTATGATTCAATATTATCATATTGAACATTAACAGGACCTAAACTTTATTTAAAGCTTTTAATATTTACAGTAAAATATTCACCATGTAATTGCATCTAAACAACCTGACCAGAGGTCAGCACTGCCCCTCTTTGGGGCCACATTGCCTCACAGTTAACATAGAAACATGATTAAAAGTTTAAACTGGTCACAAGACTGAGGGCTAAATGGACATTTTGATATGTAAACTGGTTTTCATGAATACCCAGTTTACGTTTGGGGTCATTTTGGCTGGTTTCAGATTTTATTATGGGTGTGTATTGCAGGAATGTTGAGGGTTAAGACTTATTTCCACTGCATAGTACCGGCTCTACTCACCTCTTTGGTTTTCCATTAGGTAAAAAGTACCTGGTACCTGGTTGTACTTTTTTAGTACCAACTCCAGTGCAGTTCCAAGCAGCCGAGCAGGTACTAAAAGGTGAAACGTCGCAGACCGATAGGTCAGAGAGAATCATTTCTGCGTCATTGCGCCATCAATGTTCTGCACTCACAGAATATCCAGCACAGCTCAAACCAATGGCTGCCATTTTAACCATCATCATATCATAACAGTAAAGCTACTTTAGCAGCCATAAGTTTCTTCTCTTATATCGGCTGCTATATTGAGGAGGTTCAGACGGTCCTGTCTTAAACAGCTGATGAGAGGATCACCAGAGATGTGCGTCGCATTGAAGACTACGCCATGACAGTTTCACACAGCGTCTATCTACCCCGAGGAGGAACTATCCTGTATTGGAAAACAACCTGCAGAGAAGTAGCTGCTACCAAACCAAGTCGCACCGGTACTATGTGGAAATGTGCCTTTAGAGGGCTGACATCGTCAGAGTGGGTGACATCGTTAGAATATTACTGCTAGTACTTACATAGTACTGGTGATATTAGTATTGATGAACACCCTCAGAATGTGTGGAGAGATATTCATGTTTTAATAAATATTGTTAACAAGTTTTATTTCCTGTTTGTAGTTTTTACTACCATCATTCTGGTGATTTTATCTTCATTCATTGTGACTTTCTATCCCTGTTTTTACATCTTTATTTTCTAATGTGACCAACAGTTAAAGGCTTTTGGAACACTCTGAACAAACTGTCTCCACAATGAATCAGATTTATTTCAATATTTTAAACACAACAGTTGGAACAGAAGGAAAAACAAACTAAACAAAACATGAGTGTAAAAAATCACAGCTATTAGTTTTTAAACTTATTTCATATCAGATGGAGAAGAAACGAGAGGAGGGTCACCATTAGACCATGCTGCTGATGATGGTGATGCTGATGACCTGGATGAGACCACAGAGGGTCCCACCTGTCCACATATGAGGATCCCACCTATCCACCACTGAAGGTCTCACCTTTCCACAACTGAGGGTCACACCTGTCCACCACTGAAGGGCCCACCAGTCCACCAAAAACTTTACCACATTCACTTAATATTTAATCCAGTGGGACTGCCCCTCTAGACGGCCACCCTGCTAGACGACCGCCCCTCTAGATGGCCACCCTGCTAGACAACCGCCCTTCTAGACGACTGCCCCTCTAGACAGCCACCCTGCTAGACAACCAACCCTCTAGACGACTGTCCCTCTAGACGGCCACTCTGCTAGACGACCGCCCTTCTAGACAACCGCCCCCGCTACATGACCACCCCTCTAGACCACTGCCCCGCTAGACAACCACCCAGCTAGAACCCTCAGAAAAGATTAGTTTATAAATGAGTCATGTAGAAAAATATTCACTGTCTGTCTTCTTCATTCTGATTCTCTCATTTATCCAGAAAAACTGTCCTCAGACTGAACCTCATCAGGACCCAGACCAGGACCAGGTCCAAGACCAGCGTCAGTACCTGGTTCAAACATCAGGTTTAGGACCAGGACCACTGATTAGGACTCCAGACCACGACCTGGTCTAAGACCAGGACCACCAGCCCCGTTACACCTCAAACACCTGTCCTATCTGGAATTAGACTGATGAGGTTCAGACACAGTACAGGTCACGTGACTCGACATCAGAGGTCAAATATGGCAACCAATAGAAACACAACAGTTAGATGTATGAATATCACACTATGAACTATCCGATTAATATCTATTGATTAGCTGCATCACAAACATGACAAGACCTTCACCTATGATATCAATACCCTCAGTTTACAGAGAGCATATGATTGGTCAGATCACGGCCAATCAGGATGGAAGTTTTAAATGTGAACCAATGGAATGTCAGGCGGAGTTTTGTGTCAGGACCTGCTAACAAGAAAATGTGTTCTGATTGGTCAAATAAGTAGGAGCAGACATGAGGGGAGGGGAGGAGCAGAGGATGATGCGACGGCATCTAGACCTGGCGTCTGATGAACCAGATCTCGTTCCTGCGTTGGGGGACACCGGGGTTCTCGTACACCGCCACCATGTAATTGTCTCTGTGGAGCTCATCGGTGGCGCCCAGAACCTCCCACAGCAGACGCACCTGACGGCTCACTGTCTCCTCCGTGGTTGTCCCGAAAAATGTCCTAGAACGAAGGAATGACATCATGTGTCACCGCGTAGTGTGAACACACAGGTGAGACCAGATCGTTCTAGACCAGGTGTGAACACACTGGCGAGATTAGATCATATGACAATCACCTGGCAACAACTGTGATTGGCTCTCTGTGGACGATGGTGATGTCGGGGTCGGAGGGTCGGGGAGGGTTGGTCTGGAACTCGGCGGGCAGGAAGAACGCCGTCTCAACATCTTTCTCAAACGTGTTTCCGTCCTCCGTCAAACGGATGTGACTAACGACAGGTACCGTCATCCCGAGGTATCGACCTGTCAATCAATACATGATGATCAATACTGATCAAATGACCAGCACACACAGACAATATGTTGGTGTCACGCTGGCTTTAATTTTTACATCTCAGGTTTGACTCCAGTCACGTCACAGGAGGCGGAGTCATTGACAGACTATCACAGGTATGTTGTGAGTGGGCGGAATCTTACCTGCAGAGTTTTCTTTACAGATGAAGCGCATCAGTTTCATGAAGCCCATGGAGATGCTCTGTTCGTACAGATCCTCACCTCTGGTCACACACGCCCAGTTACCTGCTGGATACAACCGCTCCTCATACAGCACATCCCCCATCTGTAGAGAGAGGAGGAATCACACACATATACAGCACTTGGTTTGGTCTACACTGGTCTGTACTGGTTTCGGGGTCTTTACCTTTTCATGGCGGGATACTGGGCCAAAGGGAACGGGCTCCCTCTGCTGGCTGTTTTGAGTCATTTCATGAATGGGTCCGGTCATTTCTGGAACACACACCAACAGGAAAGTTAAAACTGGGGGTGCTGATCCGCCCCCTGACCTGGATGAACTGACACTTGGTGTATACTGGCCCCACCCCCTGACCTGGAGGAACTGACACCTGGTGGGTGCTGGCGACTGACTGCCAGTATGACAGCAGTCGGTTGTCTTCATCCATAGGCTCGGGGTTGTCGGTGATGTCATCGTCCAGCTGCTCGTCGTCCAATCCGTCGAGGTCTTCCAGAGAGATCAGAGCCATCACTACTGCAGGACTCAACTTTGGACTTCCAGAGACAACGCACACACCTGTTCACACAGACCACAGGCATGTTCAGTTACAAAGGAATGCTAAATTCAAAACGGTGAGTGGCCATCCTGGTTCTAAGAGGCTTTTTTGTCGATGTGGAGATGATTGACAGGTGGACCAGGTTTATTTCTTTCACGTGAAACGTACACTGGGGGTGGGGGTGGTTTGGAGCCATGTTGCCACGCCCAAACTGATGGATCTCAGTGAAATTTTGTGAAAATGTGGGAAGAGGTGAGATTTGGAGTCTTATCCAGAAGATGGTTTGGATCCAGACATGGCCCACCCTACTCTGCCTCTGATTGGGTAGGTATGACGTTTCTCACATAAGAAGTATTTTTACTATTAAATTTTTTTTTTATTGATTTTACAACTAAATACTACTACTAATACTAGCACTGCTCAATGTTGCTAAGCGACAGGATGGGCAGAGTGTAAAAACAGGAAGAGCTGGTGAAATGCTCCGAACACCAGACCATCTCATACAACAGCGCTTAAAGGGACTTCCGGGCAAGATGACGGACCGGGTGCAACCCATGTTTTGAGCTCTGTCTGCTTGTCCCAGCTTTACAAGAACTTTACTATCCAACCTACATTATTTGACGCTTTTGAAGTGCTCATACAACCTCCAGTGCTTAAACTGTAAATTTGGGGGGGGGGAGTTGCACCATGTTGACAAAAAAGAACCCTATCTTGGCCCACAGCAGCAAGGTGACTGTCATGATTATGCTGCTAAGAAGGAAACTTCCGCCTAGAGTTCCAAAAGAAAAGACCCGTTCTCGCCAACCAAGATCCCAGCAATCAAAAAGGATACTGGAATAGAAGGTAAAGAAGGAATGAATGCTACCTTGGAAGCAATAAAACAGTTAACTGACAAAGTGGATACACTCAGTTCCCAGATACAGCAGAACTCTGGTATGCTATCTAGCAAAGCTAAGGTAGTCGAGTTCAATGCAGCATAAATCAAAGACTGCAAAACTCAGCTACAGATCACTGACAAAGATCGCCGGTGGAATCTCAGGATCCGGGGAATAAAGGAAAAAGGTAAAGATATACGTCAAGTGGTTGCTAATTTGCGAGTAAAAATCTCCCCATCATGGTCCACAAACATCAATCACATAGTGGACTCTGTTAACCGACATGGCAGATGTGAGGAAAGCAGAACAAGTTCACTAAGAGAACACACCGAAACGTGCTGTGGAAGATGACAAAGGAGTCCCCGATCTGTAAAGAGCTTGGGATCGGCTTCATCAAAGATCTCTGCAAGGCTGACAAGGAAACACGAGCAGGGCTGTGGCCAAAGATACAAGCAAGAGCCGATGGAAAACGGGCATACTACAGAGGCGGTGCTGGATACATCAATGGACAGAGAATCACTTAGTATGGGCACACAAGGTATATAGACAACAGTCTATGAATAAGCACCAAACAGGCCTTTGATATAAAAAAAAGGCTGGATGGTTTATCTGTAATGTTGAATAGTGAAGGGACATTATTTATTTATTTGCCTATTATTTTGGCTTTTTTCTCACTTCTCTTCAATAAGTTTGTTGCTAGCTGTAAACTAGCTGTTGCTAGTTTATTGCTAGTTTATGTTCATAATAAATGTTTCTTTTTCTTGTACTTTACTCAATGCTAGGGGCTTAAGCGATAACATCAAAAGAAAAGCTATATTTTTATTTTGAAGGGGCAAAAAAGCAAGTTTTATTTTACTGCAAGAAACTCACTCAAAACCACAGAATGAAAAGTTCTGGGTAAACCAATGGGGAGACAAAATTCTTTTTGATCATGGTTCCACTAAATGAGCAGGATTGGCTATTCTGTTTTGTAATTCACCTGGTAAATTAGTGACTTCTAGAATTAGTAATAATGGTCACTGGCAAATCTGTGTCCTGAGCATTGACAATTATTGTATTCTGGTTAATATTTATGGCTTTAATAACCTATCTCAAAACAGACAGTTGATTTCAGATATTTCTGACACCACTGAAAACCTGAAGCTCACCTACCCAACTGCTTATGTTATTATGGGGGATGATTTTAACATGGTTAATAATAAATGGCTTGACAGATATCCTCCAAAATGTCAATATAGCTCTTACAAAGCGGCCTCCGTTGACGACGTATGCGGCCCCTGAATTGGGTGAGTGTTCCGGGCTTAAGTAAAACCCTGTGCAGTAACCCTGTGTGTATAATGAGAACCGGGTCAAGTCTGGCCCCAGGTCAGGCGAACTCGCTCAAGGAGGGAAAGTAGGTCAACCCGGGGACCGGTCCAAACACAGTGCCAGAGGCCTTTATCCGCTTTAGACATGTTTAAGCATAGCTACTAGCTGGACTACCGAGACAACAGTGGAGCCGGTTCGAACTTCAACACGAGAGGAGCCAGAAACGGACCGTGTTAGCACGGTGAGGTTAGCATGGTTAGCATAGAGCTTTCTCTTCACGCTGTTGCAGCGTTAGCATGGTGAACATAGCACGGTTAGCACGTGTGTACAGACGGGGTCCGGGTCGGAACCGTTGATCTCACCGGGTTCTGGTCGATCTTGTCCAACAGGTAAATATAGGTCAGTTGGATCCGTCCGCAAAAAAAACACCTCTTCTTCTTCTACTGTTTCCGGTCCATGATGCGAATACTTCAAAACAAAAGCCTATAGATCCGGTCACAGTAAAAACGTCTTTTTAACAGAATCAAGGTGAATAAAATATTAATGATCGGTTATTGATTAGAAATTGACTCAAGTCTTTATTGTTCTATATATTAAAGATCTATTTGAACCTTGAAGATTCGGTTTCAGTTTTAATGAAGACAAGAACATTTATGATATTAAACGATAATATTGATCAGTTATCGAGTTATTAGATCCTCTGTGTCACAAATGTTTGACTGAAGATGTCAGAAATTTATTTGATTCAGAAATAAGAGCTTTGAAAGTATGATGTAATGATATATAACAACTGGTGCTGGGTGGAGAAACATCCATCCATCCAACTTTTTTAGGTACTTTGCTCTCTGTAGGAACTAAAAATCAGTCACCAAACATGCAGTAACACTGTCTCCAGAGGAGGAACCTGTTAAAGATCTGGGATCAGCTGGAGAAACTGTTTTTACTCTGAACTCTTTACTCCACCTGATAACTGGACCAACATGAAGAAACTGATGAATATCAGCTCAGTAAAGGATCATTAATAACAACCAGTAGAGGGCAGCAATACGTCATTGTAGCATCTAGTCTGCCTCATCCAAATAAAAAGAAACAGCGCCATCACCTGTCCTGTTATGTTGTTGTTGTCACTACCACAGTGACTTAATCATGCAGTATTTCCTGTAAATAGTACACAGTTCATGTACTATTGGTTCCATCCTCAGGTTTCAGACACTAAAATTCTCACCAACTGTTTTACCTACTAAATAGCATGTTGCTAAGGAAGTTCAGAGTCAATGGCTGCTGTGTATTGAGGCTAATGCTAGTGTAAATGCTAAGATAACGTAACCTATACTGTGTGAAAAGCCACATTATCTCCAGCAACAACTTATCCACCTAGCTAATTAATTACATGATGATGTTATGAAGTTGTCAACCCTTATCTAAAGTTTTGTAGTTTATGTTCAATTTTTAACATTTTACCATTGGCTAACTTTTACCATAATGGCTGAAATTAGCTAAAATCAGCTGAATTTTTTATTTTCATTTATTTATCTTATATAGGATTGGATATATAGGCTTTGGATATTGTTACTTGATTTCAGGTAACAATAGCTAATTCAGATATCATATCTAATGTTAGGTAATTTATCTAATCCTATAGCTAATTAATTACGCGATGATGTCATAAGTTGTGGATGCCTCACTTTTCATTTATTTTTTATATGCCTTTATTGTTCCCCATGGGGTAAATTCTTTGTCTGCATTTGACCAATCCCTGAGCAACAGTGGGCGGCCCTTACGGTGCCCGGGGAGCAAATTGGAGTTCAGTATCTTGCTCAAGGTTCACTTCGACATGTAGCCTGCAGGGGATCGAACCAGCGACCCTCTGATGAGAGGACGACTGCTATACCTCCTGAACCAAAGCTGGGGAACAATCGTCCATATAAGACGGGGAAGAAGAGGAGGAAGGAAAAATGAGAAAAACAAAGGAATGTGGGTTCGAATCCCGTCCAAAGCCCTCAAAAGTTGAATGATTTTCTTGTGAATGATGTTTATCAGTTGTGTTTAGGTGTTAAAATCCAAGTTCACTTCAATATTTAACTATAAATACTTAGAACTTACTTTTACTTCTTACTATAATAATAAAGGCGACTATTTTCATGGCAGTAAAACACCTGAAGTCAGACATGATACACATATTTATAGATTCAGTGTGACTATGGGATATCATATCTCTGATGTCATCATCAATAAACAGAAACTATAAATGATAGAAAAATGCATCTCCATATAACTCCAGAACTTGGAAATATTATACTTCCTGCTGACATCCCCAAAGTATTATAGGAACTGTAGTCCCAAACAGCAATGTTGAACTAAGGTTATCTGAAGTCAGTCACAGGCTGTCAGTAGTTTATAACCTGATATTTCACTCTCTGCTGACATTGTCGTGTTATCTTCTATGACTTGTAGCTGAACATGCTTGTGCGCTCAGCTTTATCCAGTATGTATGGTTATGGCTGAACATAACATATTATACATACATACTGTACTTCCTTACATTATTCTAATGCTATGTTAGTCAATTACTTTTTTCTATTTATCTATTGTGATATATGCAAGTAGAGATCCGTTAGAACTCTTATGCAATACTCACTTGGTCATTAAAGCTGATTCTGATCCAGACATCACCTCCTTCAAGTGTGTGTGAATTACGGACATAATGCATCCTGTGTGTGTGTGTGTGTGTGTGTGTGTGTGTGTGTGTGTGTGTGTGTGTGTGTGTGTGTGTGTGTGTGCTGGATGGAACTGTTTTCCGTGTTATTGGATCAGTTATGTGATGAATGTTACTGTATTGGTATTAAACTATTAACAGTCTGGTGTCATCTCTACATTAACTAAACTAAAGCAGGGTACTGAGGTTATAATGAGATTAAATTTGCAGTTATAATAAGGTTATACTCAGATTATACTGGGAATAAATTTGCGGTTATACTGAGATTATACTGCGGTTATACTGAGATTATATTGAGGTTACACTGAAGTTATACTGAGGCTATACTGAGATTATATTGAGGTTATACTGAGATTATACTGGGATTAAAATTGCGGTTATACTGAGATTATACCGAGGTTATACTGAGAATAAATTTGAGGTTATACTGAGATTATACTGCGGTTATACTGAGTTTATACTGAGGTTATGCTGAGATTATACTGAGATTATGCTGAGGTTATACTGAGATTATACTGAGGTTATACTGATATTATACTGGGATTAAATTTAGATTACATTGAGATTATACTGAAGTTATACTTAGATTATACTGAGGTTGTACTGAGGTTACACTGAGATTATTGATTGTTAATTTTTCAGTCACGCTAATTTACCAGTGGGGTGACCTGCGGCTGTGGCTTGGTGGTAGAGCGGTCGTCCACTTATCAGAAGGTCGGTGGTTCGATCCCCATTCTTAATGTCTGCAGCCTACATGTCGAAGTGTTCTTGGGCAAGATACTGAACCCCAAATTGCTCCCAATGGCTGTTCCATTGGTGTGTGCGTGTTTGCATGAATGGTTACCGCTCCCAATGAGCAGGTGGCGCCTAGCATGGTACGAATGCCACCACTGTATGAATGTTAGTGTGAATGGATGAATGCTGCCTTGTGTTGTAAAGCGCTTTGAGTGGTCAGTCAGACTAGAAAGGCGCCATATAAATACAGTCCATTTACCATTTACCTGTACGCCTACCTAGCACACGCTGCAGGCACTCGCAATGGGCATGTGCAGTAGTCTATCCTACTAGGCTGTACGAGGTGATGAATGTGTGGACAACGTGGGTTTTTGATTGGTTAGAGGTGAGTGACATACTTGATGATGTCAGTTTACACATAATTAAAACAACCAGGTATTGTAGACGATAACACGCCCCATTAGTTTTAAGCCAGACCTCTCTTCTTCTACCTGATGACCTCACATACCTGATGACCTCACCAGCCTGTTTATTTTCTGTGTGTGTCTGGCGTGACCGTCTGAGCAGGCGCCATCTTAGGACATGTAGAACAGGTTGATATGACGTCTGCTGGGTGGGGCCAATTTTTGGACATCTACTGACGAACAGGGTTGAATGAGAACATCTAAAAAAGACGAATAAACAACTTTGATCCTGGCTCACCTGAGGATGACTTCTTAATGTCTGGAAATCACGTTTTTTTAGAAAGAGGTAACACATCAGAGATGACTCTCAGCGAGAAGGTCAGAGGTCAACACATTCAGACAGTAGAAGAAGAAACCACCACAGCGACCTGAGCTCAGGACAATCTCGGCAAATGTCAGCCATCCACTTAAAACATCCACAGCTGCATTTTCTCCAACGATAGCAGATATTCCAGTCCTCTAATGCAGTGTCTTTAAATTTTCATCAGCAGCAGAATCACTGCTGCGTCTCTCTCTGTGTGTGTGTGTGGGCGTGTATGCCCCCCCAGAGGAATGATGAATTATTCAGATGCTGCTGAGGTCGACTCTAAAACACTCTGATGGAGGAGAGAACATCATGCTGACTGTTCACACCAGATCGGATTCTGGTGCATGTGACATTCATTATTATTCCCACGTGTGCCTTTTTCTTTTCTTTTTTACCTCACTGCTAGTCGCAAAAATACATCAAAATGTGTGGATTGATGGTGAAGCATCCAATAATATCCATCCATCCATCCACGTTCTTCCTCTTATCCGGGTCCAGGTCATGGGGGGCAGCAGTCTCAGCAGACAAGCCCAAACTTCCCTCTCCCCAGCCTCCTCCTCCAGCTCCTCTGGGGGTACGGTGAGGGTAGGAACGCAGATTGACCGGTAAATCCAGAGCTTTGCCTTGTAGCTTAGCTCCCTTTTCACCACTGCACAGACAGATGCAGAGTCCGCATCACTGCAGATGCTGCCCCGATCCGTCTATCAATCTCCCATTCCATTCTTCCCTCAGTCGTGAACAAGACCCTGAGATACTTGAACTCCTCCACTTGGGGCAGCAACTTATCCCTGACCTGGAGTGAGCAATCCACCCTTTTCCAAATGAGAGCCATGGCCTCAGACTTGGAGGTGCTGATTCTCTTTCTGGCCGTTTCACACTCAGCTGCAAACTGTCCCAATGACAGCTGGAGGTCACGGCATGATGGAGCAAACAGGACCATATCATCTGCAAAAAGCAGAGAAGCGATCCTGAGTCCACCAAACCGGACACCTTCTGTCACCTGGCTGCGCCTAGAAATTCTGTCCATAAAGATTATGAACAGAATCGGTGACAAAGGGCAGCCCTGATGGGGAGTCCAGCTCTCACCGGAAACAAGTCTGACTTATTGTTGGCAATGCGAACCAAACTCCCGCTCCGGTCATACACGGACCGAATGGCCTGTAACAACAGGCCCAATACCTATATTCCCGGAGCAACCCCCACAGGGCACTACGAGGGACACGGTTGTATGCCTTTTCCAAGTCCACAAAGCACATGTAGACTGGTAGGGCAGTAGACCTTGGCATAGACCTTCCCAGGGAGGCTGAGAAGTGAGATCCCCGATAGTTGGAACACACCCTCTGGTCCCCCTTCTTAAAAAGGGGGACCACCACCCCAGTCTGCCAATACCGAGGCACTGTCCCCGACTTCAACGCGATGTTGCAGAGGCGTGTCAACCAAGACCGTCCTACAACATCCAGAGCCTTAAGGTACTCAGGGCAAATCTCATCCACCCCTGGGGCCTTGCCAGAGAGGAGTTTATTAACTACCTCAGTGACCTCAGCCCCTGTGATGGACGAGTCCCCCTCTGAGTCCCCCATCTCTGCCTCCTCCATGGAAGACGTGTAAGTGGGATTGAGGAGACCCCCAAAGTACTCCTTCCACTGCCCAACTATATACCCAATTGAGGTCAGCAGCAAACCATCCCCACTGTACACAGAGCACTGCTTCCCCCTCCTGAGTCGTCTGACGGTTTGCCAGAATCTCTTTGAGGCCGTCCGAAAGTCATGCTCCATGGCCTCACCAAACTCCTCCCACACCCGAGGTTTTGCTTCAGCGACTGCCGAAGTTGCACTCCGCTTGGCCCGTCGATACCTGTCAGCTGCCTCAGGAATCCCACAGGCTAACCATGCCCGGTGGGACTCCTTCTTCAGCTTGATGGCATCCCTAACCGCTGGTGTCGACCATCGGGTTCTGGGATTACCACCACGATTGGCACCCACAACCTTACGGCCACAGCTCCAGGCAGCCGCCTCAACAATGGAGGCGTGGAACATAGTCCATTCGGACTCAATGTCCCCAGCCTCCCTCGGAAAGCAGTTGAAGTTCTGCCGGAGGTGAGAGTTGAAGATCTCCCGGACAGGGGCCTCTGCCAAACGCTCCCAGCACACCCGAACTGTACGTTTGGGTGCACCAGGCCTATCCGGCATCCTCCCCCGCCATCGGATCCAACTCACCACCAGGTGTTGATCAGTTAACAGCTCACCACCTCTCTTCACCTGAGTGTCCAGAATATATGGTCGTAGGTCTGATGATACAACTATAAAGTCGATCATCGACCTACGACCTAGGGTGTCCTGGTGCCAAGTGCACTTATGGACACCCTTATGTTCGAAAATGGTGTTCGTTATGGACAAACTGTGACTAGCACAGAAGTCCAATAATTGAACACTACTCGGGTTCAGATCAGGCGGGCAGGCCGTTCCTCCCAATCACGCCCCTCCAGGTCACTGTCATTGCCCATGTGAGCGTTGAAGTCCCCCAGAAGAACTACAGAGTCAACAGTAGGGGCCCCCTGCAACACCCCATCCAAGGACTCCAAGAAGGCTGGATACTCCGAACTGCCGTTCGGTGCATAAGCACAAACAACAGTCAGAGCCCGTCCCCCTACTCGAAGGCGCGAGGGAAGCAACCCTCTCATTCACTGGGGAAAACCCCTATGTACAGGCACCGAGCCGGGGGCTTACGAGCAGAGCCACACTTGCTCGACACCTCTCACCATGGGCAACTCCAGCTTGGAATAGAGTTCAGAGTTCCCCTCTCGAGGAGCGTGGTCACAGAACCCGTGCCATGTGTTGTGGTGAGCCCGACTATATCTAGCCGGTATCTCTCAACCTCACGCACCAGCTCAGGTTCTTTCCCCGCCAGAGAGGTGACATTCCATGTCCCAAAAGCTAGTTTTGGCAGCCGGGGATCGGTCTGGCAGGGCCTCCGCCTTTGTCTGCCACCCGATTCAATAATAAATAAAGTTAAATCATCAAGACCAGAGGTCGGCCCTGCCCCTCTTTGGGGCCATGTTGCTTCACATACCTGAACATAGTGAGGTGATTAAAAGTTTAAACTGGTCACCAGAAATCCCAGTTTAGGTTTGGGGTCATTTTGGCTGGTTTCAGATTTTATAATGGGTGTGTAATGCAGGAATGTTGACAGAGTGGGTGACATCATCATTAGAGTGGGTGACATTTTTCGAGTGAGTCACATCGTTAGAGTGGAGAGTCTAAAAATCTTCTCTTTAAATTCTACTCACTCCCTCAGTTTTTACTCCACATCCCTGATGTTGACTTGAAAACACACCACCAAACACACCACAAACACAATGAAAATACACCACCAACACATTGTCAGTCACATCCATAATATTGACATGAAAACGTCGTGAGATTTGTGCTGGTTCTAGTGATGCTAATCTGAAAGCTAACAGACATACACTTATGGCTCAATGAGGCCCCGAGCAACAGGATCTCCAACCAACTGCCTCATCAGCTCCCATTTTAACTTTGAGCTGAAAATAGTGGAGGAAAGCAGACAGTAGCAGTTTTCTCTCTCGCTGTAACGTTCACAAATTTTAATTTTATCCATACAAATTATAGATTGACATGTTCAGCAGCTTCATAGGATGCTGTCGGTGTGCTCATTTTAACAACACCACCTAGTTTTTGCATCAGGTTCCAGTGGTGCTTTAGGGACTTTCTGTCTACCTCCATGAGTTGGCATTTTCAGGCCCCAGATAGTTACACACAGCTGATACTGTCTGATGGCTGATTAAACATCCAATCAGATTACTCCTCTGCTCTGATTGTTTTGACAGTGGAGATCCATTCTGTACAGTCAGGTCTGATCTGGTCTCACCTGTTTCCACTTGTGGTAGATCATGATGCTGCATCTTCTTCCTCCATCTGCAGCTGCTGCAGGAGACCACACACACACTCCAGTTAGCTTTCATCACAGCATGTGGAGGTAGCTGAATGGCCGGTTCGGTGTTGGTGCTGACTCGGCAATTTCCGAGTCAGTAAACACTGCTGCACCGCATGACATCATTAAACCTGATCACGATTGGTTGAAGTTCCTGTTGCTTCCAAATTAGCATCACTAGAACCAGCATAAATTTTACTACGTTTTCATGTCAACATTATGAATGTGGAGTAAAAACTGAGGGAGTGAGCACAATTTAAATTGATGATTTTTAGACCATTTTTCCAGCTCCCCTCCCCACTCTGTCAACATTCCTGCAATAAACACCCATTATGAAATGTAAAACCAGACAAAATGACCCCAAACCTAAACTGGGATTTCATGAAAAACAAATCCACATATCAAAATGGCCATTTAGCCCTGTAAAGTCCACAGTCTGTTAACCAGTTTAAACTTTTAACCATGCTTCTATATTCAGGTGTTGTGAAGCAACATGACCCCAAAGAGGGAGAGGGCCGACCTCTGGTCAGGTTATTTCTTATTGGACAGATTTTCGCAGTGTTCTGTGATTTTCATGAGGACAGTTTTGTGAATGGCGACCAAAAGACTCAGCACACCCGTCCACCTTTGATGCTACTAGTAGTGATGTGAGAAAGAGTATGAGGAAGAACAATCAGTAACCAGCTGGATGGAATGAATGACATCATGCATAATGTGATGTTATGAACAACCTCAGTCCTCATCCTGAGTGAACAAAGCTGTACACTAAAAGCAGAATGAAGACTCTGCCAATGATGATGATGATGTTCCAACATGGAAGAAATCACATTTAAAATATTAAATCAATGAAACTGATCAGGCATATTAAATTGAAAGTTGGACACAAGCTGTGGAACCAAAACAACTTTATTTACAAAAACAAATCTGGACGTTTTCACCTCCACAGTTGAACTAAGAGACATTAAAACTATTAAAAAAAAACGGGAAATAACAAGTAAAAAAGGCGGGGCTCCAATGTGATGTCATTCAGGTTGCATCAGATCAGATCAGCCACTGCAGAGAGAGAACAGGATTGTGTCAGCAGCCAATCATAGGACACCTGCTCTGTTAACTGTTTCCTAATGCGAGGTGTCTACCATCTGCTAGCTTCAGACACAGATCTCTAATGATTGATCTTTATCGATTGTTGTCTTTATAAAATCATAACATGTTTACATCTGCATATTTACTATATTAGAACACATTCTGATTGGCTGTGCCATCAGAAGCAGCAGGTGTGTGATTGGTTGACTGTTACCGTTCATGGGCATCTCGTCGATCTGGGTCGAGTAGTACTGCTCGATGTCCCGCAGGATCCTGATGTCATCGTTCTTCACAAAGTTGATGGCCACGCCCTTACGACCATAACGACCGGATCGACCAATCCTGAAGGAGGACAGGTCATTACTTCAGTGTGATAAAGATTGATCTGATAAATTAACACAGTCAAAGTCCCCCGCATCACCTGATCTGACATGGAGCTCTTTGTGGAGGGATGCGTACCTGTGGATGTACAGCTCTCTGTTGTTTGGACTAGTTTGTGTGGAGGGATACGTACCTGTGGATGTACAGCTCTCTGTTGTTGGGCAGGTCGTAGTTGATGATCAGAGAAACTTGAGGAACATCGAGGCCTCGAGCCCAAACATCCGTCGAGATCAACACACGACTGAAAACACACAAACCATCATGTGACCACACACAACCGATACGACCACGGAAACATTAACACGATATACTTGTCTAACTGGTGGACTAGTCTGACTGTGGTCCTTCTCTAACTGGTCTTACTGGTCCTACTGGTGCTGGTTTACCTGGCTCCTGATCTGAACTCCTTCATGATGGACTCTCTCTCTTTCTGAGGCATATCTCCGTGCATCGATGACACCGTGAAGTTGGCCTCTCTCATCTTCTCCGTCAGCCAGTCCACCTGAAACACACGCAGACTCAGTCACCCAGAATGCTTTGCTGCTCAGCCGGACCTGAATTTATTAAAGCATATTAGTTATTGATTAGTGATTGCAGCCAATCAGAGAAGATGGCAGCATCTGACCTTCCTCTTGGTGTTGCAGAAGATGACAGCCTGCGTGATGGTCAGCGTGTCGTACAGGTCGCACAACGTGTCAAACTTCCACTCCTCCCTCTCCACTGCCACAAAGAACTGTTTGATCCCCTCCAGGGTCAGCTCATCACTGAGGGCGAGAGACATCCACACAAGAGAGAGAGAGAGAGAGAGAGAGAGAGAGAGAGAGAGAGAGAGAGAGAGAGAGAGAGAGAGAGAGACAGACAGACAGACAGACAGACAGAGACCCCCACACACAACAGAGAGAGATAGGTCTTAGGGTTGGGGTCGAGGTGTTCAGGTTTGGGGTCAAGGCGTTCAGGGTTAGGGTTGAGGCGTTAGTTCTGGTCATGGCTAACACCTAACATGGTCCTGGCCTTTATCTGGACTCACCGTTTGACCAGGATGCGAATGGGGTCGGTCATGAACTTGTTGGTCATCTCCAGGATCTCGTGGGGCAGCGTGGCGCTGATCAGGACCACCTGTGTGGCCGGGGGCAGGTAACGGTACACGTCGTAGATCTGCTCCTTAAAGCCTGACAGAAAGGTAAACACATGTGAAGCTCAGCTCAGTGGACCCGCCTCAATGTGACATCACTGCTATGTTTCCAGGTGACACCGGCTCACTCTCACCTTTGTTAAGCATCTCGTCTGCTTCGTCCAGAACCAGCATCTTGATGGCTCTTGTTCTCAGACTCCTGCGACGAATCATATCTGCAGAAAGACGATAATGTCAGCGTCCTACTGGCTGCCTCTGACAGTCTGACCAATCAGCAGTCAGGTCATAGGATGATAGACTTAGACCTTATCACCAAGAGGAAATTCTTTTCCACAGCACAATATGTGTCTGACCACAGATCAGTCATATGGTCATATTTGCATGTAATTAATTCACCAGTGGTTTCACTCTCAGGTTTCAGACATGTTTACATGATGATGTCATGATTTCACCATTCATATTCATTTTTTAACATTTTACCATTAGCTAACCATAGCTATATCTGAAATTAGCCAACATTAGCTATGACAGCTGAAATAAGCGAACTTTAGTCATAACGGCTAAAACTGGCTAACAAGGTCGTGAGCCCAGCTGTCTCCACAAAAAACTTGTGCAACTAGCTAATAAATGAATGATGATGTCATTAAGCTGTTAATGCCTCGCCCAAAGTGTTGAATGAGTGCAGAGCTGGCAGCAGGTTGGGAGGCGATTCAGGGTTCAGAATCTTGCTCTAGGACACTTCGTCATGCAGACTACAGGGTCCAGGAATCAGACCACAAACCTTCCAATAATTGGACGATTGCCCGACCACAACCACCCCACAGCATTTTAGTAAATGTACTTAGTTACTCTCCATCAGGGAGTTTTGTGCTTGACAGACTTGAAGCCCTGAAACAAAGTGTTGGGGTTACTGTGGTCAGTGAATCTGAGCCAATACATTTTGTCATTTGGAAAAACTGTAAAACTACATTTTTAGACTGAAAATTAAAATACGTGTTCAAATTAAATATGAGTGCAGAAGTTTTTCAGGTTAAATATAATTATGATTCAGTCCTGGATTCTTTTGAATAAATTATTTTCATTTTTCACTTTGATATATATTCTAATATTTGATTTCTTTATTTCATTTTCAGATCTTATTGTTTTACAGTTTCAGACTTTTGGCCTTCATCTGGCACAGGGGATGGGTCAGGGGCGTGGTTTCCCCATGAGAGGGGCGTGGCATCATCAGTGACATCACAACAAAGAAGGCTGAGGACCTTCCTCAGTTACGCTGCCTTCAGGGAACGTAGGCACCATGAGAATTATGACTTAACACATTCTATACACAAACTGATGTGATGGGCTCCAGTGAAAAAGGTCTGTTTTTATCTTTTTTAGACCATAGGCAGCACCAATCACAGTATAGAACCAATTAAAGGTCTGTGTCCACCAAAGCGCTGAGAGCTCTTGAGAGCGCTTTGGAGGCACAGCATTTTTCAGCTGAGGCGCTTTGGTTGCTATGATACGGAATATCTGCGAAAGTAATTTTTGTTGCAAGTACCTAATTTTGCAGATAGTTTGTTTTAATAACAAATACTGAGTGTAAAAATGGCAGCAAAAGGTAGAGGACTTGCTCTGGCCCTGGCTCTGGATGAAGGGAAGGCTGGAGGAAGTAAGGAAAGATTGGACGGCTGTGTAAAAAGTGACACTGACGAGTGCAGTGTTTCACTCAAAGTCTAACATTTTCAACTCTCTGCAACCACAAAAAAACACCGAACATGCAGAAAAGACGCTCAGCGCCTTGTCAGTTAACAACTTAGTGACATCATCATGTTGTCACAGACTGCAGGGGTTTTCTAACCAGCTAACAGGGAGCTGTTCCAACACAATACCACAACATGCAGTCTTCACTAAAATGGTCTTTGGCTCAATGTGGTTTGGCGTGCAGCGTACAGGGGGAGTGATGAGCGATCAGCAGCTCCTGACTGATGATTGGATGAACTTCTGACATGTCATGACATGTCTTTTCTAATGGTGACTGAATGAAGGGTCAAACAGAGCTCTGAGTCTACCCAGTAAAACGTAGCAAGCTTAAAATCAACACACCATACTACTGCGTCTTCCTCGCCATCCGTGACTTTGTACACGCCAGTCTCTTTTTTCAGACATGTGACATGATTCAGTCAATACCAGACCCAGATGCAGGGGTGTTTCCACTCACCAAACACTCGTCCAGGCGTCCCCGCCACCACATGCTGACCGTAGTCCAGCTTCCTAATGTCCTCCCCCACGTTGGTCCCTCCGATGCATGCGTGACACTGGACGTTCATGTAGTCTCCCAGAGCCAGCAGTACCTGAACATGGAGAGGAGAGAGACAGTCAATCAGAACCCGCCACATCTCCCATGCTCATGCTGGCTGGCTGGGCGGGGTTACCTTCTGAATCTGTCCAGCCAGCTCTCTGGTGGGAGCGAGGATCAACGCCTGAGTCTCCCTCACCTGCAGACAGGAAACACATGACAGGAAGATGATTACCTACACAGGTGGTGAACAGGTCCTGTGGCGTTGGCATGATCACTGACCTGGATGTCGAGACACTGCAGCACAGACACGCAGAAGGTGGCGGTCTTTCCTGTTCCAGACTGAGACCTGAACAGATCAGAGAGCAGCAGTTAAACCACATGATGCAGCCTTACAGGACTCTCACAGCTCTGAGGTCAGTTCTTACTGGGCAATGACATCTCTGCCTTTGATGATCTGTTTGATGGCTCTCTGCTGGATTGCCGACGGCTTCTCAAAACCTGAAACACAAAACCAGCCACATGAGCACAGCTGGTCACGTGACCAGCAGGATGATGTTTTCCTGTTACTGTGGGCCGTCGTTTAGATGATAACCCTTCCAAAGACTCTATTTTCTTTCTTCTGTCTATCGGCTCTTTAGGCTCAGAGGATTAGATCAACCTCCATATAACAGGAACACTAAATGATTGTTGTCATGTGACTATTGTTTACAAAGCGCTGCTGTATGACAAATTAAAAGGTCACAGTAGACGCTGCTGTGTAATATGTCACGCCTCTTTAGGTTGAGGAACGGCAGCAACGACAGACAGAGAGTCAGACAAGACAGTCAGTCAGTCAGTCAGACACAGACATTCAGTCAGACAGACAGTCAGACACACAGAGACAGTCAGACAATCAGTCAGTCAGACACAGACAGATAGTCAGTCAGACACAGACAGACTGTCTGACAGACAAGTCAGTCAGACACAGACAGACAGTCTGACAGACAAGTCAGTCAGACACAGACAGACAGTCTGACAGACAAGTCAGTCAGACACAGACAGACAGTCTGACAGACAAGTCAGTCAGACACAGACAGACAGTCTGACAGACAAGTCAGTCAGACACAGACAGACAGTCTGACAGACAAGTCAGTCAGACACAGACAGACAGTCTGACAGACAAGTCAGTCAGACACAGACAGACTTTCTGGGCGGCTGTGGCTCAGTGGTAGAGCGGTCGTCCACTTATCAGAAGGTCGTTGGTTCGATCCCCAGCCCCTGCAGTCTACATGTCGAAGTGTCCTTGGGCAAGATACTGAACCTCAAATTGCTCCGAGTGTGTGTTTGTGTGAACGGTTACTGCTCCTAATGAGGAAGTGGGGCCTTGCATGGTATGAATGCCACCGCTGTATGAATGTGTGTGAATGGGTAAATACTGGGTTGTGTTTTAAAGTGCTTTGGGTGGTCAGTCAGACTAGGAAGTACAGCCATTTACAGACAGAGTCTGTTGTTCCACAGCGGGACATCATGACGACTTATGTTTACATTACATGTTTAAAGTTTAACAGAACTTGCTGAGTTTAAATTGGACATTCAAAATCACTGTTTAACAGAACAGACCAGTGAATGTAACAGGAACTGTTCCTTAGAAGGATTGAAGCCATTTCATTCTAAATACTCCTTCATAGGCTCAAAATCTACTGCTTTTATCCCACCTTCCTTCTTATTTTTGAGCCAACCTCCTCGTCCGCTGGTGTCATGATGCTTTTTACCGCTGCCCATCCTCATTTTAACAGGACACACTGCTCTAAATCACGCGAGATTTCGAGACTGGATCTGGCAAATCACGTTGTAAAAATGTTAAGTTTTTCTAACTTGAGGCAGCGTTCATGTTGAAGTTACTAACCAGCCAGAAAATGCTTTTTCTCCCGATTATTTAGCCTGCACGGGAATGCGCCACAAGCCCATCACTGGTCGTTAGCTCATTAGCTGCTAGCTTCACCAGTTTATATGTAACAGCCAGAAAATGCGCAGCAAACGATCGTGCTCACCACATCATCCTTATCTATTTTATTAACTGAATAAAAAAGTCACGTAGACACTAGATGACAAAATTAAGTAAAATCTAATTATCAGGTTACTCTTTATCTGAGTCTTCAAATATAATCTGAATATTTAGCTCTAGCTCTCTCCGCGGAGGCCGCGCAGATCCCCGGCCTACCGTAGGCATAGATGCCGCGGAGCAGGTCCTCTCGGAGTCCCATAGTGTCGAAGGTGGGGGTAACGTCCACCTCCTCGCTGGTCTCAAACTCCACCTTGGTCATGTCCTCTTCTCTGAGGAGCCTCTTCCTGCCTTGCGTCCCAGCAGCAGCCATCTTTCTTAGGGGTTTTAATTTGACTATAACTCACCGAGAATCCGATAAAAAGTCAGACTCCTTCCGCTCCGCTCAGCTAACTGCTAACGGCTATTACGGGGAAAGAAAGACACACGGCGGCACGTGTCGCACAAATGACGCACACCGATAGCGTCGGGGTACGTGCGTGACGTCACTTCTTTTTCTTCCTCTTAGTACCATAGAGGTATAAAAAAAAACACTAGAGCGGACACGCTATTAGCTTTCAGTGGCGGAAGATGGCAAACGAAACTGCCATCTTACGTAGGGAAACATGTGCTGCCTTTACATAAACAAACATTGACAAAGCCTGTATTCGACCCTAAATTTGGTATTTATTCGAAGAACAACTCGATAGACAATTGAAAATCAGTATCAAATAGTAAAAATCGTTTATTTCTGCACATTTACATGAGAGTTTTTTATTAATAAATAGATGATATGGCACTAATATTGTGTTATGGATTGGCAGAAACTTATCAGTATTGCTGTGTAGGGCCTATATATATATATATATATATATATATATATATATATATATATATATATATTCAGACTTATAGATACCTTTAAATAATTCAAGATATCTAGAAATAATTCAAGATATCATAAATTATATTTAAGATATTTTGATTTAATTAAAAATATCTTGAAATAATTTTGATATCTTCAATTGTATTACAGATATTTGTATAATAATTATAGATATGTTAAATATAAATTTTGAGCCTATTTCCATGGAGCCTATTTATGATATCTGAAATTGAATGAATGAATGAATGAAAGTGATCATTTTGAACATAAATTATAAGATAAATAACTCAAATATCATTTACAATATCCAAAATGTATTTACACTCAATTGTATATATACAGACAACTATTTCCAACTACAGCTAAACAACTTCCATATATTTAATAATCTTTATCAACCTTTTGTAAATGATCTGGCAGCTCCAAAACGCCAGACATCATCCCGAACGCGGATCGTCTGCTCAGTCAGGTCAAAGTCGGCTTTTGTAAAATGATCGGTACAGACGCGATCATGCACCTTGATAGAGATCTTGATAAAGATGGAGACTTTATTAATCCCCATAGGAGAAATTTGGTTGTTACAGGGTACCAGACTTCATGTCTTCGCATCAGCCATGCCCACCTGGCACGCCGGTTGGGATCACTTGGGAATCTGAAAATTTGAGGTACAACTATCAGACTGTGTAGAGCTGTAACGACTTTCTGGTGAATTGTTGCTGTTCTGTGGGGAGGTTACGAGACAGAGTCATACTGGGGCTAACTGTGTATCTTATCTTGTAAATTACTGTCTTGATGTACATTGGATTACATTTTTGAAGCAGACTGTTATTTCTCTAAAATACCTATGAAAAGATATTCCTTCCCGAAGTCCAACAAAGTTTCTACAGGTTGCATGAGCTCATCTTCGGCCTGTCTGAACTGTAGTGTAGCACTGAAAGACCGTTCTCTGTACAGTCGTAAGATGGCCGCTCTATTTGCCACGAAAACCACTAGCATGTCCGCTCTAGTGTTTTCTTTACCTCTATGCTTAGTACCGTTACACTACTATTTGCTACTTCTGCTCATAAACTGGTCAGAAGAGCTGTGTAATAAGTTGTCTTTTTTTCTTCTTCTTTTTTTTAATAGAACTTTATTCTATCATCATAAGCAATACAAATATTTAAACCAATACATATAACAATACATAATACAAATATGAACAATACATATATAAAGGAAATAAAAGGATAAATGAAAGAAAAAAAATAAACATAAAATTAATATAAGCAAATAAATAAAATGCAAAACACAGAAACATGCCAGGGGTTACTGTAAATAAATAGTAACTTAAATAAAAACATTGAAATGGGAACAAAGTCTCAACGTTTTAATAGCCTTTTTGTTTTTGGGGTTGGATATATTTTTAATGTATAGTTCCAATTCTTTTTTAAAAACATTGAAATGGGGTTTACTTTTTGAAAATTTGCATTTGTGAATATAAAATTTTGCAAAAATGATGATGAGGTTGACTAGAAATTTACCATGCACAGTGTGGACATTTATAAAACCAAAAAATACATTTTCCAAATGAAGTTCAAAGTCAGAAATAATATTTTCTAAGATAAATCTACAAATATCCTGCCACAGCTTGCAGGTATGGTTACATTTCCAGAACAGATGGACAACAGTTTCAGTATGGGCATCACATAAAGCACAGCTTAAGTCTATATCAGCTTTAAATTTAACAAAAAAGGATCTAACAGGGTAACATCGATGAATGATTTTAAAGGACACTTCTTTGACCTTATTTACCAAAGGGAATTTTTGTGGGAGAGTCCAAACTTTTTCCCAAAATAAATTGTTTACAGGACTATTCCAAAAAGATATTCCAGGAGAAACAGAAACAATATTTTATTTGAAATAGAGCACGGATCTTACGGTTGTTCTTGCAACCAGAAGGATTAAAGCACACTTTACCAACGGGTGAGTCAGTTACTTCAGTAGGAGCATCAAGAACAGAAGCCGATTTTTAGCCCCTAAACAGCATAGACACACCAGAGGGAATAGCATCGAAGACTATGGCAAACTGTTTAGGAGTTACAGGTATCTGATATTGCTGAAGATATTCCTGATAACTAAATAAGACACCATTATGATTGAATAACTGACTCACCCAGATAATGTTATTATTGTACCATTGCTTGAAAAATAGAGATCTGTTTTTGTACAGTATATCTCTATTGTTCCATATAGGATAGCCGTGTAGTGAAAAATTATGCTTGTAAAACATAGACCAAGCGAGCAGTGCTTGTTTGTGGAACTTGGAAATGTTAATAGGAATCTTTTCAATGTTATAATTGCACACTAATAAATATTTTAAACCACCAACTTCAGAGAATAAATGATTAGGAATCCAATTCCACATTGAATTTGGTTTCTGTGTAATAAGTTGTCATCCGTGTAGTATTCACCACTGTGACATGTATTTATGTGTAACTGGCAGCATGCGCAGTAGGATGAAAACTTCTGGAAACGGTTCTGTCGGTCTCTGTGTTATTTCACTACTATTTGCTACTCTTTTTAAAAAAACTTTCTTTAAACGTAGTACACTGTACAAAACGAATAATGGGAACAAATTAAATCACATTTAGAGTCAGAATTATGACCTCAATAGTGGACAACTTATAAAGGAAAATTGAATACAAAAGCAAAGCACACACAAACTAACAAACAAAACAAAAATAAAAACACATTTTGAAGAAGCACAAAGGAGTAAGGTGTTGACTGATTTTTCTTTTTTTCAAAGCAAGGCCTTAGAAATTAAATTAAAGATTTTATCTATTTTTCTATTCTTATTTTTAATTTCTTTGAGTTATTTAAAGTAATTAATATTTGCTACTTCTGCTCATAAACTGGTCAGATAAGCTGTGTAATAAGTTGTCATCTGTGCAGTACTCACCATTGTGGCGTGTATTTATGTGTAACTGTCAGCATGCGCAGTAGGATGAAAACTTCTGGAAATGTTTCTGTCGGTCTCTGTGTTATTTCTGTGAAGCTGCAGTTAGACATACTGTATATCGTACCAATACAAGTACACAGAGTACATACTTGTTTATTTGTATTGATGTCACAGCTCAGGTCACCTCCAAATTCTTAGCTTCACTGTAATAGATATTTACAATAGAATAACATCATACACCAACTTGCCTGCATTTGTCTGTATTTTATAAAAAAAGGTAAATTAATTAAATAATAATAAAACATATATTTTCTGAACACGATGTGTGGCTATAAAAGGGCCAGTGGTGGTAAATAATTGTGAAGGCTGTGGTTGGTGGGAAATGTTTGTGTTTGTGAGGAACCACATCATTTAATATAAAACCAAATAAAACGTGCGGGATGGATCGGGTCTTCTTGCAGATATGATTTACTTTGAAACAGAGGAAGAAGCAGTGCAATAAAGGAGGTGGATTCAGGAGAAGAGAGCCAGGATATGGAGGAGGTGGGCCCAGGACTGATTTATTCATTAAAATAGAATAATCCAAACATAGAAATAATAATGATTAAGACTATATTGAATTAATTATGACTGATTGATCAACAGACGTGACATTTCTGTAACATACATGTTGTTTACAGTGGAGTGTTCTACCTTCACTACCTTCCTATTACTGATTACTTCTTAGTTCCTTTCTGTCAGACTAACAATGGACAGAGGTGATTCGAGGTGTCAGCCTAAACCCTCCAGGGATCCAACAATTCCCCCAGGAGAAAGTACTTGGCGACAGTGGTGACAAAAAATGGCCTATTATATGTTATGTTTATATTTTACATGATACATATATTTATTAGATTGTTATCAAACCACGAAAGGATCCTAAAAATCACCTGCAGAAACAGGTCAAATGTTAAATCGATATTTAATTCTGGTAGACTTCTATAAAGGGGGCAGCACTGCAGGTTCAGATCCACCTGAGGGCTTGGGCCCTCTGGAGTTAACATGTTCTCCCTGTGTCTGCCTTGGTTGCCTCTGGGTTCTCTCTCTCCCTCCCTCTCCAGTCTCCATGTTCTTGGTGATGGTGGAACTGTTGGTTCTCTGTAGAACAGAGTTGGTCTCGACCTGCCCTTGAGGTAAAACTGTCAGCTGATGCTGAGGGATGAAAACACTCACAGGTAGCCTCACACCTGGATCAATGACACACCTGTTCATGATCAAATATCAGCTGAACACACAGCTCCAGGTCTGAGTCTGCAGGACCATAACCTAAAGAAACCTTCATCCTCCTCCTCCAGCAAAACACTGCCCACCTGCTGAGTGTTGATGACATCATCAGTCAATCAGCCACTCTCTGAGCTCGTCCGATCTGAACCCAGATCAGGTGTCTATATTTATCTCAGATTAGAGACAGACATCCAGCAGCTCCTCTCCTCAGTCTTTAGTCCAGCCATCATGTCTGAGAGCAGCTCAGCCGCCGCTGCCGCCGGCCCCCCCTGGAGGAACAACAGCTTCACCCTGGGGGGAGGCAGAGACCCTCCACTGTCAGACCAGGGGGAGACCATCATCGGAGTCTATCTCCTGCTGCTGGGTGGGTACACACACCGCCAAACACACCACCAAACACACCATCAAATACACCACAAACACACCACCAAACACACTGTCAAACACACCACAAACACACCACCAAACACAACACAAACATACCACAAACACACCACCAAATACACAACAAACACACCACCAAACACACAACAAACACACCACAAACACACTACAAATACACCATCAAACACAACGCAAACACACCGTCAAACACACCACAAATACACTACAAACGCACCACAAATACACTACAAACACACCACAAATACACCACAAAAACATACCACAAACACACTGCCAAACACACCGTTAAACACACCACCAAACACATCAAAAACACACCACAGACACCCCACAAACACACTACCAAACACACCACAAACACTCCACAAACACACCACCAAACACACCACAAACACTCCACAAACACACCACCAAACACACCACAAACACACCATCAAACACACCACCAAACACACCACAAACACACCACCAAACACACCACCAAACACTCCACAAACACACCACCAAACACACACACACCGCCAAACACATCGCCAAACACGCCGTCAAACACACCACAAACACGTTGTCAGTCACATCCATAATGTTGACTTGAAAACGTGGTAAAATTTGTGCTGTTCTAGTAATGCTAATCTGGAAGCTAACAGACATACACCTGTGGCTCCAACCAAACTCCAACCAACTGCCTCATCAGCTCCCATTTTAACTTTGAGCTGAAAATAGTGGAGGAAAGCAGACTGTAGCAGTTTTCTCTCTTGCTGTAATGTTCACATTTTTAACTTTATCCATACAAATTATAGATTTACATGTTCAGCAGCTTCTTACGGTGAGCTCATTTTAACAATAGCACCTACAGTTTTTGGATCAGGCTGTCTGGTACCAGTGGTGCTCTAGGGGCTTTCTCTCTGTGTACCTCAATGAGTCGGCATTTTCAGGCCCCAGATACAGTTACACACAGCTGATGCTGATTGGCTCATTAAACATCCAATCAGCTTACTGCTCTGCTCTACTATTATTATTACTACTACTAGAAATACTAGTAGTACTAATACAGGTTTTACAACTACTACTATTATATAATATTTCTAAAAAAGTATTTCATAGTAAGTACTAAGTGCAGCTGCATCTCAGTCTTCTCTCTCTTTCAACATGTACATTACCCTTGGTTGATACTACTACTACATGATACTAATACTAGTACTACAATGACTAAATAAGTATTTACAGCATCAGAAGGCCTGTCAGCTAATGTGAAATATTACCGGTAAGATGTCCTCTGCTCCCAATGTGTTTACAGTGGACATACTGGTAAACCAGACTCTGTCTTATGGTGGCACTAAAACTCTTTTCTGATTGGTTCAGACCTTCAGACTCAATCAGCACATGTTTCATCTCCTCAGTGACATCATTAACTAACCTGTGATGATGTCACATATGGCCAGGTCTTACAGTTTATCATCTTGATGCCGCTCATCTCTTGATCTCTGTCTGCTTCATCTTCTACAGGTAGAAATAAAATCTATGGTTGAGACTGAAGACAGGACAAAATGGCCATCATTAAAAATAGCTCAGAGAGCAATGTTTACTCTTGTTTACATACTATGACATACTTATTTAGTATTAGTAGTCGTAGCACTACAAGTAGTAGGAATAAAACCTGTACCAGTACTATTAATAGTAATAGCAGGACACAGGATGTATGTGGTCATGACATCCTTTAAGACAGTGGTTCCCAACTTTTTTTCTGGGGACCCACATTTTTAAAATGACAAACCATTGCAACCCAAATCACAATAGACCTTATCTATAAAATGCAAGATTAACAATTTGTGCATAAATGAACATTTCTGACCATTTTTACTGTCATCTGCATTATCCAATTATCTTGAATAGGTAAACCGGCCATTTCAAAGTGATACAAAGTGATAGGATATACATTTCAATTACAACTACATTTTATGCTTATTGAAAATATATACTGTACATATTTTGAATACTTTATAGATACAATCAAATAAGTGCATTTAGGAGGGGTGTGGTATCTCATTGTTTTTAATCTCCTCTTATCAAAATATAAACATTTTAAGTGGGCGACTTTATAAATGAGAAAATGCATTGAGTCTGAGTAAACAGTCACTCATGTTCATGTTCATATTTTATTTGAGAACTTAAGTGGATTTTAAATTAAACAGGCACGCATCAGTTAAACAACACACATTTTAACTACTTTATATGAGACAAATTAAGTGCATTTTGGCGTAATTAACAGACTCTTATTTCCCTCTCATCATTAAATTTAACAGAATATTGCTTGTTCTTTATGTTCCAGTCAGGTGTACAAGAGATGAGCGCAACACGCATATCGGGCATAGCATTTAGTCTATGGGCGGTAGCTAATCTAACATTACCTGCAGCAGTCTGGTCCTTAGCTGGGTCTTGTCCCTGGTTTCTAGCTATGCCTTTCTTTTTTACTGCAGATATAAATCTAGAATAATAGTAAAATAGAATCATAACTATTTTATTTGGTTACCCAAATAAAATCTTCTGCTACCCACCTGTGGGTCGCGACCCAGACTTTGGGAACCACTGCTTTAAGAGACTGGTCCTGGAACACTGGGAGCACTGGTGGGAACACTAGAGTCAACACTGGGAACACTGGTGGGAACACTAGAGTGAACACTGGTGGGAACACTAGAGTGAACACTGGTGGGAACACTAGAGTGAACACTGGTGGGAACACTAGAGTGAACACTGGTGGGAACACTAGAGTGAACACTGGTGGGAACACTGGTGGGAACACTAGAGTGAACACTGGTGGGAACACTAGAGTGAACACTAGGAACACCGGTGGAAGTACTAGAGTGAACACGGAACACTGCTGGGAACACTAGACTCAACACTGGGAACACTGGTGGGAACACTAGAGTCAACACTGGAAACACTGGTGGTAACACTGGTGGGAACACTAGAGTCAACACTGGGAACACTGGTGGGAACACTGGTGGGAACACTGGTGGGAACACTGGTGAGAACACTGGTGAGAACACTGGTGAGAACACTGGTGAGAACACTGGTGAGAACACTGGTGAGAACACTAGAGACGTAGACGTCTGCAGACGTACTTGACTGCTGTCTCTGATACTTTCAGGTTGGTTGTCCTGGTTTGGAAACAGTATCGTCCTCTTCGTCCTGTTCCGACAGAGAGCCACCCTGCAGCCCACAGACTACCTAACCTTTAACCTGGCCATTTCTGATGCCAGCATCTCCGTGTTCGGTTATTCCAGAGGCATCATCGAGATCTTCAACGTCTTCCAGGACAGTGATTACCTCATCTCCATCTGGACCTGTGAGGTATTCCTCATAAACACCTGAGACTCACCTGAGTCTCACCTAAGAGCTTCAAACATGTTATTATAATGTTTTAATGGTGGGTGAGTCTACACTGGGACACACCTGTCACCTGTCCTGTTTGTCTCCTCCAGGTGGACGGCTTCTTCACGCTGGTGTTTGGTCTGAGCAGCATAAACACACTGACGGTGATCAGCATCACGCGCTACATCAGAGGATGTCACCCAAACAGAGGTCTCAGTCCAAACCTTCCTGTTTACTGAGGTGACGGCGCTGAGCTGAAGGTTTACGATCAGACATATGTTGGTTAGTCAGACAGTGTGGTTTGGTGTCTACCTGTTAAGGTGAGGGGACGTCATGCCTCCTCTGATACCATCAGTCGCTAGAGGGCGCTGTCACTGAACATAAACAGATGTATTTTCAGGCCATTAAACCTCCAGAATGAATGACTGAATGTTGTGTTTCAGCACGTCACGTCACCAGGACCAGTGTGTCCGTTTGTCTGCTGTTTATCTGGATCATGGCTGGATTCTGGTCCGCAGCACCGCTGCTCGGCTGGGGTAGCTACACAGGTGGGAAAACTATCAAAATACCCGAGCCTTTACCCCTGACAATCTACCACAGACCTTCTATCAAAGACCTTCTACCTCTGACCTTCTACCTCTGACCTTCTACCTCCGACCCTGTATCTCTGATCTTCTACCTCCAACCTTCTACCTCCGACCTTCTACCTCTGACCTTCTACCTCAGACCATCTACCTCTGACCTCTACCTCTGACCTTCTACCTATGACTTTCTACCTCTGATTGACTTCCACCTCTGACCTTTAACCACAGACCTTCTACCTCCGACCTTCTACCTCCGACCGTCTACCTCTGACTTCTACCTCCGACCTTCTACCTTTGACCTTCTACCTCCGACCATCTACCTCCGACTTCTACCTCCGTCCTTCTACCTCTGACCTTCTACCTATGACCTTCTTCCTCCGACCCTCTACCTCCGACCTTCTACCTCTGACCTTCTACCTCTGACCGTCTACCTCTGACTTCTACCTCCGACTTCTACCTCCGCCCTTCTACCTCTGACCTTCTACCTATGACCTTCTTCCTCTGACCCTCTACCTCCGACCTTCTACCTCTGACCTTCTACCTCTGACCGTCTACCTCTGACTTCTACCTCCGACCTTCTATCCCTGACCTTCTACCCCTGACCTCTACCTATGACCTTCTACCTCTGACCTCTACCTCCAACCTTCTGCATCCGACCCTCTACCTCCGACCTTCTACCTCTGATCTTCTACCTCTGCCTTCTACCTCTGACCTTCTACCCCTGATTGACTTCCACCTCTAGCCTCTACCTCTTGCTTCTATCTCCGACCCTCTGCCTCCGATCTTCTACCACAGACCTTCTACCTCTGACCTTCTGCCTCCGACCTTCTATGTCTGACCCCCTACCTCCTACCTTCTACCTCTCACCCTCTACCTCTGACCTCTAGCTCTGACCTTCTACCTCCTACCCTCTACCTCCGACCTTCAACCTCCGAACCATGTGCCTCCGACCTTCTGCCTCCGACCTTCTACCTTTGACCGTCTGCCTCTGACCTTCTGCCTCCGACTTTCTGCCTCTGACCTTCTACCTCCAACCTTCTACTTCTGACCTTCTACCTCTGACTTCTACCTCTGACTTCTACCTCTGACCTTTTACCTCCGACCCTCTCCACCTGACCTTCTACCTCTGACTTCCACCTCTGACCTTTGACCTACTGTTGACCTTCTAACCTTCGATCTTTGACCCCTGACCTCTGACCCGTCCATGTCCCCCTCTGCAGATCATGGCTATGGGACCTGTGAGATCGACTGGGCCAAAGCAACCTACTCGAGCGTTTACAGGTCCTACATCATCTCCATCCTCATCTCATGCTTCTTTATCCCGGTGCTCATTATGCTCTTCTGCTACATCTCCATCATTAACACAGTAAAGAAAGGCAATGCTCTGTCAGCAGAGGGAGACCTGACCGACCGCCAGAGGAAGATTGAGAGAGACGTCACCATAGTGAGTCTGTTAGCGATGCTAGTGCTAATGCTAATAAGCCTGGTATCATGCCTGTGGCTGACGCTTAGTATTGCTGTTCAAAAATCAATTGTCCTCTGCAGGTTTCCATAGTGATCTGTACGGCCTTCATCCTGGCGTGGTCTCCATACGCCGTGGTATCCATGTGGTCCGCCTTGGGCTTCCATGTGCCCAACCTCACTAGCATCTTCACCCGCCTCTTTGCCAAGTCCGCCAG
>CM075191.1:6068054-6353054 GCA_037577475.1 Chaunax sp. Z400 | reverse complement strand
ACACTACAGTACTGACATCAGTACTGACTCACGTTAAATCATTCAGTGCAAAATGTGGGTCCCTGAGAGACTCCGTCACTCTTGTGGTAGCAGGTCTAACCTGAATCTGACAGTCATAGGAATTATCTAATGTTGATAGATATTGATGTTGATAGTATCACATATATGCCTCAAAACCTCCATAATTTCTGCCAAAGTTAAAGTTCTGAACAGATCCTGATAAATGTTCTGTAGAGGTAGGGTATGGTCCAAGAATAGTCCATCAGATTCTGGTGGTGATCCGGATCATCATCTGGATCCAGAATGTCTTTAAAGGATCCTTTACCATTGTGGGACAATTACCAGATTTGATCTTCTAACTTCATGTCTACAATGATTGGACAAGAATGACACGATGACATCACCATAAGATCTAGCACACATCAGAGTCTGATCTGGATCCGAGTCATATTCTGGATCTGTTATCCTGAATGTTTAAATGTATAGGGCTCACAGAAAATCCACTACTGTGAGATAACAAATAATAATGATACAGACTGACCTGAGATCAGATCGTAGCTGAAACTGTGTTGATTCAGTTAGGTGTCAAATTTATCTTCAACAATTCCTGATCTAGATCCTGAAGAAAACCACCATTAGTGAAATATAGTTTTTCTAGAATAACTATCAAACTAATAATGATACCAATGTGATCCAGATTCTAGGGGCAGGTTTTCGTGGTCCAGGAGTCACATGATGAGGGTCAAACTATCCAGGGACTGTTGGTTTATGGTGTGATGACATCATTGGGGCGCTCTCTACTCAGTGATGTCGTCGCCACTGTCGCCAAGTGCTTGCTCATGGTGGATTGTTGGGTCTGAGGAGTCGGTCTAGACCTGGTCTTTTTGTAAAGTGCCTTGATATAACTTTTGTTGTGATTTGGCGCTATAGAAATAAATTGAAATAGAAATAAATTGAAATAGTTTAAACAATGAGCTTCTATCAGAGAATACTGAGCCACCAATTAAAGTTCAGCCTCTTCAGTCAGAACGTTAGAACCAACCAACATGTTAACCAGATAAGGAGCTGACGAGCACACTGCTAAACCTCAGGCACAACAAGTTATCAGTAGTAAAGTCCACATTCTATGATGTCATCACACTCGAACAGTACAGTTCAGATACGTTCAAAACAGATCAGATAAATTCCCTGAGAACCAGGAACACAGAAACCAATCAAAACACTGGACAGAAATCAGTCTGGTGGACCAGAAGGACTTCTGATAGGCTGCTTGAGTCACATGATCCTCCACATCCAGCAAATCATCAATCTATCTTCTGGACGTATTTGTAAAGCTGTACGGGACTAAACCCTCGTCATTATCTCAGCGTATAAATAAACATCACTCCCACAAATACAATATTTATCCATCTGGACTATTATCTGGGTCCAAACCAGAATTTAATGGGTTCTGTCTTGGCCCAAGTCCTACCCGTCCACTTAATCTAGTGGAAGTCCGTCCAGTAGTTTCTGCTAATCCTGCAAACAATCTAACTAATGCTGATGATGACGTGACCTCTGGATGTTAGAGACAAACATTTAAACTAGACCCAGACGATAGGTCGCTTCAAATGATTCATCTGGTCGACAGGATGTTATCCAGTCTGTTGGCGGCGGTGGATTTCTGCCTCAGGGCTCCTCCTGCTGTATGGTCCATAATGTGAGGTTTGTTGTTGGCGGCGTGCAGGTCGTCATGCGGAGGACATCTTCAGCGAGCTGTTCACCGAGGCCAACAGCTTCTACCTGAGGATGAGCAGCCTGCAGGAGAGAGTGGACCTGCTTGCTGTCAAGGTCACGCAGCTGGACTCCACCGTGGAGGAAGGTGACCAATCAATGGATCGATGATCAATACATTCATCATCAATCATCCATCCATCATCTATCATCCATGCATCCCCCCCAAAAATTACTCACCAGACCCTCATACCTGTCCTTGACCCACCTGACCCTCATACCTGTCCTTGACCCACCAGACCCTCACACCTGTCCCTGACCCACCAGACCCTCATACCTGTCCCTGACTAACCAGACACTCATACCTGTCCTTGACCCACCAGACCCTCATACTTGCCCCTGACCCATCAGAACTTCATACCTGTCCCTGACTCATCAGACCCTCATACCTGTACCTGACTCACCAGACCCTCATACCTGACCATGACCCACTAGACCCTCATACCTGTCCCTGACTCATCAGACTCTCATACCTGTCCCTGACTTACCAGACCCTCATACCTGTCCCTGACTCACCAGACCATCATACTTGTCCCTGATGCTAGCATTTGAAAAATAATGCTATGCTAGCAGTTTTAGCCACAAATTATGCTATGCTAGCAGTTTTAGCCACAAAGGATGCCATGCTATAAGTTTTAGCCACAAATGCTATTTCTCTGATACTCAACAAGCACTAGCTGTTAGTAGTATTCTATTACTACTAGTACTACTATGCAGTAACAGTACTGTTTGTGGTGTAGTGTCTCTGCAGGACATCAACATGAGGAAGGCTTTCAGGAGCAGTACCATCCAGGACCAGCAGGCGGTGTCACGGAGCTCCATTCTCATCCCGGTGCTGGAAATGTACCAACACTGCGACAAACCGCCGCCCCTCAACATCCTTACGCCATACAGGTGGGTTTGCCCCGACGCCTGCAGTAATAACTAATACTGATACTGTTAGTACTGTGTAGGTACAAGCACTGTATCACTGAGTTGACCCAAAATGACCCCAAACCTAAACTGGGATTTCATGAGAACCAGTCTACGTATCAATATGTCCATTTAGCCCAGTAAAGTCCATAGTCTGCTGACCAGTTTAAACATTTAATTATGTTTCTATGTTAAGGTGTTGTGAAGCAACATGGCTCCATAGAGGGGCGGGGCTGACCTCTGGTCACAATGATGTAACTTTATTTCTTATGGGATCATCAGTGCAATTTGCTACCTGAAGACGTATGACGTCATCAAATTGATCCACAGAGTTAAATAAAATCTTTGAATGTGTTTAGGGACGATAAGAAAGACGGCCTGAAATTCTACACCGACCCGTCGTACTTCTTCAGCCTCTGGAAGGAGAAGATGCTGCAGGCCACCGAGAACAAACGCAAAGAGAAGAGACGACAGAAGGTTCCTCCATCTTTAAATCCACCTGTCTGTCTGCTGACATCACTTCCTTGTCTGAGGAGACTAGTGAAGTAAGAAACATAAACCTTTATTGTTTCCTGTCCAGGAACAGAAGCATGTGGAGGATTCATCAGGTCGGGAGGTGAAGAAGGTGAGATTTGTTATGTTCTCTGTTTCCGTTGTTTTTCTCTGATTGCAAGTCTTCTTCTTCTCCTTCGTCTTCTCCTCCCTCTCCTTCTTCTTCTTCTCCTTCATCTTCTCCTCCCTCTCCTTCTTCTTCTCCTTCATCTTCTCCTCCCTCTCCTTCTTCTTCTTCTTCTCCTCCTTCTCCTCCTCCTTCTTCTCCTTCTTTTTTTTCTTCTTCTTCCTCCTGCCAAGGTTCGGAAAGCTCGTAACAGGCGGCAGGAGTGGAACCTAATGGCATACGACAAGGAGCTCCGCCCTGATGCTCGCGTCACGCCGTCGCCTTACCACACCTCTGAAGGCTCACCTGACAGGTAAACACTGCAGGTCAGACATCACTCTGAGGTGATCATGTGATTTTTTCTAAATTATTATTGATTGTTTAGCTCCTCCCCCTCCAGATCAGCCATGTCAGATGACCACACCAACTCCCATGATTCCCAGGGGCATGAAGGGAAGGACCATGTCACCATGGCGACTGGAGGAAGTGGTCAGACTCAGTCATTGGACCGCGTCTTCCGACCCGCATCCTCTGCAGTTGCTACGGCAACTGCCCGACAGCACTCGCTAGGTCGTAACCAGCCACATCATCATCATCACCCACCAATAGCAAGCTCAGCCAATCAGAACGGAGTACGGAGCAACAGCACTAAGGAGGCTAAGTACTCTAAACATACTGTTACTAATATACTGTACTACACTAGAGTACTGATTTGGCTAAAACGTAGTATTCAAGCAAAATCTGCAGTATCCCAAAAATACTCCCACAATGCAAAGCGCTGGAACGGTTGACCTTTGTCCTCCATCTCTCTTTAGTGACCATCAGATCCCTCCAGCCCCCCCACCGCCCCCTCCTCTCATGCCATCAGCGTTTCTCAACAACTCCACCCACACTGCTGCCATGGCAATGCAGCTGCACCCTGCTGCCGCTCCTGGTAACCAAGGTAACAGACAGTTTTATAACATCTTTATTTCTGTAGAGACCTTATTGGCTGTTCATTGGAGTGATGCGTCAACATGACCACCATTAGAACCTCCTAATAAATATTGTTTTGTGTCTAGGTGCCGCTGTCCTCTCTTGCCCCTACAGCCCCTCCCCTCCTCCACCTCCTCCAGTTAACTATGTACCCTCCCCCTCCCGAACCGGAGGACAGGCCCCGCCCTTGACTGCCACTGCACTCCCACTGCCCCCGCCAACAGATAGCATGAAGCCACTCGGTGGTCCGAACGTACCAATGAACGACGCCCGGAGTGACCTGCTGGCCGCCATACGCAGAGGTCTGTCATCTAGATTTCATAGAACCAGAGTTACAAACTGTGGAGAATTATTACTCATAGAATCAGAGGTATATACTGTCTGTGGAGAACTAGAACTCACAGAACCAGAGGTACATACTGTCTGTGGAGAACTAGAACTCATAGAACCAGAGTTACATACTGTCTGTAGAGAACTAGAACTCATAGGACCAGACTTACAGACCGTCTGTGGAGAACTAGAACTCATAGAACCAGAGTTACATACTGTCTGTAGGAACTAGAACTTATAGAACCAGAGTTACAAACTGTCTGTTGTGAACTAGAACTCACAGAACCAGAGGTACATACTGTCTGTGGAGAACTAGAACTGATAGAACCAGAGTTACATACTGTCTGTAGAGAACTAGAACTCATAGGACCAGACTTACACAACCGTCTGTGGAGAACTAGAACTGATAGAACCAGAGTTACATACTGTCTGTAGGAACTAGAACTTATAGAACCAGAGTTACAAACTGTCTGTGGAGAACTAGAACTCATAGAACCAGAGTTAGAAACTGTATGTGGAGAACAAGAATTCATAGAACCAGAGTTAATACTGTCCTGTGCATTGAGGTTCTGGGTTCTCCTGGTCGGCAGGGATCCAGCTCAGGAAGGTTCAGGAGCAGCGGGAACAGGAGGAGGCCAAGAAACGAGAGCCGACAGGAAATGATGTAGCCACCATCCTGTCTCGACGTATCGCGGTGGAGTACAGCGAATCAGAGGAGGAGTCTGAGCCGGAGGACCAGGAGTGGTCGGACTGAGGAACCTCAATCAGAACCCAGACCAGTCCTCACTGGGAAATGTTCTGGAGGACAAATCCAGTCTGGAAACAGATCTAGAGAACATGATAACGTTCTTCATTATTTTATTTTAATTATGATTGTTCTCATCAGTTCTTGAGCTAAAGAACCTCCTGGATCTGTGAGTTGATCTGTGTTCTCACATGGTTCCTTTTAGCCTGAAGGAGTTCCTGAATCTCCAGCATATGTACCTGCAGCAGGAGAACCAAGGTCATAAATGTGTTTATGTGGAACTTTATTTGTAAACACGTTAAACATCTGGGGCCCATTCCAAGAAGCGGGGTTAACAAACCCTGAGTTTAACCCTGAGCTCTGAGTTGATTAACCCTGAGATAGGAAACTTTGGTTCCAGAACAGCTGATCTGAGTTGGTTCAATCAACTCTGAGTATGTTGACTTGGGGTTAAATTCGTGCACGAGGAGTATGGAAAGCCATCATCAATGGCGCTCCGATACTATGATTCACCATGGCAACCACAGAAAAAAAAAGATCGCCATGTTTTACCTCATCTGAGCTGGAATGATTATGAACTTATAATTTAAAAAGAAGGGGAAGACGGCTTCAGCAGCGAAGGAGAGAACTGGGGTGGGAGAAAACTGCTGTGTGAGTGAATGTGTAAGTTTGAATGTATCTCTTAGTGTCACCGCACTTTCATTTAATATAGGTGAAAAGGTGGTGGAATATTATTGAGCAGAATTTTATTTTCATTTAGGTGCAATCCAATGGGCACAAAGAGCATGTGGAAGCAGCTAATAATAAAATACAATAATACAGTTCAAAAAGCAAACAGATAGGCATATTTATCTGAATCCTATAGACTCATGATCATATCTCACTTTACTTTTAATTATATTTGACATATTAAACAAAGTAAATAACATATATAATCTTTGTTATTGTATTTACCTGAACATTAATGCTGTGGAAAGACTTCCTGTTCACATAGCCTCCTTCATTAATTGAAGGAGCAGTGATAGGGATGTACGATCCATCAAAGGGAACCCTACAAAATCAAATCCCAGTCTGAGGTTGCAGCATAATGTCATTAACAAAATATAATGTCAGATATCGTCATTATCTTCATCATAATGATTTCTCCATCAGTCACCTGCAGTCTTATAGATCTCTTCTCTGATGGTCCCCAGAGGTCCCGATGTTGTAAAGGAAGCTCCTGTTTAAAAAAAAAATCGAGAGCAACGCAAAAACTTTGGTTGGATGTGAGAGAACGTCCACGGTGTGTGATTAAAGCACATCCAATCTGGGTCTCACAATCCTCTCCTGATGTAAAGTAATAAGAATTATTGCAGCCTTAATATCGATCGGACAATGGAGAAAAGGACACAGAAAAGGGAGGAGTCATGGACAAACTCAGGGTTTGTTCCAGAAAACCTTCCAACGAGCAGGTTAGGTTCACAGAGTAAGTTACCGCGCGGTAAGTGACTTAGAGTATGATTTACCTCACTTTGTGGAACGGAAAACTCAGTTTCCCTCATCTCAGGTTTAACAAACTCAGAGTTTCCCTCATCTCAGGGTTAACAAACTCAGAGTTTCCCTCATCTTAGGGTTAACAAACTCAAGACTGTCCCTCATCTCAAAGTTAACAAATCCAGAGTTTCCACTGAACCTGGTTCTTGGAATACCCCCCAGGAATAATGAGAGTACAGTGATTCGGGTTCTCGCTGTTCTGCTGGTTCTATTTATCAGATCAGGTCAGATGTTGTATTTTATTGTTTATTAATTTTTCTGCTTTGACTGAAGCACTAAAACGTTTTTTTATTTTCTTGATGAATTATTACAGAGGTTTATATTTTTATTTTTATTTGTATTTCTGAGTTGGTTTATTCTTTAGATCATTTTATCTTTAATTTATATTTGGTGGATTTTTTTTCTGACTTCTATTTTTTGTACCATCTATATATTTTTTATTTATTTGTAGCTGTGGAAGTGGACAAGTACTGATTGCTATGGTAACCAGGTAGGAGCTTGTGAGCGATGTGATAACACTGTCACATGCTGCTTGTCATCATTGATTAATGAAGTCATGTGACATTGTCATTTATGTGTAAAACAGGAAGCAGTGACATTATGAAAAACGTTCATTGTTGTGACATCATCGCTATCGCTCATGATGTAAACTATTTGTTAGGGGACATGTACTTCCTGTCCTGTGCCATCTGTGATTGGTTGTGGAGATAATTTATTGATTATTGATCTGTGATGTGTTGTCTGCTCTGTGATTTTCATGTGGTGGAAAATTATCATAAATGAAAAGCTGTCTTGAAAAGAGAAAACTTTATTGATAAAAACAAGCTGTGTGTCATATTTATGAATTTTTACTGTATTACATCAGATCCCATGTTTTATTAGTTTTTTATGTATTAAACTAAAATAGAAAATTTGAGGTACTATATTCATCCCACAGGGGGAAATTCTTTCTCTGCATTTGGCCCATCCCTGAGGAGCAGTGGGCTGCCACTACACTGCGGCGCCCGGGGAGCAAATTGGGGTTCAGTATCTTGCTCAAGGATACTTCAACTTGTAGACTTGCAGCAGCTGGGGATCGAACCACCGACCTTTTGTTCCGTGAACGACCGCTCTAATCTACCCCCTGAGCCACAGCCGGATGAAAACATTTATCATTTTCTTCAATTTTAATCGGAATTCTAATGATTTACTTGTATAATTTTAAGTGTTTGATCGAATAAAATGAGTGTTGTCCATCAGATCGCTGTGGTACCTCAGCTGACTTGCAGGAGGCAGCAGAGAGAGGAGGAGCTCTATTCTAGATCCAGGTAATTCGGCTGTAGAAGAAGAAGCCTCCAAACAGGAAACAAGTCTGGAGCCGACGATTGTGAGTCATGAACGATACTAAACTTTGATTCAACGTTGAATACGAAGAGAGGATCAAAATGAATGTTTAAATTAATCAGATTATTCTTATTCGATTATTCAGCCTCCACCCTGGCCGGAAATCACTCCGCACCGAACTCCCTTTAAAAAGGCTCGTTATTGTATCAGCTGACGCTCGCCGAATAGAAGATCAATAACTGGCCATCGATTCATCGCTGTTTGTGGTTAAATTGAAATGAATAGAACCGAACTGCTCGATAAAATCTGTAGATTGAATCAGAGAAATTCAGTCTCAACAGACGAAGTGTGATGTTCTATGTACCAACAGTTCCGTGATCCGCCAGACTCCATTCACAAATGTGAATTTAATTTAATTTAATTTAATTTAATTTAATTCGTGTTAGTGAATTAAATAAATTTCAGCAACAGAGTTTTCTGACTTTTCTGCTCTAATCGGCCTAAAAAATTAAATTAAATATTCAAAAAGACTTCCAGTCTAACTTTAAACTGGTGGCACTGGTTTGTCTAAACTGTCTTCTAAGTGCATCCAATAAAACATTTCAAGTTACTTTCTAGTTACTAACTCTCACAGCCAGAAGGGAGCGACCAACGTTTCAACCTGTGGGTTTTAATTCCAGCAAGAAGAAATCAGGACATTTTAAAATAATCACTGATAAATTCCAAACATTTTTTTTCTGTCTGTCTGTGAACTCACCACGCTGTTACTGATGCTGTGTCCCCAATCTCAGACTTCCATACTCGACCTGTTCAGTCTGAGCTCAGTGCCTTCACACTAAGTATGTCTAAATGCAGTATACTATGACTATCCAGATGGCACTCTCTAAACCAATGGTTCCCAATTTTTTTTTCTGGGGACCCACATTTTTAAAATGACAAACCATCGCAACCCAAAACACAATAGGCCTTGTCTATAAATTGCAAGATTAACAATTAAAATTAAAATTCATTCAACTCATGTTAATATTTTTATTTGAGAACTTGCATGCATTTTTAATTAAACGGGCACACATCAGGTAAAGAACACACATTTTCACTACTTTAAATGAGACAAATTAAGTGCGTTTTGGTGTAATTAACAGACTCATATTTCCCTCTCGTCATTAAATCAAACAGAATATTGCTTCTTCTTTGCGTTAGTCAGATGTACAAGAGGAGAGCGCAACACACATATTGGATGTAGCATTTAGTCAATGGGCGGTAGCTAAGCTAACATTACCTGTAGCAGTCTGGTCCTTTGCTGGGTCTTGTCCCTGGTCTCTAGCTATGCCTTTCTTTTTTATTAGCCAGGCATCTATGTTTGTGACCACCTGCAAAATTAAATTCAATTTATTTGTATAGTGCCAAATCACAACAATAGCTATATCAAGGCACTTTCCAAAAAGAGCAGGTCTAGACCGACTCTTTAATCTAAAGAGGCCAACCTGTGGGTCGCGACCCAGACTTTGGGAACCACTGCTCTAAATGACCCATGAACTGAGAGCAGAACTATGAACACTTGGTCGCCATCTTTGCTATGTAGCAGGAAGGGGAGGGGCTTACGAGACTTATCAAGCTTGTGAAAATTATGACAGAAGTGGTGACTGTTTCGGCAGAGAACAACAGGAACATATACATAAAAGTATGAATGAAGTGACGTGATGTTTGTGGTCAAATGTCGTAAGTACATCCAATTTGAGAAAAGACTACACTGTTGAGATTCACGTACTATGCAAGTATACTCACATGCAGTATACTACATGTGAGTATACTAATGAAAGTAGGTGATTTGAGACACTGCGTGAGTCTAGGGTCATTTGTTTTGCAGACATGTCGGTCCAGCTGTGGTGTCTGTCGTTTCGGCAGCCGTATGCCGGACTGGTTCTGGATGGGGTGAAGACGGTGGAGACCCGCTGGAGGCCCCTGCTGGCTCCGCTGGAGAACCAAACCCTGGCGGTCCACATTGCCTGGCGGGACTGGGAGGGGGAGGAGTGGAGGGCGGTGCTGAGCGGTCAACTGGGGATGACCCTGGCTCAGATCCAAGCGCTCCTGGAGTCTGGAGAGAGATTCGGCCGTGGTGTGGTAGCAGGTGGGAAATGATATATCTTTATGATTATATACATGAAGTGTACCTGAAGGCATCACTGGTGTGAATCTTTCAGGATTGGTGGATGTTGGAAGGACGTGGCTCTGCTCCGCCTCCCTACAGGGGGAGGAGTTACAGCACCTTGAACAGTCGGCTGTTCTCATTGGTCTGCAGGAGAAACACCTGACTCTCCTGTCCAACCCTCAATGGCTGAAGGAACCTCTGACCATCAGAGGAGGTCGTGACCTCTGGACTGTGGAGATCCCTGCTGAGCTGTTACCATGACAACTGACAAACATCCCATGGATTGGATGATGTCAACTCTCCTCTGCGTTGTATCCTGATGTTAGCTTAAAGAACACGTTGAATGTCTGAGCATGATTATTGATGCCACTGTTCATCTATATGTTTATATAGTATTTTTGTCAATGTTTGTAAATGACGTTTACAATAAAGTTTATTAAAATAAATAAAAATAGATGTTAGCCTGTTAGCATACTAAAGACAACATGAAGGCAACTGTGTGCTAAATGTCATTAACTGATTAACCATCACTAACATTTGGCTATATGCTAGCACACAGATCTTCATATGGTCAGTAGCATGTTAACATATAAAAATGCTAAGGTGACTGGTCTGAATGTTAGCTTCATTAACCAGCTAATGACCATATGTAGTTGATCTGTTCTAAACATTAGCATGCTACTGACCATATCGGGTCGTCTGATCCTGTATCTATTCTTAGGGAACAAAGCTATAAAATCTGTTTTGTTCATAAAGTTTTTTTTAACTCAGCTCTGGTTTCCTGTGGTTTTTTTCAGGTGACGTCTGAAGTGGTTGTGATCAGATTTTTAGAACATTCAGTTCAGTTTTAACCTTTTAAATTTTGACAGAAAATTTGCTCCACAAAGGTCAGGTGATGACATTGAAGGTCATGTGACCATCGAAAAAACAGAAGAAACGGTCTGCTGGTGAATTAACCTTTATTCCCAGTAACAAAAACGAACCACCAGTGAACAACATAAATATATCCCATCATAAACAGGGACTGACCACGCCCTCATGTAGCCTTGCCCATCTCTCTGATTGGCTGACTTTAAAAAACAACAACCCTGAACCAACTTGAACAAAAATGTTTGTCAGACTGTTGTGTAGACTCCACACTGGTCACCTGCGTTACCATGGTGACAGCATCTTAAACAAACACTGATGCATCTTTGAGGTAATTCACTGTAAATAAAGATTTATGGTACCGATTCTTTTATTCAGTGTGAAGCTAACATGCTCACAGATTAGCATGAGAAACCTTGAAGGCAAACTTTATTTTTAAAATATTTATTCCTTCAATAACATTTTTAATTATGTCTCTATTTTTAATTCAGATTTTTTTTTGTTTTCATGCTGTTAGGGCTGTTAGCCACAAGCTAATCAGTGAGGTAGTGTTAGATGGTGGGGGGGATGTAGTGTGTTGCTGTGAGGTGGGGGGGCGGGGTTGTGATGTAACTGACCATGTGGCCAGGGTTGGGGGCGGGGCAGTAAACTCGTGGGGCAGGCTGTAGTCCCCCCCAGTGGGTGGAGGAGGGGGGGAGGCAAGGATGGTAGGAGGAGTGATGGAGGTGTGTGGGGTGAGGAAGAGGGGGAGGGGCAGAGGCCAGGTAGGTGGATGGGGGCGAAGCTTCATATGGCATGTGCAGTACTGGTGGAGGGGCTGTCTGATCCGTGTACAGGAGAGAGGAGGAGGAGGTGGAGCTTGCGGGAACAGGGTTGATGGAGGATGAGCCTTCCATGGAGGAGGTGGGACCTGATAGAGACGGAGATGACAAATTAGTTAGCTTATTGATTTAAATGATCAAACTTGATTTTCAGTCAGTTTCAAGTTGAACTTGAGTGATTTTTCAGGTGTTATCCAGTCTTTAACTGTGTGCTAAATATTAGCATGCTATCATGTTGATGACCACATGAATGTAACTGTAAGCTATGCATTATTAACTGTAAACTAACATTTTGACTGTATGCTAACACACAGATCTTCTATGGTCATTAATGTTTTCACAGGCTAACATTTAGCACAGTCACCATCATGTTACTATGCTAATGTGATTGTATGCTAAATATTAGTCTATCATGCTAATGATCATATGAAGGTAACTGTATGCTAAATACTAAAATGCTAATGATCATATGAAGGTAACTGTATGTTAATGCTGGCATGCTAAATGCTAATGATCATATGAAGGTAACTATATGCTAAACGCTGGCATGCTAATACGCTAATTATATGAAGTTGACTATGTGCTAAAAGTTGGCGTGCTAAAATTCTAATGATCATATGGAAGTAACCATATGCTAAATGTTAGCATTCTAATGATAATATGAAGGCTGCATACATTTAACGAACACCTAGACAAACGTCCTCAGGACTCACCACTGCCATGTCCGTTAGTCTGTCCATCTCCGGCCCTGTTGGATTCTGGATAGGATGAGGGGGGCTGATGAGGACCTCGGCCTGCCTCAGAGTATGACAGAGGGGCAGCTGGGGCAGAAGACCAGGACCAGGTCAGACAGAAAAACTATTGTGAAAATCTCCTGTGATCATAACGGGACTCTTTTTTCTGTAAAAACTGATCACAGCAGCTGGTGGAGATTTGAAGAACTGCAGCAGAAATTAAATTACCTCTCTTTGCCAAGCAGCCAATCAGAGAGGGTGTACATCTTACCATGCAGAGGGGGCTCCTGGCTCAGGTAGGGTGTGTAGTGCTGGTAGGGGTAGGGGGTGTCTGGTGGGGTGGCAGGGTACGCCTGCTGCTGCTGCCAACAACTCTGATGGTACCACTGTGGAGGTGAGACGGCAGACAGTCAGGTAACGTGTCCAGGTGCTGCAGGTGGGTGGGTGGGGGACAACAGGTGTCCCACAGAGGAAACACAATGATCAAAAGAGAAGGAAAATGTGATGAACTAGGGTTAAAGACAGAGAAAGGCGAGTTTGACTCTTACCTGGACTCCCAGGTTGAAGTAATACTGGAGGACTCTGCAGTCTACACACACACACACACACACGAGACAGGAAGCTGCAGCACAGGTGTGACTACAGGTTCTGATCACATGATGTCAGTCCGACCTGACAGACCATGTGACCAGACTGAAGCTCACTGTGTTTGTGATGGGTGATCTCTGACCTCTGGGTAAATCACTGCCATTAGGGTCATAGGAGTAGGGCGGAGGAGTCATCACGGGGCAGAGTGCCTCGCCCAATTCGTTAACAAACCAGGGAGAGGCAGCTGGGATTGCCATGGCAACTAAGAACAAAAACATAGTTACTGCATGTGTGTGTATGTGCACATAGCTCAAGAGTGTGTGTGTGTGTGTGTGTGTGTGTGTGTTACCTGAGCGCGTCTGTGTGTGTGTGGCTGGTGGCAAGTGAGAAGCTGCAGGTACATGTGATGATGGAGAAGAGGGAGAGGAGGAGGAAGAGGAGGGTGAAGAGCAGATGACTGCCAACGGCTTCACTACCTGAAACACAGTTGAATACCAGCCAATCAGTGACGGGCGCCGGCAGCCAATCAGTGACGGGCGCCGTGACTACCTGCGACGTGTAGCTGTAGTTCATCTCTGGTCTCGCTGGAGAGTCAGCTGGTTCTCCTTCCTGTTCGTCCTTTAACATAAGAGCAAACATAAAAGATTATCTTTGTGGGTTTGATGATGAAATCTCTGCTCAGGTCAGGGGTCAGGTAACTCACCTGGTTGGTGCATGGCTCAGCAGCAGGGTAAACACCTGTAGTCGGGAAGCCCTGATCTGCAGGTACAGGTCAAATTCAGACACTTCCTGTCTTCACTCAGGTGTTGTCAGAAGATGCTACTCACCTGCTGCCAAGTAGACATACTCCTCCGTGTACTCAGCTGAAACACAACCATCAGTCAGTCACATGTTTACACATTTTCTTCTTCTGGATTTATTCCAACAAGTCGTCCTCACCCTGGTCCTCCACGGTGCTCGTGTCCTCCTGCTCCTCCTCCGATGAACACACAGGGGTTTTGCCTGGTGGAGGTGCAGAGGGGAGGGGCCCCGAACCTCTCTGAACCCTGTAGGAGGAGCCAGATGAGGGAGGCAGAGCTCCCATGGTGGGGGGCGGTGGCACAGCTGGACCCTGAGGGAGGAGTTGGATCATAAATCACACTATGACTGGGCCTGCACCAGCAGCTAGGAGGCGGAGCCTGCACACCATTTAAAAGGCATGTCTTCTCAGATTCAGTGTTTTCAAATTCAAGTTTTATTGCTATCAGATAAATGATGAGATCAGATCCTTGATTCCAATAAAGAATTGATATATTTTAATGATTTCCTTTACAAAACGATCAAAAGATCTCCTGAAGCGTTACTCTTTTCTCAATCACACGGTCAGTTTCTCACCGGCAGTGGAGGGAAGACGGTGTCGGCGCCGTCCTCCAGCTGGTAGTATGTCATGGTTGGGTCCATGTCGGCAGGTTCGTCCACCGCCTCAGCAGAGAAACCAAACTGACACTCCTTATTCAGCTGACGACGACTACGACTGAACACAAAGGACGAGGATTAAAAACAACCGACGGACAGGATCGTTAACATACCGATATATAAATAATAATCATGTTCAACAAATAACCAGCACTAACTGCAATGTTTCTGTTTACCGTGACCTGAAGGCGTAGTTCTCGTAGTCATGGCAATATCGTCTGCTAGGGTGGTAATAGGTCAACTGTGGACCAATCAGGTGACGGTTCAGGAAACGGGTGGAGCTTCTGACCAAAATCCATGACACACACACACACACACACACACACACACACACACACACACACACACACACACACACACACACACACACACACACACACACACACACACACACACACACACACACACACACACACACACACACACCTCAGTGTTAAAATAAAACATTTAACAGTCTCTTTCTCTGAAAAGAAAAGTACCTCTACAGGTAAGAACCCACCTGGAGGCTCCGTAACGAGGAGATCTGGCCGTGTGGTGGTGGTGTGGGGGGGCATAGGGATCATAGGTTATGGCTCCGGGTGACGGGGGAGGTGGCGGGCGGGGGTGTCCCACTGGCTGGAAGCGGGGGGGCAGGCCAGAGGGGGCCGGGCCTCCATAGGAGGATGGTGGTGTTATCAGCAGATCCGCCCCCTTCACTCCACTGCTGCCCCGAGACTTCCTGAAGTAACGATGGCGGTGATGACGTTGACCGCGAGACTCCAAGTCTGAAAGATAGAAGGGGGGACATTTCAGTCGGCATCAGGGGGAGGTCACAGTCAGGGGGATGGCGTGAGTCGTCTGGATGGGGACACAGTCGGTCTGAATGGGGTCACATTCGGTCTGGACGGGGTCACAGTGGATCTCAGCGCTCACATACCCAAGTCTCCTTTTCTAGTTGGAGCAGCCACGTTCCAGGCGGGAACTGGATTCACTGGTTTCAGATCCGTCAGAGGGACCAGGTGTCTGACACACAGAAGAAAACGTGACACCTTGTTGCTGGGCTTTCAGACAGTCACTTGTTCAGTGTATGGTGGTTCAGACTTTGTTTAAGGGAAACAGAATCAGGGTTAGGTTGAGCGTCTTACTTCTCTCCCAGCTCCTCGATGAAGACTGTGACAGCTGACGAGTGTGTTCCTACTTCCTGGATGAAGGCATTGTAGTACTTCCCTTTTGGCTCCAGACGCACCTGAAACGGTTCAAATACAGACGTCTGACGCATCAACATCAGATGAAAGTGTGTCTTTCCATTGTTCATGAGCGAGGGGGTTTAAATTCAGCCCAGTGACATCTTCTACATGAACGGGTTCCAGATGTGTGGAGGGATTTTCTCATATCAGAAGGAACTAGATGGGGTGGTTTATATGATCAGGAACCTCCAGGAGGAACTGGAAAGTGTTACTGGTAAGAGGGACATCTGGAACACCTGATTAATCTGCTGACACCAGGACCCGACCAGATAGAGGGAGATGGACTTATCTTTATTTGATGTTTTATTACCTGACACTTGTCTCCCAGGAAGTACTGCCTCCCCGCAAACACCATGTACTCTGTCTTCTGCATCTCTGTGATAGGACACAGTCAACAGGTTAAGACACCTGGACCAATCACATAGCACTACTAGTCAATACATAGGCAACAAACACATCAGTGTGTGGATTGTCCAATTAGAAATAATGTTAATTCATTGTGACCCGAGGTCAAGAGTTCAACCAATTAGTTTGAATAAAATTCCAGATTTCTCCAAATGTTGTTGGAAACATTTGGGACAATATAAGAACACAGAGGTGGTGTTTAGACACGTTAATATTGAATGATCCAGATTAAATCTTTAAACAAGCTATGTGACAAGTTTCTATCAAACATTAAAAACTCAGATTTGTTCATGTTTTGATTCTTAAACCCAAACAAACTAAATTCGTCATGAAGGTTTCAAACTTCCAGACGTTCACTCAGGATTTAGACAGGTGAGCTTTACCTTTGCAGGTGTCCTGCCACACATCAAACTCCAGGTTCCTGTAAACCTCTCCGTCCAGAGACTTCATCACCTTATGAGGAAGAGACAGTCTGGAGGGGGGCGGGGCTTCTGCAAGAGGCTGACCGATAAAGCAGGCAGGACTCAGTCACGTGATTACAGTGCATTCTCTCCTCTCATCTGATGTGACATCATCAAGCCTCTCACCTTTGTGTCATCTGTCGAAGCTCGCAGTTTCTCCTCAGCTCCACCCGACTCTGACTCCTCCCTAAAAACAGCTTAGCATTAATACTGGAAACAGAGGAACCAGCTAGCCAAGCTAGCTGATTTAGCATAGAACCTGGAAACAGGGGGCATGGCTAGCTAGTGTAGCATATTAACTGGATACAGGGGAAATAGCCCACCTAGCTTAGTATAATGCAAAATATTTTATGCTAGAAAAGCTAACATCAACAACATTGACCTGTGACCTCGGTCCTCTGGTGTGTCGTAGCCGATGTCAACATCACTGCACATTGATGGGCTGTTTCTATAGCGACGACCTCCAACCCTGAAGGCCTCCATGGCTTGACAAAGCTCCGCCTCCTCCAACCCGAACACCTGAGTGTACAACAGCTCGTAGAGGAGCGCTACACACACACACACACACACACACACACACAAAATGTTGTACTGTTTCTTTACAGTTGTCAATCACTGTGATCTACCAATCAGTGATCAGTACTCACATTGACAGAGGGCAGCAGAGGTGGGGTAACTCCTTGGGTAAACAATGTCATATTGTCCGTTGATGGAGCAACAGAGTGTCACCTAGGCAGCACAGAAGACTGACAGTCGGCACTGACCAATCACATCTCAGTCCTCATTTAATCTCCTGCATTGATCTTGTATTAATCGTCTGAGGTGGTCCAGCTTTTTTTCCACACCTGTATGTCATCAGTAATGACCTCACAAACTGTGTGTGTGTGTGTGAACTTAAATATGTTTGTGCTGATCATGGACTCTTAGTCACCTTGTCAACAAAGTCGTCCTCCGAGATCACCGTGGCTGGTTTCCCTGGGAAACGATAGATGAGGAAACAACACCTGTACGCAAACAAAAGGACAGATGAGGAAACAACACCTGTACGCAAACCAAACGACAGATGAGGAAACAACACCTGTACGCAAACCAAACGACAGATGAGGAAACAACACCTGTACGCAAACAAAACGACAGATGAGGAAACAACACCTGTACACAAACAAAAGGACAGATGAGGAAACAACACCTGTACGCAAACAAAAGGACAGATGAGGAAACAACACCTGTACGCAAACAAAAGGACAGATGAGGAAACAACACCTGTACGCAAACAAAAGGACAGATGAGGAAACAACAGCTGCACGCAAACAAAAGGACAGATGAGGAAACAACAGCTGCACGCAAACAAAACGACAGATGAGGAAACAACAGCTGCACGCAAACAAAACGACAGATGAGGAAACAACACCTGTACGCAAACAAAACGACAGATGAGGAAACAACAGCTGCACGCAAACAAAACGACAGATGAGGAAACAACAGCTGCACGCAAACAAAACGACAGATCAGGAAACAATACCTGCACCCAAACAAAACGACAGATCAGGAAACAACACCTGCACGCAAACAAAACGACAGATCAGGAAACAACACCTGCACGCAAACAAAACAACAGATCAGGAAACAACACCTCTACGCAAACAAAAGGATAGTTGAGGTAACACCTGTCCACAAACACGGTTAAAGGAACAGTTCAACAGATAAAGTTTTCTCTGTTCAGATAGATTTGTGTCTGTACAGTAAAGATACAGTCAGCAGCTGGTTAGCTAAGCATTAAGACTAGAAACGGGCAAACAGCTAGCCTAGTATGAAATACAGACTAAAAACAGTTAGCCTACCTTAGCATAAGTACTGGAATCAGGGAAACAGCTAACCTAGCTTAGCATGAATGTTGGCGGTAAACAGGCAGCCGTTACAGGGTAAGCGTGTAAAGGTTTAGTGCCAGATTCCACTTTAAAAACTTTATTCATCTGGATTCACTCTCAGACTCACAAACTGAATCCTGAGAAAAAAAAACAAATAAGGTTTGATTTAAATTCAGCTGTTGAATTCTGATTGGACAATTAAACTCACCTGTAGAGCTGAGACAGAGCCCTGATCTCCACATGACCCACTGTCTCCTGAAAAAACACAGAGTTACGCACCTGTGCACACGCACGGTGTGCACACGCACCTGTGCACACGCACGGTGTGCACACGCACCTGTGCACACGCACGGTGTGAACACGCACCTGTGCACACGCACGGTGTGCACACGCACCTGTGCACACGCACACACCTGTGCACACGCACACACCTGTGCACACGCACACACCTGTGCACACGCACACACCTGTACACACGCCTGTACACACGCCTGTACACACGCCTGTACACACGCACACACCTGTACACGCACACACCTGTACACGCACACACCTGTACACACGCACACACCTGTACACACGCACACACGCACACACCTGTACACACGCACACACCTGTACACACGCACACACCTGTACACACGCACACACCTGTACACACACGCACCTGTACACACACGCACCTGTACACACACGCACCTGTACACACACACACGCACCTGTACACACACGCACCTGTACACACACGCACGCACCTGTACACACGCACCTATACACACGCACGCGCCTGTGCACGCGCATGCACACGCGCACGCGCATGCACACGCACACACCTGTACACGCACACACCTGTACACGCACGCACACACCTGTACACGCACGCACACACCTGTACACACACGCACACACCTGTACACACACGCACACACCTGTACACACACGCACACACCTATACACACCAATACACACACACCTATACACACATATATAGACACCTGTACACACACGTATAGACACACCTGCAAACAGGTAGAATCAGCTGTTAAGTTGACTGACTCACCTTTGGGTCCTCCAGACGTTCCAGGTATTTCTCAAAGGAACCTTCAACAAACTGACAAGAAACCAGATGAACTGTTTACACCGGTGACTGAAAGAAACCAGTCTGGTTACGGTCTTCAACTAACCAGCCAGTCACAGAGGAGTGATTACTGGCTGGTAACCAGTGTGTTAGTGGGTTAATTAGGTTGGTCAATAGGTTAGTAGGGCTAGTCAGCAGGTTAGTCTGGTTGGTCAGCCGGTTAGTGGGGTTGGTTAGTAAGTTAGTTGGGTTGGTCAGTTGGGTTTGTCAGTAGGTTAGTCAGGTTGGTTAGTCGTTCAGTGTGTGGTGACTTACTGGTTCAAAGTTAGCTCTATTGGCTCTCATGAAGTTGGCGCAGTTCTGGCGAATCCTCTGGTAATAGTTCTGAGAGTAGTACAACTACACGCACACACACACAGAGGTAACAGGCCAGATGATAACATCAACACAGGTAGGTCTCATTGATAGTTGATTATTAATTGAATTCTTAACCTCTAAATGAAGCAGACACATGTCGTCTTCTGCACCTGAACCAAGTAATCAGATTTTAAAAATAAGGTACAATAATAAACCCAGATTACATTTGAAATGATTACCAATGATTACATTATTGATTGTGTCTATAAATTATGGTAAATTTAAAATCACAATAACCAATGCTCTATGGACTGATGAAGAGATCATCAGGGTTCTATCTGAGGTTCTGTGGTGGGGTTCTTCAATGACATCAGCATTTAGCTGACATCAGCAGCGTTTAGGTGACATCAGCTGCAGCGTTTAGGTGACATTATAAATTGTTTAGCAGCAGCCGTCACTAGAACCTGTACTTCTACTTGAGAAGAGACTGTATACTTTTACCACCTCTGTGTACTGACATAGTTTTATTATACTCATCTTTAAACAAAAAACTCAATCAAGTTCCTGACATGCAGTTCTGTATTTTGGTTGCAATAAGCCGCCCTGAGATGGTCCCTGACCCCAATGTAAAACTCCTGGAGACGCCACTGCTACAGCTCTCCGTTAAACGCATGCTAACCCTTAGCCCGGCTCACCTGTTCTGACACGGCCCTGAACAGACTGGACGCGTCCCGGGCCACCATCTTCCTGTAGAGGCCCAGGCTGCACAGGTACTCGTCCATGTTGACGAAGTACTTCTTGACGCCTTTCTGCATCCCTCCGCCGGTAAACTAACGGTAACAGTCCCGGTAAAGTCCGTCCAACGCTCCGGTTCTAGGCTCGAGCCGCTCCGCCAGCCCACAGGTGAGTTTAATTAGATTTGATCAGCTCGCGACACCGCTGCTGAGGCGTTCATGGACCTACCGACGGTCCGAAATGTTAAGATGCAACAAAAACATGTAACATAAATCAAGCATTAAAAAACAGATTCTTTATTTCAGGTTTATAAAAACTACAATTAAACTAAAGTATCAAAAGTAAAGGATCCAACCACATTATCTATCAGTTTTATTGGTAAAATCTACTATTGATCAGCTGTTAATAACCAAATCAGAACAGTTTAAATAGATCAATACAACAGATATTAAAGTCTCCTTTTCCTGACTCCTGCAGTCTCTAAATGATGCAACCCTTAATGACCAGCGTCTCTAGTTCTTTGTAGAGACCCTTTAGATGCTATGACCTGCTGCAAACCTGCTGCATATCCAGACACCAGCTTCTTGTAGCGTTTTCTGAGGAATCTTAGCCCATTCCTCATGCACAAAGGCCTCCATGGAGTTCTGGAATATTCCTGGGTTTACGTGCTGCAACTGCCTTCTTCAAATCCCATCAGATATTTTCTATGGGATTCCAGTCAGGCCAGGCCTGTGACGGCCGCTCTAGAATGATCGAGGACTTCTGAAACCAAGCCTGGGTGGACTCTGAGGTCTGCTTGGGATCATCGTCTTTTTGGAACATCCAATGACAGTCAAGCTTCATCTTCCTCACACTTGGGGCATGCAGCCCTGATGTAAATTTAGGCCTTAACAGAAAAACCTTTGGGACTCTGCTGCTAAAGTCTATGAAGGTTGGCTCAATGTTTTAACTCCATCTGCTCTGTAAATGTGTCTATGATGAGGGATGATATTCAGTATGAATAATGTATGAGTATTAGATAAGATCATTTATCCATTGTCTATTTATTTAACCTTTATTTAAAATCAGAGGTGAAAGTAAAGATTGTCAGCAGCATAATTCTGTTCTCCAACCAGAGAACTGTTCAATGGGTGAGAGTGGCAACATTTTTAAAAAAAATCTGAATTGTGGCTGGACTGGCATCTAGCAGTGCAGTTTGAGAGGACAAAGAAATGGATATTTACTGGACGAGAATAGTGAACAGTAGAGAGGAGGAGGTTGGAAGGATAAGAGAGATGACAATAACGAGTTTAGGAAAATAGTTGTTAGAGGATGAGGAAAGGCCGAGGCTAACGAAAAAGATAATGATAGAAGGTAATCCTGATATTCAAAGATGGAAACGGGATCACAATAATATATATATAATATATATATATATACAGTACCAGTCAATAGTTTGGACACAGTTTCCCATCCACTTGAATGGCAAACTGTGTCCAAATTTTTGACTGGTAGTGTATATATATATATATATATATATATATATATATATATATATATATATATATATATATATATATATAATATATATATTATATATATATATATATATATATATATAATATATATATTATATATATATATATATAAATATATATATATAATATATATAATATATAATAGAACTGCATTAGACCGAGTATGGGGTATGATAAAAAGAATGTCAGGAAATAGAAAAGAATATGGGTATCCAAAAATGAAAGCTGGAGGAAATTTAATAACAATAACTCCAAATCAGAAGGTAGCGGTAATGCGCATCAAAAGTTGTTTGACAACTGTCAAATGAACCACAGAAGAAGACGACGACGCCGACGAGGAAGAAGAAGGAGACTGCGCATGCGCGTCACAACGACCTGTTATCCCAATGAGGGTCATTATGGTTCTGCACGGGTTAGTTTAATACGACTCTGTGGTCCACATGTCCCGACTTCTCCATCGGAGGCTTTCGCCGTTCTGCGGGCCGTTGGTCCGCATCTCTGCCTGCTCAGCTCGCTCCTTCAGCGGCTCTCCTCCGGAGCTTCCCGCTGCCGGTGTCCGCAGCACTTTCCTGGACTTCTTCCGGCACAAACACGGACACCAGCTGGTCCCGTCCTCCCCGGTGCGGCCCAGAGGAGACCACAGTCTGCTGTTCGTCAACGCCGGCATGAATCAGGTCAGTTTGAACCCGGTCCGCGCCGTCCCGGAACGAGTCGGACCGAGTCGCTCCAGTCCGTTCAAACTAAAAGCACATTCTACCAAACTTACTGAGTCAATTGCCAACTACCACTAGTACAGCTAACCACTAGTACTATTATTAACTACTGTTAACTACTAGTAGCACTGCTAACTTTTTTATTTTGTTGTTGGCTTAGAAAGCACTGCATGGATCAGCACTGCTTTACCTTGCTGAACCTGCTCATACTCATATTCCAGCTAGAGCGCCGAGGTCAACAAATCAGCTGCTAATGACTGTGCCCAAAACTCGGCTTAAACACTATGGAATCAGATTTGTGTCAAAAATAATCAAGCAAAACTTCTTCAATATCAAACAAAAATAAGAATTTGAGAGAGAATAAAACCCACTGAAGCAAAAAAATGTCATCTCAAAAGTAAAACTTATAGCTTACAATCAAATTATTTGTGTAATCTTGTAAACTATTGATCTTTTACATTTTTGACAATGTATTGTTTTGTTTACAGTTCCTCTGCTTCTTTCTCTCCGATCAGACTGCGCTGACTCTCAGCTTTGAGCTCCCTGAATTTTTGGTTGCAGTTCTGACACAAACCTCTTGCGTGGGCGGGTTTTTTCAGGGGTGTGTCTCCATTGGCTAATGAGTTTTTGACTGACATGGCTTAGTGACCCAGATGTTATGTGTCGAAAAACTACACGGACGTCCCAAACGGCCCCACTAGCTGGGCATTCCCTACAAACTAAGATCATTTTATCGTTTACAACGTGCAACTTTTGTCACTTTCGGCCTGAAAAAAGAGCAGTTTTTGTTACTTTCAGACTGAAAAAAAGAACTCGCTCACAGACTTTATGGATCGGATTCCTTAATTTTTAAAAAATTTTTTTATTTTATTTATTTATTTATTTTACAGACTTTATTGCACATTTGTGAACATACAAAATAAAAAACATACAACACATAGAGGACACACAAGGGGGAGATCTACATTCAAAAATCATAATTATAAGTTCAAGAAACTAAACACATCCTAACTTTTTTCAGGCTGGAGCAGAGAAAAAAAAAACACATCAAAATCCAATCAGAGACCAAAATCCAGAATAACAATAATTGAGAAAAATCAACACTTATCTTTCTTGCAATCCTACTCGTGTTCAGTTTTTTTAGTGACGAGAAAAACAGCTTGAAGTCATTTCTAAACCAATTCAAGGAGGGCTTACTATTTCTCCACTTGCTACAGTGTATATGATATTTACTCATAAGTAAGACTATATTTATTATGTCAGAAACTGATGGATTCAAATTTTCCATATAATAAAGGATGTGAGAGATATCAAATGTTGGAATGTCATTAATCTTCAGCGATAACCAATCTTTTATGTCAGACCAAAATCTTTGAGACACAGGGCATAAAAAAACATGTGGTCTAAGGTTTCTTCATTCCCATCGCAGAAGGTACAGGGATCAATCTCAAATTTAAACCTTTTCTTAAGAAACACAGCTGTTGGATACATTTTGTGAATTATTTTAAAATGTGTTTCTTTAACTTTTGGTGAAACAGGCCACTTGATAAATTTAGAACATGCTTTATCCATAGTAGATAATGTCACTGACTCTGGGACCTGTGTAATTAACCCTCTGTAATAATCATGAATCAATTGTTGTTACATTTCTTATCGTACAAGTTGCATTCTTCTATAACTAATTTTGGTAGTACTGCCTTAACATTCGAAAACATTAAGACGCTTTTAATCATCTGGATGAACGGTAGAGGAATTGCTTTACTGACCTTATTAAATTCTCTATTACAAAGATTTAAATTATATTTATCCACAAGATTCCAATATGTTACCATTACAATCCAATAAATCGGTGACAAACATAATGCCTCTCTCAAACCAGTCATTCATAAATACAGATTTTCTGTTGACTAGAATTACTCTATTGTTCCACAGGGTTGTACCACGAGGAGAAAAATTATGGGTAAATATCATTTTCCAAAACTGAAGAATCTGTCTGTGGAAATTTGACAGTTTAATAGGAATTTTGTTCACTTCAAAGTCACATTTTAAAAGAAAGTCGAGACCTCCTCTTTTGTTGAACAAGGACCTTGGAATATGAAACCATATAGAATTTGGCTGGCACAGATAAGCTTTTATCCAATTTATCTTAAAGGTACCAACCATTGATTCAAAATCAAGAGCTTTAATGCCACCTTTATCATATTCTTTAACAAGTTGTGTAATGGGTTTTGTTTCTCCATAAAAACTGGAAGATTACTGAGTTGGCTTTTGTGATATTGTTAGAGGAAATATGCAGGGAGTGGCACGGGTAAATTAATTTGGAGATGCCTTCAGCTTTTGATAAAATAACTCTACCAAAAATAGTGAGATCTCTGGTAAGCCAACGACTGAGGGATTTCTTCATATCAGTAATACGGTTAAATATATTAATGTCTTCTCTTCTAATATGGTTTTTAGATTTTTTTATTCCTAAATACTTTACTTCAGATTCAACTCTGATTGAAGCGATAGTAGAATCAGTACTTGTATGAATGGGGAGTAGTTCACATTTTTAATATTAAGGGATAGTCCTGAAGTATTGGAGAAAATTGAAATTGTGTTGAGAGTTTTATCCACCATACATTTCTCTTAAGAAAATGGATGTATCATCTGCGAACTGACTTATTTTAAATTCTTTATTAAAAATTGTGATACCTTTTATTTCCGTAGTATGGTTAATAAGAATTGTTATTAGTTGGGTTGCCAAAATGAAAAGCTTTGGAGAGATAGGGCATCCTTGTCGAATGCCTCAAAGTACCTTGAAACTAGGGGTGACTCCAGGGTTCAGGGAAACACAGCTACTTATGTCAGTATAGAACATTTTTACAATATTACAAACTTTTTCTCCAAAACCCAAAAAGTGTAATGCTTCCAACAAGAATGAATGTTCAGTGCTGTCGAATGCCTTATAAAAGTCCAGAAATAACACATAACCTTCTGTATTAATATATTCTCTATAATCCAACATATCAAGTATCAGTCTAGTGTGGTTATGTATATTTCTACCTTTTATGAAGGCTGTTTGACATTCATCGACTAGTTTTGTTAAGCCCACATCTAATCGGTTTGAGTACACTACTAGCAGTTTATAATCATTACACAATAAGGTTATTGGCCTCCAATTATCCAGTGAAAGTTTATCCTTCTTGGGCTTTGGGATTACAGTGATTAGTCCCCGTTTCGTAGGAGACAAAAACCCTGCCGAGACACATTCTATAAATGCACTGTAAAGTAGCTCTCTGATATCTTTCCAAAAACAAATGTAAAATTCTACGGTTAACCCATCCAATCCTGGTGACTTTCTCTAACTCTTCAATTCTGAGTTTATCCTCCATCTGTTGCTTGAAATTATCATCCATCATTTTACTGTATTCCCTAATTTTACTAAAAAATAGAAGACAATTTTCCTCGGAGAATTTGGATTTAAATAAGTTACTATAAAAGACTTTTATTTCCTCATTTACTTGGCCTTGATTTTCTATGTTTACACCATCAACAAGTAACTTCTGGATTATCTTTTTGGTTTGCCTTTGTTTTTCCAAACTGAAGAAGTAGGAAGAATTCTTTTCCTCTTCTTCTAGCCAGCGAGCTCTTGATCATATAAAAGTCCCTTTTGCTTTTTCCAGATATAAATTATCTAATTCGGTTTGAAGGCTGTTTAATTTGACGTTCCTCCTCCGATAATTCAGTTTTTTGCCATATTTTGTTTATTTCACTGGTTATTTCTTGTTGTTTATGCTTTTTGAGTTTAGCCTATATTTACTTATTTTAATTGCAATTTTTTTTGTTTTAAATTTAAACCATTCCCATTTATACAAGGGTGACAATTCCATTTCAGAAATTTCTTGAACCAGTTTTTTAAAAAAAACTTTTTAGCAGAAATCATTATTTTTAATACTATTATTCAATTTCCATACAGGGTTCAAATTATACTGAACAAAAATATAAACGCAACACTTTTGTTTTAGCTCCAATTTTTCATGTGTTGAAAGCAAAGATCTAAAACTTTTTCTATGCACACAAAAGGCCCATTTCTCTCAAATTTTGTTCACAAACTTGTTTAAATCTGTGTTAGTGAGCACTTCTCCTTTGCCGAGATAATCCATCCACCTGACAGGTGTGGCATATCAAGATGCTGATTAGACAGCATGATTATTGCACAGGTGTGCCTTAGGTTGGTCACAATAAAAGGCCACTCTAAAATGTGCAGTTTTATCACACAGCACAATGCCACAGATGTCGCAAGTTGTGAGGGAGCTGCAATTGGCATGCTGACTGCAGGAATGTCCACCAGAGCTGTTGCCCGTGAATTGAATGTTCATTTCTCTCCCATAAGCCGTCTCCAAAGTCGTTTCCGAGAATTTGGCAGTACATCCAACCGGCCTCACAAACGCAGACCACGTGTAACCACGCCAGCCCAGGACCTCCACATCCGGCATCTTCCCCTGCAAGATCGTCTGAGACCAGCCACCCGGACAGCTGATGCAACAATTGGTTTGCATAACCAAAGACTTTCTGTACAAACTGTCAGAAACCGTCTCAGGGAAGCTCATCTGCATGCTCGTCGTCCTCACCGGGGTCTTGACCTGACTGCAGTTCGTCGTCGTAACCGACTTGAGTGGGCAAATGCTCACCTTCGATGGTGCCTGGCACTTTGGAGAAGTGTTCTCTTCACGGATGAATCCCGGTTTTCACTGTACCGGGCAGATGGCAGACAGCGTGTATGGCGTCATGTGGGTGAGCGGTTTGCTGATGTCAACGCTGTGAATAGAGTGGCCCATGGTGGCGGTGGGGTTACGGTATGGGCAGGCATATGCTACGGACAACCAACACAGGTGCATTTTATTGATGGCATTGTGAATGCACAGAGATACCGTGGCGAGATCCTGAGGCCCATTGTTGTGCCATTCATCCACCACCACCACCTCATGTTGCAGCATGATAATGCACGGCCCCATGTTGCAAGGATCTGTACACAATTCCTGGAAGCTGAAAACATCCCAGTCGTTGCATGGCCTCCATACTCCCCGGACATGTCACCCATTGAGCATGTTTGGGATGCTCTGGATCTGCGTATACGACAGCGTGTTCCAGTTCCTGCCAATATCCAGCAACTTCGCACAGCCATTGAAGAGGAGTGGACCAACATTCCACAGGCCACAATCAACAACCTGATCAACTCCATGCGAAGGAGATGTGTTGCACTGCGTGAGGCAAATGGTGGTCACACCAGATACTGACACTTCAGTGCCTATAAATGTCTCTTTTCAAGATAAAACTGCACATTTTAGAGTGGCCTTTTATTGTGACCAACCTAAGGCACACCTGTGCAATAATCATGCTGTCCAATCAGCATCCTGATATGCCACACCTGTCAGGTGGATGGATTATCTCGGCAAAGGAGAAGTGCTCACTAACACAGATTTAAACAAGTTTGTGAACAAAATTTGAGAGAAATAGGCCTTTTGTGTACATAGAAAAAGTTTTACATCTTTGCTTTCAGCACATGAAAAATTGGAGCTAAAACAAAAGTGTTGCGTTTATATTTTTGTTCAGTATAGATTCAACATAATGCAGCTGAAAGGACAGTATGATTACACAATGGTCTGTTAGAGGTGATGCTGAAATTTCACATTTAGAAACATCATTGTTTAGGTTGTTTGATATTAACCAGTAATCTAACTGTGAGCACTGACCATTTTTGGCTGGACTAAACCAAGTATACTGAGAAGTATTAGGAAATTTCATTCTCCAGTAATCAGTCAAATTCACTTGAGAGATAAATTCAGTTATAGTTTCTTCATAGTGATGACACGGCCCCCTAGATGGAAGGCGATCTAACCAGAGATCAGGAGCCATGTTAAAATCTCCTCCCATTATGATTTTGTCAATTGAATAAGTCACATTCCAACCCTCAACCAACCTGCTCAAGGATGAAAAGAATTTGTTGTTTTTTGGTAATATCAATATACAAATACCAGGATATAGTTGACTTAATTTTTTTTTTCATTGTTTTTTTGTCGCTTTTTATGCCTTTATTGGACAGGACAGCTGAAGAGGTGACAGGAAATGTGGGAGAGAGAGTCAGGGGGAGACATGCAGCAAGCGGGCCGACCGCGTAGAGGACTATAGCCTCGGTACATGGGGCGAGCGCTCTAACCACTGCGCCATCTGTGCCGCCCCTTAGTTGACATAATTAAACTCTATCGCCACCATTAGCCAATGTCCATTAGTATCACTTGTGTGGTTAATTATATTCCCATGAAACCTGTTGAACAAGAACATTACGCCAGTTGAATGTGATGTTCCATGACTGAAGAAAGCGGAGTCCCCCCATTGCTGTTTCCAGAATTTAGTGTCAGTCTCTATTGAGTGAGTCTCTTGCAAAAAAATAAGGTTTACCTTTTGCTCCTTACAGAAAAGAAAAGTTGCCTTACGCTTCACATTATTTTTCAACCCCCTAGTATTTAAAAAAATAAAAGATAACATTCACCAAGTCAAAAATTCCTTTAAGGAATGTGTGAAGAATGTGATGTGCAGGAATGAGTAGCTTTGTCCTTGTAAGCTTACTTGTTCAAACTATTTAATGCAGCAACCCTTAGAACATCTGAACCTTACACGTTAGATTAACCCATCGTACCTGTGTCAGAACAACTGAAATACCATTTGGAAATTGCTCAATTAGGATCCACCCATTGCTTATCAATCAGTGTGTATCCTTCCTTCAAAAACGCGTTTCCCTTTTTTCCTGGCTTGCTGTACCAGCGGCCACAATTTGGTACGAGCCTCCTGGTCTTCTTTAGAGAAATCTTCCTTGAAGCGGATGTGCATCTCACTACACACTCTCGCTTCGCTCTATCTTTTCCAGACATCATCCTGAACTGTTCTCATCCCGAAATGATAATTGCTCTCGGCATGTTGATTGATGTAGCAGGCGGTGGACAGTATCCACTGTGTCGCTCAGTCACTCCACAGACAGCGGCACCACTCTTGTGAGAATCCCGAAGACAGTTTCTCTCGTGTTTTCTCAATCTTTTTCTCGTAATCCAGTCAACCTCAAATTCCATCTCCTTTTGTAACGTGCCTGTTCATGACATGCCTTTTTAAGGGATTTGTTTTCTGTTTTGAGATCATCAGCTTCTTTTCGGAGCGCAGCCATTTCTTTCTTGTTCTGTTCGATAGCCATTATATTCGCTTCAATACGCTTTTCAAAGTTTTTTAACAGCTCTGTCTGTTTGTCCATCTTCTCGGTTAGGACTTGAATGGCATGGAGAATGGTGGCGCTGGCACTTTTTTCATCCTTATTGTCACTTGTTCCTCTCAGCTTTTTAGGGTTTGGGCTTTTAATAGGCGTGTGGTCCAAATTCCTTGTGCCTTCCTTTATGTTTCTTTGGTCCACCTCAATATCTTCAGTATCACTAACGTCACACGCTTCATAGAAGACTCTTGGTTCATAGTCGTGGTCAGTCATGCTCGCGGTTCAGTTTTCACAAATATCCCAATGAAAAGGGAATGCACATCAAAACTAACACACAATGTCAGAGAAGTTTATTGTTGAACAAAACGGGGTTGTTGTACAGAAATAATCACAGTTCAAGGACTAAACATTCACTTCACGCTGAGCCTGCAGAAATGCTGCTTCTCACTCCGCCATTCTCCCGGAAGTGTCCTCGGATTCCTTCACGCTTCCTTGCAACGCTAACGCTAAGAAGAACAACAATGGCAGACATCATTTTGCAAGTGCTCCTCCTGGCAAACCTACGTTGACATCTACACACGACTGGTTCAGTATATTCTTACGGCTCGTTGTGACTGCGATGGATGGCCATGACGTTTGAGAATAACGGTAATTACCTAACATGTTTTCACTCTAGTTAACACTGAACTTACAATCTTAATCTTAGCCTCAGCCTTTAGCTTGCTACGTAGCATCAACCTCATGATCAATCACACTGCAGTTCAACAAATGACACACCGATATTATTTTTACAGGTTGTCTTGCGGCTGATGGCAAGACCTGCCACCTGTTGTCTGGGTACATCCATCATCTCACCACTGGTTGGATACAATTGTTCCAGATTCCGGCTCTTTGTAATTCGTGCAGAATTTCCGTGTGGCCCTTTCACTGATGAGCATCAGACATGTAAACATTCAGCCTCCTGTTCAGACATTATCAGAGTATGGTTATCCATAAGGGGCTGAAAGTAGAGCTGCAGTGATGGACTACTTTAACAGAGGGAGGGATTTTATTAAAGCATTGTTATTAAAGCACCTGTTCAGTAATTACATTCCAAGACATCTGTACAGTAATTACTTGTATTCTGTCTCTCTGTAAATCAAACATATTGACACAGACATGTCTATTAAGGAAACTGGTTTATTTTCAAATCCAAATTATATACAGTACAATACAAAAATACACAAGTCACAAAAAATGTACAAGTGTAGAGTGTTGTGCAAATTAGTACAATTCAATAATAATTAATAATAATTATTCAATAATCAAAGAAATATCTTGAGACTTCAGTATCAGTGTCATCTTTGGGATTGAGCCTCCATCACTGCCACCATCAGTCCAAGCAAAATGCTGGTGTCCGCCTCCATCTTCTGCAGGACGGTGTCCGTCATAGCCTGGCTGCTATAACACCTCTCATCTGCCCTCTTTAGATTTTTTACCTGAGTACAGAAATAAGAAATAACACTTAAGAGTATGCTCCTGCCAGATGTTGATCATATATTGTGTGTTGGAGGTATACACAACTGCATGTTATATGTTATATATTGCTGTACTATACAGTATACTGTGATATATCACCATACTTAAACTTCTACTATATCATCCCACACTATATCATCATTTACCATATTATACTACACTGACAATGTTACAATGACTTGTTCTACATTACCTATATTGTAACTGTAATACAGACAAGTTCAAATTCTTTAATTGGTATAGTCTACTTTAATGAATGCTATTTGTCAAGGCAATTTGAATTGCTGTTGATTAATGCACAACAAATCTTGCCCAGTCCAGAGCTCCAGAGATGGATGATGGTGAATGTGAGCTGCGGTCCAGTGGTGGTAGCTCTGCATCCGCATCAACGTGGATGGCAGACAAGTCTATAGACAACAAAACAGTTCTTTAGTGAACATAGTTGTCCACAACGCTTTATACAATGTTAACCTTCTGAGAAGCCAAAAGTACAGCGACGTCGGCTAGCCAGTGGTAGTGTTAGCATGTAGTATTGTTACCAGGATACTGATGGCTGGCAAACTAGCCGTTGTTCAGCTAATATTACCCAAACAAACATAACCACTAATTTCGACAAGACAAAACATTTGTCAAATAAAACCTACCCGGTTCTGTTGGACTCTGAAGTAGTGTGTTATCCACCATCATCTCCTGCATTACTTTAGCCGAGTTGAGGGTCCCAGTGAGCTGACTTGCCGATCTGTCGTCAAGGACGTCACAAATGTTTTTCAGGCTCGCTACACATAACATCCGGGTCACTGAGCTGTGTCAGTCAAAAACTCATTAGCCAATGGGGACGCACCTCTGAAAAATCCCGCCCACGCGAGAGGTTTGTGTCAGAACTGCAACCAAAAATTCAGGGAGGGCAAACGCAAAGCTAAGAGTCAGCGCAAAGGTCTGATCGGAGTGAAAGAAGCAGAGGAAACTGTAAACAAAACAATATATTGTCAGAAATGTAGAAGATCAATAGTTTACAAGATTACACAAATAATTTGCTTCTTAGGATGCTGACAGTGTGCTCATTTTAACAATACCACCTACAGTTTTTGGAGGCTGTCTGGTTGTCAGGCTGTCTGGTTCCAGCGGTGCTTTAGGGGCTTTCTCTGTGTACCTCAATGAGTCGGCATTTTCAGGCCCACATACAGTTGATACAGCTGATGCTGATTGGCTGGTTAAACCTCCATTCAGCTTACTCCTGTGCTCTCATTGGTCCATTCATGTTCAGATAGTTTTGATAGTTACAACCTGACCCACTTCTAAACTACTAGTACTCACCTGTGCGCATCCTGGTTTCAGTTTAAGCCCATCCTCCTGGGCACTGTGGACCCTCGCAGTGAGATGTCCTCGTACCGCCGCGTCGTCAACAGTCAGAAATGTGTCCGAGCCGGAGGCAAACACAATGACTTGGAGGATGTGGGCCGAGACGTTTACCATCACACCTTCTTCGAGATGCTGGGGAACTGGTCGTTTGGAGACTACTTCAAGGTGAGGAGGTGGAGGACAATGGCGTTCACTCTGTTCACCATCACTGACCTCTGTCTCTGTCTCTGCAGGAGGATGCTTGTAGCATGGCCTGGAGCCTTCTCACAGAGCATTATGGGATACCTGCTGACAGACTGTATGTGTCGTACTTTGGTGGTGACTTGGCATCGGGTTTACTGGCTGATGAGGAGACTCGACTCATCTGGTTAGACATTGGGTATGTGGCATTCCCCTGCTTGTCTCCACTTAAACTTGTTTCCTGTCGCTAACACTTTATCTCCTCCTCAGGGTTCCTCCTGGTCGTCTCCTGCCGTTTGGACTGAGAGACAACTTCTGGGAGATGGGGAATACGGGCCCCTGTGGTCCCTGCACTGAGATCCACTACGACCACATAGGAGCACGAGATGCTGCAGCGCTCGTTAATGCTGACAGTCCCGATATGGTGGAGATCTGGAATCTAGTCTTCATGCAGTACAACAGGTTCACGCACTATTCACATACTCAAGCATTTTTCAGCTTGTTTTAAGGCACTAATAGCTAATTCTTAGCCACTTGAACCTTGTTGTTTCTTTTTTCTCATTTTTAGCCTCCTTTAGCTCATTTTTAGTGTTGTATAGCTTTTTTTTAGACTGTTTAAGTCCACTTTTGGCTATTTTTCACATCCAGTTAGCAAACATAGTCTATCATTTAGCTGCTGACGAGCTAAAGGTTTCCGTCAGCTGGTGGAGGAGACCACAAACGGAGCTCAAACACAGTCGGTCCTGGACATGAACAAACGTCCGTCAGATTTCTACGTATTTAGTGTTGAGTGGGTGAGGGGAAGAGAGAGAGACAGACAGAGAGGGAGGGATCCCAGCAGCTAAGCACCAACAGTTTGGTGTATTAAACACCATCAGCGGACAATAACACAAATGCTAGCTTTAACAATATAAAGCAGAAAAATAGCAAGTCCACCAGTAACACAAACAATGTACTCTCCCCAGACTTAAGCCTGTTACTTGTAACAAGGTGGTAGCGGGTGAGACGGTCCTTCCGTCTTTTCTTGCGACTCGGTTCTCACGGGGTGTTGTGTTGCTCTGTTGCTGTTATGGCACTTTTCCACTGCGTAGTACCAGCTGTACTCTTCTCGACTCAACTCGGCTTGGTTTCTGCCAGTCGTTATCCATTGCCGATAGTACCTCCTCAGGGTAGATTAGGGCCACGCAAAACTGCTTTGGCGTAGTCTTTAACACGACACACATCTCTGGCCCACCTCTTGTGATCCTCTCATCAGCTGTTTAAGACAGGAACGTCTGCACCTCCTCAATATAGCAGCTGCAATAAATAAAAGGTACGGTCGCTGAAGGAGCTTCGTTGTTTGAGTGTAGCGGCCATTGATTTGTGCTGTGCATGTGTGTCTGCTGGGCATTGACCAATCAGTGGTCTGGAACATTTCACGTGACCTTTTAGTACCTTCTCAGCTCGCTTGGAACCGCAGCAGAGCAGGTACTAAAAAAGTAGTACCAGATACCAGGTATTTTTTACCTAGTGGAATTGCAAAAAAAAAAAAAAAAAGCAAGGTGACGAGTCAAGCAGAGACAAGCTGGTACTATGCAGTGGGAAAGGGGCTTTAAATGCAGCTGATCCTCAGTGGGATGGCATTGAGAGCAGCGCTGTTAGTTGGCTCTCACAGTGCGGTGGAGGAAAACAGCGGGGCTGATGTGGCTGATGCAACACGGGGCAGCCTTTGTTCCTTGTCCTCTGTGGGAACAGTAGAGGAGCGCTCGTTGCGTTGTGTGATGGCCGCTGGGAGATGAGGAGAGGAAAGCTGCTCCAGAAGCAGGTAGAGACGGAGCAGGAGAAGGTTTGGGTGAAAGAGGTGCTCCCTTCAGAGGCAGATGCAACTGGATGCCAGGAAGAAGGTCATCACCAGGATTTTAGATGGTGATGTTACAGGCCATGAGTCTTGTCCAATGGTAGCAGAGAGTTTGGGTAGAGGAATTTCACACCTAGGTGTGAGTGCAGCATGGCAACATGGGGCATGGAGTCTTTTGTGCTCTCTTGGTTTAGAGGTTGGCTCCTCCTGTTCTTATCAGGCCTCCCAAGATACATGTAGATCTCATTCAGGCTTTGTGAAGCCTACAGGCCTTTTTGTTCCAGGGCCTGAGCCATGTGGCCCGTCAACAGATTCCTAAAAAGCTGGACCAGATGATGTCACTGGGATCAGTAAAACCAGTTCAGAACACTGCTGGGTTACTCAGTATAATGTGTGTAAGTGTGTGTGTGTTTTGTGACAGGGAGGCAGACCACAGTCTGAGGCTGCTGCCCCAGTTCAGTGTGGATACTGGGATGGGACTGGAAAGACTGGTTAGCGTACTGCAGGGTAAAAGATCAAACTACGACACGGATCTGTTCACGCCGCTGCTCTACGCCATCCAGCAGGTACACCAGTACAACGGAATATTACAAGTACACCATCAAATAAACCATGATACCCACAGAATATGCAGTGCTACAATACTACAGTACTACACTACAATACCGCAGTACATGTACACCCTGACAGCTCTGATGTAATAAGATTTGATTGACAGTGTCCCACCGTCGTGGCGATGGGTGTGTCCTCAGAGATCGAGGGCGGGGCCTTACAGCGGCAGGGCGGGGACAACAGATGAGAGGAGGGTGGACATGGCATACCGAGTGGTGGCGGACCACATCCGCACTTTATCGGTCTGCATCGCTGACGGCGTTCATCCAGGCATGTCGGGAGCAGAGTGAGTCATCAACCAATCAGCTGTCAGGACACCAGGACGGCCATCAGCAGTCAGCTTAACAGTGTCTTTGTCTGCTGTTATCAGGTTGGTGTTGAGGAGGATTTTGCGGCGGGCGGTTCGGTTCTGTGTGGAGGTCCTTCAGGCTCCTCAGGGAACACTGGCCAGCCTGGTTCCCACCGTCAGCCACACACTGGTAAAATACATTTCCCATTATCCCTTTTACCAGTCAGCCATATACTGGTAAAATACGTTTCCCATAATCCCTCTGACTAGTTGGCCAAATACTGGTAAAATACATTTCGCATAATCCCTCTGACCAGTCAGCCACATACTGGTAAAATACATTTCCCATAATCCCTCTGACCAGTCGGCCTTAAAAAAAACAATTAAAATATGAACCACATAAAACAGCCTATCAGAGGATGAAAATGATCACATGTACAACAGCAATGAATGAGCCGGATGATTGACTGACTGATTGATTGATTGATTGATTAATTGACTGATTGATTGATTCGCTGTGTTGGCAGGGTGACGTGTATCCGGAGCTCCACAGGGAGGCAGACAGGGTGAGAATTCATCTTACCAGCACATCTTATTGCCTTCCTCAGTTGTCATAGAGATGGTGTTATTGATATTACATGATCTTAATATAGGTCAGCTGATATTTAAATGATAAAAACGCCACACTTAAAGACTAAACTTTTCATTAATTAAAAAAATCTAACTTTTTACTTCTCTTAATACTTCATGTTCGTCCGCTAGCCTCTCTTAGCTGGTTGTTAGCCTCTTTTAGCTGGTTTTATGCTTTGCCGTAGGGGTCATACACAGTTACCCTTGTCTGTCCGTACGTAAAAGGGTGTGGTCTATCTACTCAAAAACGATTTGATCATTTGTAGGGACCCTAAAGGTGTGCATCATGTAATCTGTTTCTTCAATTAGCTTTTTATATTTTCAGGCACATTTGAACTGAGGTGATTTCCAGAGGTTCTGGAGCCTCATTTATAAAACTGAGCGTAGATTCCATCCTAAAACATTCCGTACTCGCAGACCTCAGAATGTACTTCCGCAAGAAAATATTCAGATCTATAAAACCATGCAGCGCACACCTGTATGCAGTCTTCTCTTCATAAATACCAACCTGCTGTAAATTGTGCGGGTATACTATAGTCTCCTCCCAGTATCGTCCCACAATCATCCATAGATGGTCAATGCTAAATAGCTCATGAATATACTGACGTTAATGAGCCTTTGTTGGACTATCAGTGAGGGAAAGATGGAGATGGCGCGTACGAAGAAGAAAGCAAAGTTTGCAGAGTGCGAGTTAGAGGTGTTCATCACAGAGGTTGATTTGTTTGGAGGGCTTAGCAGTGGAATATCAAACAAAAAGGAAACGAGCTGAAGGGAAGCTGTCAAGATATTGGGTAATACTGTAGACTGACATGCTCCCTAGTCAATCACAGAGCTAGAATTAGTAGCTACGGTTTCACTGTTTAAGTGTTGATGTTGTGCAGTGTGTTAAAGCACGTTAAAGGACAAGTAAGCGGTGTCTCAAGCAGTTTGTCTGACAGAAGCATGTGGTGGATGGGTGTACAGTGTTGGATCAACTCTGCCAACTGTTAGAGTTGAAAAGAAGTGGTCAGACATGAAAGTTGAAGCCAAAAAACAGCTGAAACAAGATAGATGTAATCATTCCCAAAATTCAGAACATGTTTTTATCTAACGAAATATTCTGCTTCTGTTTGAATTTGTTGGTTTTTAGCCTTTCAAAAACAACATTTTTACTTCGGTCAGAAACTGTTTACCACACACAGAGGAAAAGTCTCACCTCGGGACCGATCCACAATGCTGACATTCAATTCAAAATTTGACATTCAAAAATTTAACAACATAAACAATCCTCAAATAATTCCACCCATATCTGCATCAAACAATATAATTACATTAAATTACATTTACATATTTATGTATTTTGGCTCTAACAAATAAATATAGACTATATTCATGATCAGAGGCAGGCCTATATATATGTGCTGATGTGTGTTTTACATTCATCTGTTTTTACTTCTGACTGAGCTTTATTTTGTGATATAACCATCAGGTGTCGCTGATTCCCGTCTCTGAAAAACTTGGCGTGATCTCTATGGCAGGGTGAAAGTATGCGTAGAAATCTGTACCTTTTTCCAAATAGAAATTCTATATAAATACCAATGTCAGCAGTGAAAGATGCTTATGCATATTTCACCCCCGTTTACACTACTTTTTTGTGTGCAGCAACCTTTGGAAATGAGGCCCCAGGTCTTTTCACATCAGCACAAATCAAGTTTTTCCAGTAGTGGAGGGGCGTCTGTGTCCTGATCATATTTAGGCTCTTTTTAAATCATATTTAGGCTCCCTTTTAAATCATATTTAGGGTCTTTTTTAAAATTATGTTTAGGCTCTTATTAAATCATATTTAGGCTCGTTTTTAAGTCATATTTAGGCTTTAAAAAAATCATATTTAGGGTCTTTTTAAATCATATTTAGGGTCTGGTGAACACAGCGCAGCATTTAGCTACTAAAGAGCTAGAGGCTTCCCTCAGCGGAGCTAAAAGGCCCTTGTATTGGACATAAACCTTTCTGTTCTTCTTTCAGATCATGGACATCATCAACGAGAATGAGGCTCAGTTCCTGTCGTCTCTGCAGCAGGGCAGCAGGCTGATCCAGCGAACACTCAACAAAAAGGACTACAAACATGGAGTCTTCCCCGGTCAGTTCCTCCCTGAGCTACTGCGACTCCCGTCAACCACCTGGGCAGGCTTGTTCACTTAACTCCTGTTTTCATGGTTTATGACAGAGAAGCAGCGTTCAGGACACTGGGCTGACCTTCTCATGGCATGAAACCATCTGTGGTTCATTTAGGGGAGTCCAGTCATTGATGACTGCAAAAATTTTGTTTTAGCACTTTTTATTGATTTATCAAAAGCATTTGATACTGTTGATGATAGCTTATTAATCAATATGCTCCATCATATTGGTGTGTCAGAACAAGCAGCATCTTGGTTTACCAACTATTTGGCTGGTAGAACGCAATGTGTTCAGATGGCTGGTTCCACCTCCTCTTTCTTGACAGTGTCAAAGGGCATGCCCCAAGGTTCTGTGTTAGGACCTATACTGTTCTCTATCTACATTAATAAGCTGTGTGAGAATTTATCAAGTGCTATGTATCATTTTTACGCTAATGACACCATTATTTATTGTTGTTGTTATTCAGGCCTTTGAATTTTTGCAGTCACCATTTGATTTTGTTCAATCTCATCTGCAGAATCTAAAGCTGGTTTTAAATGCAGATAAAACTAAACTTATGCTGTTCTCCAATGCCAGTGTGTTACCAATTCTCCCAAATATTTTAACTTTTCAAGTTAAAGAAATTGAGTTGGTCATAAGTTACAAATATTTGGGTTTTCTTATTGATCACCACTTGTCTTTTAAGTCTCACATAGCGAATCTGGTCTCCAAGCTCAAGTTGAAACTGGGCTTCTACTACAGGACTAAATCCTGCTTTTCTTTTAGAGCAAGAAAGTATTTTGTATCGTCAACCTTCTTATCTCTGCTGGACTATGGAGACGTGTTATACATGGGTGCCTCTGCTCACTGTTTGCGGTCTCTGGACACTGTCTTGCGATATGTCACTGGCTGTGGACGTCTTACGCATCATTTCACTTTATATGCTGCAGCTGACTGGCTGTCTGTATATGTGCGCAGACGTATGCACTGGCTGACTTTCATTTACAAAACTCTTCTAGGACTGGTCCCTTCATACCTGTGTGCATATTTACTAATAAGTCAAAACAAAAATGAACTGTGCTCGCAAAATGTCCTGCACCTGATTGTTCCGCGTGCTAGGACAGAGTTAGGGAAAAGAGCTTTTAAAGTTGCTGCTCCCACTGCTTGGAATACCCTACAGAAGGACCTAAAACTGCCAGAGCTGATCTCTGTGAATGACTTTGCTGGGATTCTAAAGGGACTAGAATGTGACACCATTGGTCAGTGTAGTTATACTTAATTCGCTTGATTACTTGAGTTTAATATCACAACCTGCACTTTAAATATGATACCATTGTATATTCTTTTTATTGCTGTCTGTATAGATATTTCTTCTGTTTGTATATGGTGTTGTTTTATGTGTAAATCACGATGTGTGCTGCTGCCTTCTTGGCCAGGTCACCCTTGTAAAAGAGATCTTTGATCTCAATGGGTTTTATTCCCCTGGTTAAATAAGGTTAAGTAAAAAAAAAAAATCCTTCTTTCAGTTAAAAGCTCATAAGAGGGTCGAACATGAAATCAGGCTCACACCACAGGAGCAGTTCACCCCAATTCACTCCTCCCTACAATCAGCAGAGAAATCTGCTCTCAAAGTTCTCTCTGGTGGTGACAACGTTCGTCACTAGTGTGTAACCAGCAGAGTGTACGTTCGTCACTAGTGTGTTGTCACTAGTGTGTAACCAGCAGAGTGTACGTTCGTCACTAGTGAGTTGTCACTAGTGTGTAACCAGCAGAGTGTACGTGCGTTACTAGTGTGTAACCATCAGAGTGTACATTCGTCACTAGTGTGTAATCAGCAGAGTGTACGTTCGTCACTAGTGTGTAACCAGTAGATTGAACGTGCGTCACTAGTGTGTAACCAGCAGAGTGTACGTGTGTCACTAGTATGTAACCAGCAGAGTGTATGTTTGTCACTAGTGTGTAACCAGTAGAGTGTACGTGCGTCACTAGTGTGTAACCAGCAGATTGAACATGCGTCACTAGTGTGTAACCAGCAGATTGAACGTGAGTCACTACTGTGTGATCAGCAGAGTGTACGTTCGTCACTAGTGTGTAACCAGCAGATTGAACGTGTGTCACTAGTGTGTAACCATCAGAGTGTACATTCGTCACTAGTGGGTAATCAGCAGAGTGTACGTGCGTCACTAGTGTGTAACCAACAGAGTGTACGTGCGTCACTAGTATGTAACCAGCAGAGTGTACGTTTGTCACTAGTGTGTAACCAGTAGAGTGTACGTGCGTCACTAGTGTGTAACCAGTAGAGTGTACGTGCGTCACTAGTGTGTAACCAGTAGAGTGTACGTGCGTCACTAGTGTGTAACCAGTAGAGTGTACGTGCGTCACTAGTGTGTAACCAGCAGATTGAACGTTCGTCACTAGTGTGTTGTCACTAGTGTGTAACCAGCAGAGTGTACGTTCGTCACTAGTGTGTTGTCACTAGTGTGTAACCAGCAGAGTGTATGTTCGTCACTAGTGAGTTGTCACTAGTGTGTAACCAGCAGAGTGTATGTTCGTCACTAGTGAGTTGTCACTAGTGTTTAACCAGCAGAGTGTACGTTCGTCACTAGTGTGTAACCAGCAGATTGAACGTGTGTCACTAGTGTGTAACCAGCAGAGTGTACGTGCGTCACTAGTGTGTAACCATCAGAGTGTACATTCGTCACTAGTGGGTAATCAGCAGAGTGTACGTGCGTCACTAGTGTGTAACCAACAGAGTGTACGTGCGTCACTAGTATGTAACCAGCAGAGTGTATGTTTGTCACTAGTGTGTAACCAGTAGAGTGTACGTGCGTCACTAGTGTGTAACCAGTAGAGTGTACGTTCGTCACTAGTGTGTTGTCACTAGTGTGTTGTCACTAGTGTGTTGTCACTAGTGTGTAACCAGCAGATTGAACGTTCGTCACTAGTGTGTTGTCACTAGTGTGTAACCAGCAGAGTGTACGTTCGTCACTAGTGAGTTGTCACTAGTGTGTAACCAGCAGAGTGTACGTGCGTTACTAGTGTGTAACCAGCAGATTGAACGTGAGTCACTAGTGTGTAATCAGCAGAGTGTACGTTCGTCACTAGTGTGTAACCAGTAGATTGAACGTGCGTCACTAGTGTGTAACCAGCAGAGTGTACGTGTGTCACTAGTGTGTAACCAGCAGAGTGTACGTTCGTCACTAGTGTGTAACCAGTAGAGTGTACGTGCGTCACTAGTGTGTAACCAGCAGAGTGTACGTGCGTCACTAGTCTGTAACCAGCAGAGTGTACGTGCGTCACTAGTGTGTAACGAACAGATTGAACGTGCGTCACTAGTGTGTAACGAGCAGATTGAACGTGCGTCACTAGTGTGTAACCAGCAGTGTACGTGCGTTGGGAAGCCGCCTATGTAGGCGCATCTGATGCGTCCATTAAATAGCAGTAAAAATACTGCAGCATTAACTTTAGAGCAGGTTTTTTTTGGTCAATGGATCAATCACTTTCTGCTGCCTCAAGATAGCAATGCTCCAACAATGCTGCTGACCATGCCTCATTTTAACACCTGACCACACCTCATTTTAACACCAACACTAACATGGACACAACAACATCTTGTACTTAAACTACATCTGATACCCGACAGACATAGAACCCTAAATATTCTCTTGAAGCTGGAAGACATCCAGTTTAAAGTGACTTGTTTGTTTTTTGTGTATGTTTCTGTGTGTGTGTGTGTGTGTGTGTGTGTGTGTGTGTGTGTGTGTGTGTGTGTGTGTGTGTGTGTGTGTGTGTGTGTGTGTGTGTGTGTGTGTGTGTCAGCTGCGGTGGCCTGGTCTCTCCACAGGAACCTAGGTTTCCCTCTTGACCTGGTGGACCTGATGTTGGAGGAGAGAGGAGTCCAGGTGGACCGTCAGGAGCTGGACCGACTGATGGCAGAAAACCAGAAGGTGGAGGTTCCTCTGCTGGTTCCAATATGGCACCATCATGCAGACGTTAACATGCTTCTGTAACATTAGCAGCATGTCACCAGCCACCTGTCTCTGTCTCAGGTGATGTCTGACCTGCAGTCAGGTGACCAGCCTCAGCTGACGTTGGACGTCCTCAGCCTGGCGGAGCTGCAGCATCGTGGTGTCCCCCACACTGATGACAGCCTCAAGTACCAGTACAGACTGGAACAGGACCGATACGGTACGAGTCCCACCTGGACACACCTGTGACAGCAGCTGGCATCGACAGCCTCTACTGGTCCCAGTAAAACCAGTTCCACTTAGAACCCACGTCAGCAGGATGTCTGTTAAACTATGAGTTTGCCATAAATGTTTTTGACTTTATGTTTTTAAACATTTATTTAGAAAACGAGTTTCAGTAAAATTATATTTAAAATATCTCATTTAAATACTCATAATAAAAAACTCTTTTCATTCAAATTAAAACACTGATGGTTTTCTTTGACCACAGTCACACTAAAATGTCCAGACCTTTGGCACTTTTCCACTGTGTAGTACCAGCTCTCCTCGATTCGACTCGGCTTGGTTTTCTGCCGGTCGTTTTCCATTGCCGATGGTACCTCCTCAGGGTAGATAGGGGCCGTACGAAACTGCCGTGGCGTAGTCTTTAACACGACACACACTTCTGGTCCACCTCTGGTGATCCTATCATCAGCTGTTTAAGACAGGAACGTCTGCACGTCCTCAATATAGCGGCAAACTGATGAGGTCGTGTGACTCAGGACTAGAACTACATCATAAACAGACAGAATTAAAACTCTTCTCACAATCTAGATTTTAATAAACTATGAAAAGAAACTATAAAAGTTACTGGAGGAACCTCCCTGGGTTGACGTCGGTGTATCACATTTATAATTGATGAGTCTCGCTCCAACGTTTAGAGTGGAGTCGACATTAAGAACTTCATCAGTACTCATAACCATTGGGGGCAGTGTCACCATTCAAGCAAGACATGACAAATCTCTACGGGCACAACAACCATTTTGGTTGCTGCTGCTGTTCACTGGTGGACAACGGCGGTGAAGGAAGTCTTTCGTACTGTGTTGGCTCAGGGGTCTCCTGAAGCAGCAGTACCAGGAGCTGAAATATAAACCTCCTGAACCTGACTATCACATCCTCATCTGAAGACTCGCCCAAATCCCTGTCAGAGGTTGCTGAGGAAGTCAAGAAGCTCACGATGCTATGTGTGGATTTGATTCGCCCTGAGATGCTGAAGGCAGCCCAACACCTCTTCAATGTCGCATAGAGGTCGGGTACAGACCAGAAGGCGTTTCTCAGTTTTAAAAGGTCTAAAATCAACTAAAACTTCTCTTTTCCTAAGTGTTTCCATCAAAATTCAAAACAGAGAAACCAACAAAATTCAGTCTGTGTGGTGTCATCAATGCCTCCATACTTGTCAGTGTGCTAACAGTCCCATAGCGTTACACAAAAATACTTCAGAATGTGTGGATTGGTCTGGAATGGTGTTATGTCTTTTGGTGCTGAATCACAAAACTACTTTTGTGAAAATCGGAAAAAGAGTTAAATCTACATGACCAGAGGTTAGCCCCCCTTTTGGGGCCATGTTTCTTCAAAACACCTTAACATAGAATGTTATAAAAACACCACAATGTCGCTGATGGATTGTGGTACCATTACACTTCCAATCTTATGCTTAGTGAGAGCTGCTGCTGACTCAAGTGAGACACCTAGTGGTAGAATTCAGAACTTTTTACAAAACCGGTTTGTCTCTGGTGTCCTCCCAGTGTTTCCAGCATGCTCTGCGACGGTCCTGGCTCTGTATGATGGTCAGACTCTGGTGTCAGAGGTCACTGAGGGTCAGCGCTGTGGCGTCATCCTGGATCAAACCTGCTTCTACACTGAGCAGGGGGGGCAGTCACATGACCAGGGCTACTTTACGCGGGATGGACTGCAGGTCAGCTGACCACCCAGAGATGAAATGCATCATGGGAAGCTATGTCAAGTCAAGGTTTGAGGCCTAGTGTGTTTTGTCTGTCTCAGGATGTCCTGTATCCTGTGGAGTCTATGGTCCTGGCGGGGGGTTACGTGGTCCATCAGGTGACTGCAGCAGACAGCCTGAAGACTGGGGACCAGGTCGAGCTACACCTGGACCAGGTAAACACCAAAAACATTTTTGGTTTAGTCAAATAGAATCAGGACGGCAGTAGGAAATGGTGTCATCTGGATAAAGATGGGCAATGGTCCCAGTATAGAGCCCTGTGGGACACCTTTAGGTCATGGGGACCGTTTCAAACAAGAAGGGGACAGTTGATCCTGAGGGTGGCGCTGCAGGAGGACAATCTGATGTGTTGCTGTCCACGTCTGTCCCATCGTTTCTCAGGTCTACAGGTTGTCCTGTATGGTCAAACACACAGCGACTCACATCCTCAACTTTGCTCTGAGGGAAGTTCTGGGTCCTTCGGTTCAGCAGCGGGGATCTCATGTGTCAGCTGATCGCCTCCGGTTTGACTTCACCGCCAAGGTACAACAATGACCACCTTACACATCCACCAACTACCAACTAATCAAGAACTACCTCATTAACTAACCATGAAATAACTCGCTAACAACCAACTACCAACTGGTTCAGTCACAACTAACTCATTAACAACGAGCACACTAACTAACGGACAACAAACTCATTAGCTAACCTCAAACTAAAAATTAACTCGCAAACTCACTAACAACTAGGAACTAGCTTAGTAGCTAACTGACTATCGTCAAGTCAGTTTTATTTGTATAGCGAGTTACCTCAAGGTTCTTTCCAAACAGCAGGTCTAGACCAAACTCTTTATTCTACAGTTAGCTAACAGTTAGGTCCAGTTAGCTAATAGCTAGGTCCAGTTAGCTAACATTTAGGTCCTGTGTAAGAGTCTAAACACCTAAAGTCAAAACCTTGCTTTGTTTTTAAAGGCATTTTATTTTTGTCATTTAAGTTTTTATTTTTAAAATTTTGTACAAACAGACATTTACAGGAAAATAAATGCGAACATGTAGAATGTTCAAAATAAATATTTATCCATTAAAGCAAAATCAACAAGATCATCAGAGTCTCAGCCATTCTAGGAGCTAAAAAACAAAAAAAAAGTTCCACGATGTTTCAAAGTTCTCACCTTCATCATTGACTCGAACCAACATGTGTTCTTATGATATAATCTCCAACAGATCCATTCATTTATTAAAATCTGGACCGGATGTACTTTTCCACAATCTGAGGATCATTAGTCTAGCCGTGACCACCCCCAGCTTTATCACTACTATATCACATTTGGTCTATTGGGTTTTTCTGTTCGTCTCCCAGTAGACATATTCTTGGTGATACAGGAAGGTCAACCCACTTCCCCATGTATTCCAGCACTTTTCCCCAGAACGCTGGAACAAGTTTAGACTACCAGACTGCATGTAAGAAAGTTCCTGTGTCTGTGACGTTTCCAACATAGACTGTTGGTCAGCTGGTCCATCCTCTGGAGCTTAGAGGGAGTAGAATAGAACCTATGTATTAACCTATGTTAAGATAAGATAAGATAAGAAGATACTTTATTCATCCCGCAAGGGGAAATTCTCTTGTTAGGGGAAATTCTCTTGTTTCAGCAGCATAGAACACAACATCAATACACAATGGTTAGAAAATAGCAGCAAAGAACAAAGTATAGGCAGATAAAGACATAACAGGTTAAAGTGACAACATGTTAAAGTGAAACAACATGTTAAAGTGACAGTTGCAATAAATAGTTTACTTGCACTATGAAATTATGTACAGAGGTAGAAATATATACAGATATTACAGTGCAGTGTATGATGGTTGTTGGGTTTTGACAGTGATATGTTGAACAGTTTAAGAGCAGTGGGAAGGAATGATTTGAGGTGTCTCTCAGTGGTACAGTGGGGCATGATCAGTCCGTCACTGAATGTGCTTCTGCAGCTGTTAAAAGACTGAAACAGAGGATGAGAGGGATTGTCCATGATGTCCAGGAGTTTGGACAGTATCCTCCTCTTAACGACATCTTTCAGGGGGACCAGGCTGACCCCTAGGACTGACCCTGCCTTCTTAGGAAGTTTGTCAATCCTATGGGCATCAGCAGATTTCACATTTTTTCCCCAGCACACAACAGCATAAAATAGATCACGGGCTACCACTGACTGATAGAAAATGTTTAGAATATTGTTGGAAACATTGAAGGACCTGAGCTTCCTAAGAAAATAAAGTCGGCTCAGGCCCTTCTTTTAGGTGTGATGTGTGTTGATTGTCCAGTCCAGTTTATTGTCCAGGCACAGTCCCAGGTATTTGTAGGACTGTACCATGTCAATGTCCAGACAGGACAGGAGTAGGACTTTCTGAAGTCAACCACCAGCTCCTTTGTTTTCTCAATGTTCAGGGGCAAGGGGTTATTTTCACACCAGTCAACAAAAGCACCAATGACACTCCTATATTATTTCCCCCTAGCCTCCTTTATTTATTTCCCAGTAGTGGATACTATTCTTGACCTCTCAGATCCCACTCTACGTCCTTCTGCCAGATGATCCTCAGATTTTTACAAAGATCCTTTTGTAACCCGTTAAAGGTTTTATAAAACACAGCTGCCCTGTGTCTCATACCAGGTCATTCCAAAAATGAATCACTGGGTCTTAGTCCTGTATGAATTGGTCTCTAATTCTTTACTTTCCAGATCATATTTTTGCGCAAGTTCAGAAAAAGATATAAAACCCCATCCAAGTATAGGTGTGGTTCCAGTAAACAGACTTTTTCCCAGGGTTGTGCCATAAAGAGGCTTCAGTGTGACACACCACACATTCTGTGTACCTCTGTCCAGACAGCCTCAGAATGAGCCAGTATTGGATTTGAACAATAATCATGTCCTTCAGTGCTTGAACCGTGTGAAAGAACATCCAAAGTTTTGAAGGACTTTCTAGATCCTGTTCCACTGTGATCCAGCTCAGATCTGGGTCTGTTCCCTTCCAGTGCTTCATCAGTCCAGACATCTCAAACCATAGGTTGTACAGCCTCAGGTTGCGTAGAGCCACAACTCCCAGATCCGTTGGTGGCTATCTTCCTTATATTGATCTTTGGTCTCTTCTTGTCCCACAGAAAGTCTTTGACAATTCCATCATATTACTGAAACCACTGTGGTGATCTGCTAACAGGTAACATCATGGAAACATAATCCACCCTTTTAATCCATGAACTGAGTCAGATTCAGTTTTTCTAATTCATCCAGACTCCTTTTTACCTTCTGGAGGACTGGTTCCATATTTGAAAGCATTATTTCCTCCACCTTTGGATTTAATTGAATATCCAGGTATTTCATACCTGAAGGTATCATTTTAAATTAAATGAGGTGATGTGGTCGATATGAGCGTGGCCTCCGGCTTATGCCAGTTGATCTTATAACCTGACAGTTTTGAATATGAGTCGATACATTCAGACAGGGTCTGCTACCACTGCTAGAATATCATCTTATATCATACAATATCATACATCAACAGCCGATGTCCACCTTTTATTCTTACATCATGTCTGACAGCTGGAGCCAGGGGGTCCAGGACTATCATAAACAGCAGCGGGGAGAGAAGGAAGCCTTGACTAGTCCCCCTAGAAAGGCAGAAAATATCTGATATCAGCCCAACTGTGAGAACAGCTGCTGTCGGGTTGGATAGAGTATTTTTACTCAGTTACCAAAGCCAGGCCCAAACCTGAAGTTTGAAACAGCTAACGTTAGGAATCCCCACTCCACCGAGTCTAAAACCTTCTCAGCATCAGAAGGCTGCCACCGGTACTGGACTAGAACCATCCATACATGCTGTCAACTGAGGACCTGTTTTTGATTAAACCTACCTAATCACCGTTTATGGTCTCTGGTAGAACTGTTTCTAAACGTGAATCCAGAGTCTTTGATAAGATCTTACAATGTACCCTAGGAAGACTTATGGGTCTGAGATTTCTCTGTCCTATTTAGGGATAAGAGATCAGAGCGTCGGTAGAGAATCTGTTTCCAGAAACGCCTCCATATTGAACTGGGAGTCCATCTAAACATGGTGACCTCCCTGTTTTCATGGACAGAACAGTAGCTCTGTTCTCTTCTTCTGCTATAGAAGCATCCAGTTTTCCTTTTTGCCCACTAGAGATAGTGGGCAGCTGAAGACCTGAGAGAAAATCCTCCTCCTCTGATCTCAGCATACAGGTGGATGTGTAATGATCCTTATAGAATATTTTAAAAACCTGATTAATCTAACAGTCTGCCATTTTTTTCTCCACCTTCATAAGAATTGGCTTTAAGTTTATGTGTCTGGTATTTCAGACTCCAGATAGTTTGGTATGAACCATCTGAATAGTGCCTTACCAAATCCTTCTCCTATTCATCTCATCTGTGTTCTTTATTTTCATTCTCTTTTTTCACGATTTTCCCTCTGAAAAACACGTGAATATTTCCCAGACAGGATATTTTACTGTGGAGCCAAAGGATTTAGGATCCTCTGACAGGATGTTGCTGGATGTCTTATCCAGTAGCAGCATATCTGTGTTCAATTCAATTTTCAATTCAATTCATTTCAATTTATTTGTATAGCGCCAAATCACAACAAAAGTTATATCAAGGCACTTTCCAAAAAGAGCAGGTCTAAACCAACTCTTTATTCTAAAGAGACCCAACAATCCCACATGAGCAAGAACTTGGCGACAGTGGCGACGAAAAACCTTTTTAAAAGGCACAATCGTCGAGCAGATCCAAGACTCAAGGTGGGCAGCCCTCTGCTTTGACCGGTTGGGGTGAGAGAGATAGAGAGAGAGAAAAGTAGAGAGAGAGGGAGAGGGAAGGAGGGAGGGGCAGGGACACAGACATGTTCAACCACAATAACAATTAAAGCTATTATAATAGAGAGATTACAGTTTGTAGTATTTATAATAACTACTACAATAACAACACTGATAATAATGATAATATTAATAATGATGACGATAGTAATAGTAAGAGTAATAATAATAATGGTAATGATGATGATGATGATGTCAGAGGGTGTCAACCACGACCCCATGATCCCAGCAGTTGATCTCATCCGTGGATGAGAAATCACAAAGACTCTGTGGAAGAAGTCAAATCAGTAACATGAATTAATGAGACATGAGTGTTAAAAAAAGAAGGGGTAGAAAAAGAGAGAGGAGCTCAGTGCATCACGGGAAGTCTCCCAGCAGTCTAGGCCTATAGCAGCATAGCTAAAGACTAGCCTAAGCCGGCCTTAATTATAAGCTTTATCAAAAAGGAAAGTTTTAAGCCTACTCTTAAATGTAGAGAGTGTGTCTGCCTCCTGGACCAAGACCGGAAGATGGTTCCACAGGAGAGGAGCCTGTTCAGATCCACCATCCATGGTCTGCCCTGATCTACCGCTGATCAGGTTCAGTAGATGCCCCACACCATCAGATAAACTGGTTCACAGCCACCTTCTGGCAGACTGACAACAAACATGGTCGGGTTCACCAGTGTCACCAGTGTCACCAGCGTCACCAGCGTCACCAGTGTAACCAGCGTGACCAGCATAACCAGCGTTACCAGTGTCACCATTGTAACCAGTGTGCTGATATAGACGAAGACATTTATAGATGTCACATGACTCTAGATCATTTTAACTCTACAGGTGAATGAGAGAATAAAAACCTGTAACTGAAGAGATTGCTCTGTGGTATCAGTTACTTCTTATCTCTTTTACTCTCTAACAGTTGCTGTTTATTTTCTTGAACTGGTTTTTCTCTCCCCAGATTTAGTCTGAAGGGACATCCTGCTTAGATGAAGGTTAAATCAATAAGAAACAGATTTTAAAAAACTAATCAATAACTAACAACTAACTTATTAACTAACTACCCACCATCCAACCTCTGGTTCACCAACAGCTAACCAACATTACTAACGAGTCTCACTGACTGGTGTGACTGGGCAGAGTCATGTGACATGTCGTTCATTCAGACAGGAGGCAGTGTTATCAGTGACATCACAAACTCACATGTTTCATCCAATCAGGGCTCACTGAGCATCTCTCAGCTGCAACTGGTAGAGAGGTGTGTCAGTGACATCATCGCAGCCAGTCACATCATCTACAGCCAGGAGCTTCCTCTGGAGACCGCCAGGTGTATCGACGGACTGAGGATGGTGGACGAGGTGATGTTTACCTGTCTACCTGTCTGTTTACTTACCTGTCTACCTGTATGTTTACTTACCTGTCTACCTGTATGTTTACTTACCTGTCTACCTGTTTACTTACCTGTCTACCTACCTGTTTACCTGTCTGTTTACTTACCTGTTGGTTTATGTACCTGTCTACTTGTTTACCTGTATGTTTACTTACCTGTCTACCTACCTGTCTACTTGTTTACTTACCTGTCTACCCATCTGTTTACATACCTGTCTACCTGTTTACCTGTGTGTTTACTTACCTGTCTACCTGTTTACCTGTCTGTTTACTTACCTGTCTGTCTCAGGTATATCCCAGTCCTGTTCGGGTGGTGTCAGTGGGGGTTCCGGTCTCTGACCTGTTGGATGGACGGATGGACAGACGGACGTCTGTGGAGCTTTGCTGTGGAACGTGAGACACACCTGTCACCTGTCTCACACCTGTACCATACTTCCCCCACACCTTTCCCATACCTCTCCTACACCTTTCCCACACCTTTCCCACACCTCTCCCACACCTGTACCACACCTGTACCATACGTGCCCCACACCTGTACCATACGTGCCCCACACCTGTACCATACCTGTCCCACACCTGTACCAAACCTGTCCCACACCTGTCTTCACCTGTCCTCCCATATCCTCACCTGTGTTCCCCTATTCTCACATGTCCTCACCTGTCCTCTCCTGTCTTCTCCTCTTCTCACCTGTCCTCACCTGTCTTCTCCTGTTCTCACCTGTGTGTGTGTTCAGTCACCTGCTGCGGACTGGAGCGATCGAGGACCTGGTGGTCGTCTCTGAGAGACAGATCGTGAAGGGAATCAGTCGCATTGTTGCTGTGACAGGACGAGAAGCAACGGGGGTCTGTTAATCACATTAAACATGTGTTATGTGTTAGCTTAGCATCAAGACTGTTAGCCTAGCTTCATCAGAAGAAAAACAATCCACCTTCAATAAGTTTAAATCAGTCATAAATGTGTCTCTGCATCTGATTGGACACGCTCTGTTCGATCTGTGATGTCATCGTACCTTCAGGCTCGAGAGGCGGCTCAGGTGTTGACTCAGGAGGTAGACTCTCTATCAGCCAGACTCACAAGCTCTGCCCTCCTCAGCCTGGACTCTGCCCATCGTCTCTCCAAGGAGGTTGGCATCCTCTCTGACGTACGTACGCTACCCATGATGCACTGCAGCCCAACACAGATGGGTAGATAGGTACGTGGCTGCTGTTTGACCCTGTGCTGTGTCTGTCAGGCTGTTGACAACACACCGGTTCCCCAGTGGCGGCGCAGAGAGCTGCAGAGTCGCCTCAGAGATCTGCAAAGGACCAGTAACACCAGTGTGAGGAAACTGGAGACCAGAGAGGTGAGACCGGTTTAAACCACCATCAAACACGTCTGCAGGTAAGACTGTTCTTTAAGGTTGTCAGTGTTGAACCTCAGACGTTCCTGAAGTCGAGCAGCTGAGGCTCAATGGTCCTCTTTATGTACCAAAACAAATATCTCAAACGATGTATCCGACACCCACACACTCTAGATCAGTGGTCACCAACCTTTTCTCAGCCGAGATCACTTTTCATATCAGACAAAAAGCAAAGATCTACCGTACCTTTAGAAATTTAGGAAATAAAATCCCATACACAAGATCAATTGTGGAATAATGCTGTATCTTTTTACTGCCAAAACAGCTGATGTAAAACTATAAAACAGTATTGTTTTATAACTTAAAACTTATATACAAATAACACAGTGTGCTGGTTTTCAGTCAGTGTGCTGGTTGTCAGTCAGTGTGATGGTTGTGCCTGCAGCCCATCAGTTAATGCACTGTAGTTAGGTTCATAGTTGGAGACACCCAGTCTCACACAATCAGCAAGGTGTCTGTCAGTCAGACCGGTCCTGTGCTTTGATTATATTATTTTCATCTGTGAAAACGCCATCTCACAAAGATATGTGGAGCCAAAATAGGCTTTGACCTTTACAGCACAAGAGGAGAGAAGGGGAAACTTCTCTCTATTCAGAAGACCCCAAAAGTGACTGTCATTAGCCCTTGCTTGTAATTCAATGTTATTTTGCAGTTCAATAATTTCCATGTCCACACCATTTGGTAGGAAAACGCCTCCTGAAACTTAGTAGCGACTGCCTCGTTGTCAGTTGGCATGAATGGGTTTCTGATAAATCGCACAATGTCCTCCATGTTATGCATTTCATGAAAACGCCTGTCAAATTCCGCCCTCACGTTATCCAGATGGACACAGAATTGTTCAAGGTTGGCTTCTCTGACATTAGGTGAAAGTCTCTCCATGTTTGGGAAATGTGTGAGTTTTCCGTTTCTCAGCTGAGAAATCCAGACGGAGTTTGGCCTTAAATGCGCTGAAAGCGCTAAACATGTGCGTCACATCTCTGTCTTTACCCTGCAACTCTACATTGAGCTCATTCAGTTTGGCTGTCAGGTCTGTGAGGAATCCAAGGTCAAGTAGCCACGCATTATCCGACAGTTCTTTGTGATTCTCGTTACGTGACTCCAGGAAGAAGCGGATCTCAGGCAACAGGTCAATAAACTGCTTCAGCACTTTGCCGCGACTTAGCCAGCGCACGTGAGCATGCAGAATCAAATCACCGTAAACAGCTTCAACCTCATCCAGTAAAGACTTGAATAAACGGTGCTGAGGTCCCTTCGCACTGATGGAATTCACAATCCTTGTCACCAGTGTCATTACATGGGAAAAGTCCACAGCTTTACTAACAAGCGCTTGCTGATGGATAACACAATGATAATTGACAAACTGTGGAAAATCGGGATCTTTGCGGCACAGTGCAATAAATCGAGAGTGCGTGCCCACCATAGCCGGTGCCCCATCTGTGGTTACAGCCACTAACTTATGAATGGGAATGCTGTTGTCACACACGTACCGTTTGAATTCAGTGTAAATGTCCTCGCCTCTCGTCCTCTCTTTCAGTGGTAAAAGAGTGAGGAAATCTTCTTTCGTCGTTAAATCAGCAAAAGCCATTCGAACAAACACCATCAGCTGCGCAGTGTCCGTCATGTCAACCAATTCGTCAAACTGCAGTGAGAAGCACTCGCACAGCGATAAATCCATGAGCACTTGCTGAGACACGTCCTCTGACAGTGACACACTTGCAATTGCCTGCTTGATGTCATCTTTGTTTTTTATAATCTCTGAATAAAGTGTCAGCAGTTATTGACATCGCCTCCTTTAACAGCTGTCCATCGGTAAAGGGTTTCTTGTGTTTAGCCAAAAGGTGACTCACACGAAACGACGCCTCGGTTGCCGCCTTGTTTTTGTCCAGCGGCTTGGTAAAAAGTAGCTGCTGGGCCTTCAGTGCGGCCTTTAGCTCGCTGACTTTGCTGGGCGCTTTTCGGCAGGTAGTTCTCGCTGAACTTTGGGTGACTTGTGATGTGATGCTGCTCCAAGTTGCCTTTTTTTGCGAGAGCAAAATTACGTAGACAAAATTAAGTAGACAAATTAAGTAGACGGGCTTGTCTTTAACTAATGTGAACAAAAAATCTTGTTCCCATTCAGAATGAAAGTAATACGTTTTTGATATTTTTTGGCATTTTTCCGCCATCTTAACTGCTGGCCAAACCGGGCTGTTCTTCTTCTGTTCTTGTGGTAAAATTCTGCAGATTGGCGTAGTGCTGAAAATTTGATTGGCACACAATTGAACCAATCAGTGAAATGGAACATTGGTCTTGTGGCAAACATATTTGCAACAGCGCTCTGATTGGTGAAACATAGTAAGTAATTTTTAACCCTTAAATATCGACTTTGAACGGCGTAAAGATCTACCAGTCGATCGCGATCGACGGGTTGGCGACCACTGCTCTAGATGACTTTTATGTTGGTATTGATGCGTCCACTAGAGGGCAGTGAAGAGTTTCAGCAGCAACCAAAACAGTGACGGTAGCTTGAAATGATCCTGGAAAACTACCAATGTGGGAGTAAAACAAGTAATTACCTCAAAGACGGCTTCTGTTTGATACGTACGTTGTTTACGTATGTTGTTTACCTACATTGTTTTATATATGTTGTTTACATAAATTGTTTAAGCACATTGTTTACGTATGTTGTTTAGGTATGTTTATGTGTTGTTTACATATGTTGTTTAAGTATGTTGTTTACGTATGTTGTTTTATGCACATTGTTTTACATGTTGTTTACATACATTGTTTAGGCACATTGTTTACATATGTTGTTTATGTATGTTTGTGTTGTTCACATATGTTGTTTACGTGTATTTTTTAAGTATGTTGTTTACGTGTATTTTTTAAGTATGTTGTTTACGTATGTTGTTTCACATACATTGTTTATGTGGTGAAAAAATGTTAAAGTAGATGTGAGAAGACAATGAGTGACTGAAGAATAAACTCAAATGGAGTTGTTGAGAAAATAGTGACGATTTGCATAAAGCTAAGAAGACTTCAGATAATGTCCCAGAAAGTTTATGATCTTTCATCAGAGAGGCAGACATTACCCACAATGCTTTGTGTCATACTGTAAGTGGCTGAATCGCTTCAACTGAATGACAACAAAGATTAGAAATGCAGCAGCAGTTTGTTCACTAAACCAGTGACTGACAGCGATCAGCCTAATCAATGTCAATCGTTGATTCTCTATCAGAGCATCCAATCAGATCATTGGTTCTCTATCAGAGCATCCAATCAGATCATTGGTTCTCTATCAGACGTCCAATCAGATGACGCAGAGGTTCTTCCCGTCACCTGATGACAGACAGGTTCACTCAGAGGTCTGGAACATGAACCTGTTCTGCTGTTGAACACTGACTAATGATCCTCCTGTCCACCATTAGGACTGGATCACTGCACCATGTTTACATGAACTAATTATTTTTATTATATTATTTTTTTCTTTTTGTTTGTTTGTTTACTGACCTTGTAGTTAAACTGGTGAATACAAACTGTTAGCATGTAATGCTATCCTCCTAACTGTTATTAGACATAGTAAATGTTCTGTGATGATGACGATGATGGGTTCTATCTGTTCTTTAATTCTCTTGTTTGAGAATAGCGTTCTAGAAACGTATGCGGTGGGTTAATGTTTCCCATCATGCTTTGCTCAGGCTGCCATCAGGGCTCAGGCCCTGCTGGAGAAGAACGGCGTAAAGGATCTGCTGGTGGACTCCGTGGAAACGGACTCTCTGTCGGTGAGGTCACACTACCAATGATGCACACACTTCTGTATGTGATGACATCACTGTGACATCACCTGTCTCGTCAGATTGTGATGAAGACTGTGAACCAGCTGAGCGCCACCGCTCCTCACAGTCATGTGATGCTGCTCGCTCACCAAAGGCATTCTGGGAAGGTTCTGTGTGCTTGTCAGGTTCCCAAGGTAACGCCTGTCAGCAACATCACAGGTGGGTGGGACCTTGTGGCCTTGATTAATCTGATTGTCTGTCCTCTCCCCCCTCAGGACTCGCCTACCCTCTCTGCCTCTGATTGGGCAGTGGCGGTGTGTCATCACCTTGGCGGGGGGAGTGCCGGTGGCTCCATGCTGGTTGCCAAGGGAACAGGAAGCAGCAGTGATATCACTGAAGCTCTGAGGTGGGCGGAGGAGTTTGCATTCCAGAAGACACAGTGATGATGTCATGAAGGAAGAATTGACATCACAGTGCCTCCTGCCTGAGAGGGTTGATACCCATTGCACCGATGAACTATTTCCTTTTCTGGACAGGAAGTGTGGGGTAGACATGTGTGAACCAATGAGATGTCAGCCAATCAGAAATAAGCAGCTGTCCTATTTGTTAGCATGCTAATGGATACTTTTATGTGTAACTGAGGTGTTTCTGATATGCAACTAAAGAACCATCAAAGGGTAAGCCCCGCCCACTGCCCAATCCGGCTCCTCTGATTGGACAAGTCAGGCAACTTTTCAAACTGATGTTTAACATTGTATTTTAAAATAAAACTATCACAGCTTTGATTTATTGTCTTTATTTTGACATCATTAGAATAAAGTCGATCAGCTGACACAATAACACACCCCTTTAAAACAGAAGAACCTGTGGACAAATCTGAACACAGGTAACACCCTCTGTGTATAATCAGCATATAAACATGTAACACTGAGGCGCTAGAGAGCACCCAGCAGTTCTACGATAAGATTATAGATGATCAATAAATGAACAGGTTCCCTCAGAATTAATTCGTCATGAAGACCAGTAGAAGATGACAGGTTCTGGTTCTTCAGGATGGTTCTGGTTCTTCAGAGCAGAGTCACACTCAGCCACTGCAGAACAAACAAGTTCTTGTTAGAACACAGAAATGTCCAATTTCACATTCAGAGAAAGTCTAATAAAGTCTAGTTTTGAATATTTAATGAGCTGTTAAATTTGATCTGAGGCAGAATCAATCAACATATTGATTTATTTATCCTTCATCAATATCTGTCCGCCATTTTTGTTTTTGTTGCTGCTGTTTGCTGGGCGGAGAGATTGTTCAGTCTGTTTACAACAGACCGTTTCCATTGTAACGGCTGTTGTCTCTAACGCTACAATAAACGAGTGAAGAAGCTTCATACGTCCAGAAGATTTAACTTGATGGTTCCTGAATCGCCTTCATCCAGACTGTGGAACGTATCTGTGGAGAGGAAACAATGACATCATCACCACCATCATCATCATCATCATCATCATGGTTGTGAGGTCACGAGGACTCACTGAACATGGTCTCCAATCGGATCAAACAGCCCACAAAGTTGTCGAAGTCGAGGGTGAGACCTGGTTCGCTGAAGCGCGCCACCAGGATCTGATGGAGCGTGTTGTCCAGACTGAACCCTGGAGCAGAGTTTCAGAGGTCAAGAATGCCTCAAAATACTGCATCAGTACTTCTGAGTACCTGCAGTAACTTATTTCAGTTTAATGTAACAATATTAACTCAGTACTACTACAGAATACTGTAATACCACTGCTACTACTACAGGATACTGTAATACCACTGCAGCATATCTGAATTATTTCTACCATATTGAATGTTTAAACATGAATCTGATCTACGTCACGTTTCTGTCCATATCTTTAAGATTAACGTCGTTCAAATGTGGTTTAATGGGATCTGTAGACCCTCCTCTTCCTCATCCTTACTCTGATGACATCATACGTGACTCACAGCAACAAATAGGATGCTGAGAAGAGAGCACCAATCTCCCTCTAATATCTGGTGACAGTAGAGACAGAACTTCTACTAACTTCATCCTCAGGTTTCAGACACACTAAAAATCTCAGACTGGCAGTTCAGACTAAAAGGCAGTTCAGACGGAGTCAGTGGCTGGCTGTGTATTGAGGCTAATGCTAGTATAAATGCTAAGCTTAAATCATCAAGACAATGAAAAAAGCCCAGTTATCTCCAACAACATGACCCAGCTTTACCAGCTTCCTCTACAGCCATCCTCATCTCCGTGCTGCTCATCGTCCCTGAATTATCCACGTCCTTGTCACGGTAAATGTTCTGTTAGAGGAGACGACAGGTCACATGACAGCAGAAGAGTGTGTAAATGACAACATTTCATGTTTGAAATTTAAATCTTTCATTCATCACACCAGAAACAAAGGCTCAGTGTTTGTGGAATCGACTTGTGACGACGACCAACCAGAATTTATGCAATGTCAAATTCATCCAACCGTCTATCAGGAGCAGCTGATGGACCCTACTCAGCACGATAATCTATGAAGCTAGAATTAAACTCTGAAAGGAGTCGAGAGGCACAAAACAAATCACCTTCACACTCGTCTCTATGGGCCCCGATCACACGGACACTCGTCTCTACGGCCCCGATTCTCACGGAGACTTGTCTCTACGGGCCCAATCACACTAAGACTTGTCTCTACGGGCCGCGATCACATGGAGACTCATCTCTATGAGCCCCGATCACACGGGGACCCATCTCTACAGGCCCCAATCACACGGAGATTCATCTCTGCTTGTCTCTACAGGCCCGATCGCACGGAGACTCGTCTCTAAGGGCCCCTATCACAAGTAGACTCATCTCTAAGGGCCCCGATCACAAGCAGACTCATCTCTAAGGGCCCCGATCACAAGCAGACTCATCTCTAAGGGCCCCGATTGCACATAGACTCATCTCTAAGAGCCCCGATCGCACGTAGACTTGCCTCTAAGGGCCCCGATCGCACGTAGACTTGCCTCTAAGGGCCCCGATCGCACGTAGACTCCCCTCTACGACCCCGATCACACGGAGACTCGTCTCCACGGGCCCCGGTCACACGGAGACTCGTCTCTAAGGGTCCCGATCACACGGAGACTCGTCTCCACGGGCCCCGATCACACGGAGACTCGTCTCCACGGGCCCCGATCACACGGAGACTCGTCTCCACGGGCCCCGATCAAACGGAGACTCATCTCCATGGGACCCGAACAAACGGACACTACTCTCCACGGGCCCCGGTCACATGGAGACTTGTCTGTAGGGGCCCGATCACACGGAGACTCGTCTCTACGGGCCCGATCACACGGAGAATCATCTGTACGAGCCCCGATCACACGGAGACTCATCTTTACTCGTCTCTAATGGGCCCTGATCACATGCAAACTCATCTTTACTTGTCTCTAATGGGCCCCGATCACATGCAAATTCATCTCTACTCATCTCTACGGGCCCGATCGCATGGAGACTCATCTCTAAGGGCCCCCGATCGCACGGAGACTCATCTCTACGGGCCCGATCTCACAGATACTCATCTCTAACAGCTCCGATCGCACGAATACTTGTCTGTACAGCCCCGATCGCACAGAGACTGGTCTCTAAGGGCCCCGATCACAAGTAGACTCGTCTTGATGGGCCCTGATCACACGGAGACTCATCTTCTTGTCTCTAAGGGCCCCGATCGCACAAAGACTCACCCCTAAGTGCCCCGATTGCACGTAGACTCGCCTCTACGATCCCGATCGCACAGAGACTCGTCTCCACAGGCCTCGGTCACAAGGAGACTCGTCTCTACGGCGTTGGTCACACGAGACTCGTCTCTACAGCGTCGGTCACACAGGGACTCGTCTCTAAGGGCCCCCGACCGCACAGATACTCATCTTTACGGCCCCCGATCACACGGAGACCCATCTCTACGAGCCCCGATCACACAGAAACTCATCTCTACGGACCCGATTGCACTGAGACTCATCTCTACGGGCCCCGATCGCACGGAAACTCATCTCTACGGACCCGATCACACTGAGACTGATCTCTAAGGGCCCCCGATCACACAGACACATCTCTATGGCCCCGATCGCACGAATACTTGTCTGTACGGCCCTGATCGCATGGAGACTCGTCTCTACGGGCCAGATCACACAGAGAATCATCTGTACTAGCCCTGGTCACACGGAGAGTCATCTTTACTCGTCTCTAATGGGCCCCGATCACATGCAAACTCATCTCTACTCGTCTCTACGGGCCCGATCGCACGGAGACTCGTCTCTACGGGCCCGATCGCACAGGGCCCCCGATCGCACGGAGACTCGTCTCTAAGGGCCCCCGATCGCACGGAGACTCGTCTCTACGGGCCCGATCTCACAGATACTCATCTCTACAGCTCCGATCGCACGAATACTTGTCTGTACAGCCCTGATCGCACGGAGACTGGTCTGTACAGCCCCGATCGCACGGAGACTGGTCTCTAAGGGCCCCGATCACAAGTAGACTCGCCTCTAAGGGCCCCGATTGCACGTAGACTCGCCTCTACAACCCCGATCGCACGGAGACTCGTCTCCACAGGCCTCGGTCACACGGAGACTCGTCTCTACGGGCAAATGCGATCTTCACACTGTGCCAATCAAAGGCAGACGAGGGCCGTCATGGTGTCACCATAGTAGGGTTCTTTCAAACGAATCCTGGATCCAGAACATGTTGATGACCTCCTCTGACTCTCATTGTTGAGAATAAAATAAACTAAATATAACAACTATGAGAACCAATCACAGTGACAGAGTCAACTCCTCACAAAGGCAGAAGGTTCCTCCTCAGCCAGGACAGAACGTTTGTGAAGACTCACCAGGTACTTCTCGATTTTGGTCCACAGCACCTTGAACTCCACCAGACCCAGTTTTCCGCTGCCGTTTGTCTGCAGCTGAAGTTCAGGATCTGCTGACTGATGGACCGGACCTTCACTCTGGACCCCCACATTAACGTCATTGGAACCCCCAGCCTCTGATGGTGTGTTCACACCCAACGCTTTACGCCAATGTTGCCGCGGGATCATTTCACTGCTACGCTAGTCCTCTATTTCTGCATCAACGTCCTACTGACATCTGGAGAATCTCAATGCTGATTGGCTTTCACAGCGTTGAAAGAATTTCTCTCCTAAGTAGAGATTTTTCATCTCGTGAAGAAGAAAAGACAACTGAATTTAACATCTTCACTTCCTGGCGTCGCTCGGGTGAATCCGTGTCTGCCTTTGGCTTTGCATTGACGCTGTTTGGAATGAGACCGTTGGATGTGAACACACCATGAAGACATCAGTAAATAGTTAAAATGTTGATGAAACGTCACTGACGAATACAAGCCCTGACAGGCTGAGGTGTTATTTCCTGCGGCGGAAGGATACGTCCAAGAGGTTGACCATGTTGCGGCAGGTTGTGAGGCAGAAGCCGCTGGTGTGGATGTCTGATCCTGTTGAAGACAAACGGTTAGCACAGAGCCAACAGCTAAACTGAATGACATCATCGATCATGTGACTTACGTTTGGTCACCACTCTGTTGAGGATCTTCTGCAGCTCGAAGGCGGAGATCTCAGAATCCTGCAGCACAGACACTTTCTGTCAATTCAACTTCAAACACAACCAATCAATTTATTTATCATCATCAATACTGTGATCAGCTCACCCCTCCTGCCAGCTGATCAAACAGACCCCTGAACGAATCGTTTACATCGTCCTCATCGATCTCAATCTGGAACAACAACTCCACGTATTTACTGACAGACGTAAGATGATGTCACATGACCATAGTGATCATGACTACAGATCAATAACAGATTCTGATGTGTAGCTGTAGAGACAGTCAGTTCACAACATGTTTCAGTCTCTTCAGTGACTACACGGAATTATTCTTTCTGCTAGAGTTCAATCACTTTCTGATTGGTTGGTTGGTTTGTTAATTGGGTTTATTGATTGGTTTGTTGATTGGTTTATTGAGTGGTTTGTTGATTGGTTGGTTGATTGGTTTATTGATTGGTTGGTTGGTTGATTGGTTTTTTGACTGGTTTGTTGGTTGATTGGTTTATTGATTGGTTTGTTGACTGGTTGGTTGACTGGTTGGTTGATTGTTTTATTGATTAGTTTATTGACTGGTTTGTTGATTGGTTTGTTGATTTGTTAGTTGATTGGTTAGTTAATTGATTGCTTTGTTGACTGTCTGGTTGATTGGTTGGTTGATTGGTTTGTTGACTGGTTGGTTGATTGGCTTATTGATTGGTTGTTGATTGGTTTGGTGATAGGTCCTTGTGACCACACCTGATTTTAAGATGGCGACAGGAATGGATGGCGGCCTAAATGTTTTGTTCTATCGATTGATTGATTGATTGAATCAGGACTCATCACTGGAGACTTGAGTAACTTCAGACACCCATCATCATCATCATCAGTCAGGTGTCGTCTCACCTTCTCCACTCTGCACTCGATGGGGTCGTCCAGCTCCCTGCAGGAACAAACAGCTTCAGGTGTAACTGGACACATACCACATCCTGTCTTCACAACCACCAGAGACCAGAATAAATAGAAGCTGCGATCCCTCTAACATCAACCAGATGCTGCTCTCTCTACATGGAGTCGTTAAACTCACTGAAAGTCGGCCTGTTTCTCGGTGAACACCCGGACGCAGAAGTCTCCGTTCTTGTTGGGTTCGAAGGTGGAAGGGACGATCAGGTACTCTCCAGGTGGCAGAGACGAGCGGCTGCTCACCTCTCGCAGGTTAATGAAGGTTTCGGAGCGAGCGGCGGAGGCATGACGCAGGAAGAAGTTCTTGTTCAGGTGGACGTTCCTCTGACCGCAGAACTGACGGATAGACAGGAGAGGTGAAGTAAGACTGAAAACAAACAAAGCATTGACCCAATGAAGAGCAGGAGGGGAGCAGGTCAACGTGGTCACGTGGTCTTCATACCTCTTCAGGAACCTGAAACACAAGAAAGAACAAGATTCAGATTCATGGCAGAGAGAAACGACTAGAGGTCAGACACCATGAAGAACTGTTGTAAAGAAGGAACAGAAACGGAGCCCAGTCATGAACTCACCAACCACCGGTTAGTTGGTTTAGACTGATTAGGTTGGTTGGGTTGGTCTAGATTGGTCTAGTTTGGTTTAGATTGGTTGGGTTGGTTTAGATTGATATAGATTGGTTGGGTTGGTTTAGATTGATTGATTCCACAATGGTTTCCCTGTATTTCCTCCAGATTTGGTGGAGGTGGGGTCTTGGGAACACATTCAGGTATTTTCTATAGTTTTTGTCAACATTGAGACAAAGGATCTGGATCTGCTGAATCAGGTGTATTTGTAGGGTGTGATCTTTCTGTAGACGCCACACAAACGGAAGCAGATGGGCTAGAAACAAAACTACCACGGACGTGTAGCTGACATAATGAGGTGTCAAGTGGTCTCCTCCTGTAACCTTAAAGAAACAAACGATGACATCACTCTCACCTCATAGATGGCAAATCCCATCGTGTTCATGTCCTCTCCCATCTTCCTCATGCGTCTGCGGTTCTTCTGGATCAGGCCAACCACAAGACTACAGCCGGACTGTCCATCATCCGGGTCGTCATCCTCCTCATCCAGCTTGATCACGAACTGAGGGTTGGTCCAAAACGAGCCTGAAAAAAGAAGATCAGAATCTTAGGAGGAGTCATGAAAGGCTTGGACCTGCTCTTTGTCTGTCAGGATCCCTCACTAGGATAGTTTCTGCAGCCTCCGGCCGTGGATCCTCTCCTCCAGCTGCCTTCAAACTTGGACAGAGCCCACTTAGAGATGGAGTCATCAGTCAGGACATCGGGTGTCAGGTTACAGATCTCCAGACGGGAGTAGTGTCTCAGGAAGTCAGAGAAAGACATCCTGGGAGACGGAGAGGCGGATTTGACTTCAAGAGTTGAGGGTTAGGTTTCGTTTGGAGATACAAAAAGAAGGTCAGGTTCTACCAGAATTCTCCGTCCTCTGCCTGGTGACTCAGACGCTCTCTGTCCTCATCACTGATGTTACGCCACTGGATCGAACTGGAGGGGAAAAAATCTGTAGTCAGGACACATTTTAACATGACACACCCCTGTTGTACCATACAGGTCTAATGAAGTACCTGTACACAATGAGAGTAGCAGATAGTATTAATGGTAGTAGTAGTATCAGTAGTAGTAGGAGGAGGAGCCGGTCCAGTTTCCAGTTGAGGGTCTCAACTGACAAAAAATGAATGGACCAATCAGAGCAGAGGAGTAAGCTGATTGGAGGTTTAACCAGCCAATCAGCATCAACTGTGTGTAACTATCTGGATCCTGAAAATGCCGACTCATCGAGGTAGACAGAGAGAAAGCCCCTAAAGCACCACTGGAACCAGACAGCCTGATCCAAAAACTGTAGGTGGTATTGTTCAAATGAGCACACCGTCAAAATCCTAAGAAGCTGCTGAACATGTAGATCTATAATTTGTATGGATAAAGTTAAAAATGTGAACATTACAAAACTGCTACTGCTCCACTATTTTCGGCTCAAAATTAAAATGGGAGCTGATGAGGCAGTTGGTTGGAGTTCCTGTTGGTCGGGGCCTCCCTGAGCCACAAGTGTATGTCTGTTAGCTTCCAAATTAACATTACTAGAACCAGCACAAATTTTACTACGTTTTCATCTCAACATTATGGATGTGGAGTAAAAACTGAGGGAGTGAGCGCAATTTAAATAGAATATTTTAAGATAGAAGATAGAAATAGACCATTTTCCAGTGTAGCCATTACTGTGATACTGAAGAAAAGTTAAAACATGAAGATTCTCAGACTGGTCATTTCTCTGGTGTCTATTGGATTCATGGATGTTTAATGTGGATGACATCAGGGATGATGTCATCAGGAAGTGGACGTGTGTCATGTCTGTGTCTGATTTTAGACTGTTTCATGAAGGAACCCAGTGCTACACTGCCTGATGGCTGTCGGTGTTACCTACTCATCGCTCCAGGCTCCGGTCCACTCCACCTGACCCCAGGGGTTTCTGATCCGGATCAACTGCTCCATGTCGCCATCGTACTCCACCTGAATACAGAGTTAGACCTGACAGCATCACTTTTAATTCACTGGCCCCTAGCCCCACCCCTTTTCAGGTCAGCTGGTGAAAATATTATCTGCTGCTAAGACTCATGTGAAATGCAGTTAAAGATGCACGTTTCAGCTGACGCATTAACTGGTGGCTAATGTAGGGGGTGTGTCCTCACCTCAGCTGCACCTGTCACAGAGTAGGCGTGGCCTTTCACCAGCTTCTGGTAGGTAACAGCCTCAGTGTCAGCAGAACTCGTAATCTGAAACAAAAACATAATGAAGAACCCTTCTGTCTGTACCATACAGTTCTACTGAAGAACCAGTCTACTGAAGAACCCTTCTGTCTGCACCATACAGGTCTACTGAAGAACCGGTCTACTGAAGAACCGGTCTACTGGTGAACCCTTCTGTCTGTACCATACAGGTCTACTGAAGAACCCTTCTGTCTGGACCATACAGGTGTTAGGCTGCATGGTATAGGCCCCTGAAACAAAGAAAGGCCTGTAGACTCCACAAAGCCTGACTCAGGCCTACATGTATCTACAAGAGCCTGATAAGACCAGAAGGAACCAACCTCTAAGACAATAGAGCACAAAAGACTCCATTTCCCAGGCTGCCTAGGTGTGAAATTCCTTCACCAGACTCTTGGCTGTCACTGGAGAAGACCCATGAGGAACCACAGGGGTCCCTCTGAGGTCACCAGGAATATATAGGTTGGAATTTCTCTTCTCTTCTCTCTCTCTTGGTCTGCTCCTCACTTCCTGCACTTCCCCTGGCTTCCAGCCACTTCTGCCCCCTCTTCTTCTTTTTTTGGACTCCCTACCTGTTGGGTTTCATCTCTCCTTGCTTTTGGACCCCCTTTTTGCCTTAAGGACCAGCTCTGCTCCACTCAAGCTGCAGCCCGCTTTTGTCTCCTTTCCTGTCCTAGTAACGATCACGGTATAATGCACGGAGCGCTCTCGTATCGATCTCAAAGAAGACAAAAAGGACCGGAGACGACCCCGTGTTTCATCAGCCACATCAACCCTGCTGTTTTCCTCCGCTGCACTGCGAAAGCCAACTAATGGTACTCTCAACTCCGTCCCGCCGAGGATCAGCTGAATCTCACGGCAACAGAACAACACAACGCCTCGTCAGGACCTGCGACTCGAAGGACTGAGCCGGACCGTAAAGGATGAAAGGACCTCTTCACCCGCTTCCCTTCTTCGACAAAGTAAGAGGCTTAAGTCTGGGCAGAGTAGATTGTTTGTGTACTGTTAAACTTGCTGTTTTGCTGCTTTAAACTGTCAGAGCTAGCCTTTATGCTATTGTGCGCTGACGGTGTTTAATACACATTGATTGTTGTGCTTCGATTGTTGGGATTTCCCTCTCTTTCGCTCTCTCCACTTCTATTTCTTTTTCCTTTCCCCTTTTCCACACTCATTCAGGTTTAAGAGCGTGGTGAGCCCCTAGCACCCTTTGCCAGTGTTCAAACTTTGTGGCCCTCTCTGGTTACTCGCTCCACGTGACGCAACCCCCCCCTCTTCAGGTGATGTCACATACTTCGTCCTCTCTCTCTCAGATCCCCTCACACACACACACACACATACACACCCACATAAGCACATCCACACACCCAGAGACACACACACACACATCCACACACATATGCTTGTTTGTACCTGAAAGTATCTTGATAGTGTCAGTAGTTGTAGTAGATAACTGAGTTGATTAATTGAAGTGTGTTGACTGAAGATTGATATTGCTAATTTCAATAAACTTTGTTATATTTTAAAGAGAAGTTGTTTGTATTATTTTGCATTAATACTGTTTTAAAGGCTGGTTGTGAGGGTCAGTGCTCGTACTCTTCCCTTCATTTTTCATTTGAGACTAAACAGAATTTGGTTAATTGTTTCCCTGTTTCCAGGGTGGTGCCCTGTAATTATTATTAATTTTAATAACAACATTAAATTTATTTGATGATTAATGATAGTTTTTCCCTGTTTCCAGGGTGGTGCCCCATAATTATTATTAATTTTAGTAATAATATCAAATTTATTATATAATTACTGATCATTTTTAATAATCATTAATTATACTCTAATAACCAAACTGCCCCTATTGATTGCCACAACACAGGTCGACTGAAGAACTGGTCTTCTGAAGAACCAAGAACCGGTCTATCGGTACCATACCCATCTACTGAAGAACCCTTTTTATATACCATACTGGTCTCCTGAAGAGCCAGTCTATCTGAGGCTCCTGTACGTTCTAGCTTACATCTATGGAGCAGCCCATCAGGGACCCGCGGCACTTAGCCTTCTGGATGATGTGGAACAGATTCGAATCAGGTTGATCCAGACTGTAAACCTCCGCGATTCCTCCGGTGAAATCCTCGAACCCCTCAGTGGTGGATCCACCAGACAGAGCCTCATAAGAACCATTCAACCTGGAATGACATAATGACATCAGCAACACCTGAAGATCCAACGGGTAACTTCATAGAAACAGTTTGGAGGAAACCTGGTTTGCAGGAGGGCGGGGCTCTGTCTGTGTGTGGTTCAGGAGGGTGGAGCTCTGTGTGTGTATGTGCAGGAGGGCGTGGCTCTGTGTGTGTATGTGCAGGAGGGTGGGACTCTGTTTGTGCATGAGAGCAAGGTCTGTGTGTGTGTGGTCAGGGCAGGGCTCTGTGTTTGTGTGGTTAAGGAAGGCAGGGCTCTGTGCGTTGTTCAGGAAGGCAGGGCTCTGTGTATGTTGTTCAGGTGGGTGTGGCTCTGTGTTAATATGTGCATGAGGGCAGGGCTCAGTGTGTTTGTGTGGTTCAGTAGGGGGGGGGCTCTGTGTGTGTGTGGTTCAGGAAGGCTGGGCTCTGTGCACCCTCGTCGGCCTCACTACTGGATAAATGGAAGGCTCTGTATTTGCATGCATTACGGACACTGACAGAGTCAGATTTACCTTATTTTGTCCACTATGTGGTGCTAGACAACACCTAATAATTTTAGCTCATCTTTATTATATAATGTAAAGGCTAGACCGTGAAAATTTTAACAAAATCCAACTAACATTGTCACACGACAATGCATTTGTTAGCAGGTGGCGCTATCACTGTTACTCAATATTGTTGTGTAGATGTCTTCAGGGTGGGACTTTAATCCAACATGTCAAGTTTGGGCCAGATTGGACCATTGACAGTGGAGTTATAACGGTGTCTTCTTTCATGGCGAATGTACAAATTCGCCACGCTGCCATGGCCACACCTTTTGAGCTATCCAAAAACCTTTGATAACTTTTCACCACTAACGTGTTGTGATATTACTGACCAAATTTCAAATCGATTGAACAAAATGCCTAGGAGGAGTTTGTATAACACCTGTAAATCGCAGGAAAATGAATGACAAATTCAAAATGGCAGACTTCCTGTTGCGTTTAGATCATGAGTTCAAGAGGCTTTTTCGTAGATCTTGATATGATACGCATGTGTACCAAATTTCATACATCTACTGTACCAGTTAAAAATACTGTAGGTAAAATGCACAGTGGGGGATGCTCATTTTTCCAGGGGGCGCTGTGGAGCCAATTTGCCACAACCAATCCTGTAAACCATATGAGATAAAAGTACTACCACCTTTGATGAGTGTGTCAATTTTGGTGAGCATCTGAGCTTCTCTGGCCTCTCAACACCAACTTTCTGTTTAATGGCGAACATCAACCGTCGCTCATAATATTTACAATAATGCTTCATCAAGGCCTTATGGCTTTACTGACCAAATTTGAGGTCACTGTGGTGAAAGGCCTGATAGTGGCACATCAAATTCTGAGATATTTAACTTCCTGTTGCCACTACGTGGCGCTGTGACTATTACCAAATTTATCTATATAGATGTGTTCAGGGCAGGACTCTTATTAAACTTGTGCAGTTTGGGGCAGATTGGACCAAGGACATCAGAGTTATAACAACTTCCTGCTTCACGGCAAAACAAACATTCGCCGCACAGCCACACCTACAACGAAAACACACAAACTTCACAAACCTGCATCACCAACTTGTTTTAGCTGTTCTCACTGAATTTTAAGGCAATATGCTCAACAGCCTAGTAGTAGTGTATCAAAACGTAAAAAATTGGACCTTAGACAATGGAGTTATGACAATTTTCTGTTTCGTGGCGAACCATCAAAAAATGTGACGCAGGCCATGCCCACACCATTCAACAAAAACTCAGGATTTTGATAACTTTTCATCTTAATGGGGTTAAGATAGTACTGACTAAATTTCAAGTCAATCGGGTTAAATTTCTAGGAGGAGTTCGTTAAAATACAAAGTGTGCAAATTTGAAAAAATGGCAAAAAATGGCCACAAAAATCAAAATGGCCAACTTCTTGTTTGTTTGAAGGCATTGCTCCAAGAGACTTTGTCGGTCTTGGTCAGTTACATATTTGTACGTTAAATTGGAGGTAGGGGCTGAACATCAGGGGGCGTTAGTGAGCCATTTTGCCACGCCCATTTCCAATCACCATATCATATGTCAATTTTAACTCCGACTGATGTTTCTGCCAACTTTCATAAGTTTTGGAGCATGGGAAAGTCCCCAAAAGGCAATTCTTTTCAGAGAATAATAATAATTCCTTGCATAACAATAGGGTTCTTGCACGCTTAGTGCTCGGACCCTAATAAACACAGAAACACCCCCCCCCCGAAAAAAGGGAAAAACCTGATTGTGATCAAACTGATGTAAAAATCACCAAAATTCAGTTAAAATGTGAAAATAAGCCAATGAAGAAAAGGATTATGGGCTGAAGAAAAGGATTATGGGATGTTCACCTGTCGGGCTGACAAAGCATTAACACACTAGCATTAACATTAATATTAGAACAACACTGACCAAATTATGACATCACCAGGTCAACCCAATGATGTCATCATTTGTCATATGATTCTACAGATTATTCATCATCAGGTTTTAGGACATTATTGGGTACTTCAGGCTCTGAGGCCAGACAGGAAATGGCTTTGTTACAGGTTCTGGTTCATGTCCATCAGCCTTAAACTGGTTTCCAGACTCTGGTCTTACTTGGCGTAGGCCTTCTCCAGCAGGGCGCTCCAGAACTCCCGCCCCTCCGCTGAGTGGACGAACATCAGCTCACTGTCTTTCACAGGCAGACGGTCGTCCACCACCACGTCCACCCACTCCCCGAACTGCCAGAACTACGAGGGGGACAGTGGTAGTACAGTACAGTATGTAGGTACCAACAGCTGTAGTAGAAGCACATAGTACATAGTACTGGTACTGCGTACTCGTGTACCTGGAAGTGGAAGATTCCGGCGTACTCTCCGTTCCTGAAGCTCTGTCCTTGCGGGACAACTCGAGCCAGAATTTCCTCGTTCAGGGTCAGAGAGGCGATGGCGGCAAGCAGCCAGCAGTCACCTGGATGACAGACAGGAAAGAGGCGGAGCTTTACATCTGTCAATCTAATAGTTAAAGGTTCTGTTCATCAGCTAGCAGCTAGCTTAACTTAGCATACAGACACAGCTAGCATAACTTAGCATTAAGACTGGAAACAGCTAGCTTAATTTGGCATAAAGACTGGAAACAGCTAGCTTAACTTGGCATAAAGACTGGAAACAGCTAGCTTAATTTAGTATCAAGACTGGAAACAACTAGTTTAACTTAGCATAAAGACTGGAAACAGGGGCGTTCAGAGAGCGGTGAGGCATGTCCTAAATCTAACAGCACAGCGTGGTCACATGATGCTGTTGAACGCATCATCATTAGTTGACAGCTTCATTAATTAGTTCATTTAAAATGAATTAAGTCAGATAAATTAATTCAAACTGTAGCTGGGTTTACATGGACCTCTTTATTACGATTAAAATCGGTTTAAAAGCTCAATCAGAATGAAAATGCTCCATATAAACACCTCATTCGGAATAAAAAACCGAATATAAACCTTTTCTTAAACCGATTGGAAGAACAACTGTTCAATGTAAATTGGAATGGAATATCTACTGGTAGAGATCTGTCTGCGCATGATCAGAGTCGTGACGTATTTGCAAGATGGCGGCTTTAAAGCAGAAGTAGACAACAGCTTTTCTTGTGCTCACTGTCTCTCTTTCATTGCTTTCCGTATGAGTAAGCCTACGTTATCATGATGCAGCTTTATTAAAAAGCACCACAATAATGGCAAACATTGCAGCGATCACACGATCGACATCCATCTCCCAGTAAACATGCGAAACATATGTCACTTCCATCACTTCTGCGCATGTCACACAGCTGTTTTAAATGCATTGGCACATGTAAACACCAGATCGTATTTGATCACAACTCATGTAAACAGTTGAGACGAAACCTTCAATCGGAATGATTTCAATCAGAATGAAGAAAAGTGTCCATGTAAACCCTGACATCACCTTCATTCAGACTGATGTTTGGTTGATCCTGGAAACGGATCATTTTGTGTTGTTTTCACACCTGAGCTGGCAACAGGGCCGGAATCACACATTTAACACTGGGGGCCCATTTTGTGACCTCCAGGGGGTTTGGAACAGGTGATACATATTTACCCACCCACTTCCGGGGCGCTTCACAGTGTGCGACCCAGCAGTCCCCCAGACTACATGTGTGTGAAAGGTCTACGTGTGTGTGGAAAGTCTTGTCAGTGCTTCAGAGATGCAGATTATGGGATCACTCGTGGAGTTTTTTGCACTTTTCTGCGTGACAACGCTGCTTTTGGACCTTGCAAGTCACGTCGTGGAAGGACATGGCGTATGCGGGAGAGTTACTTTCACCCGTGAGTTTCTCCTGTCCTTACAGACTTCATCAGCCGGCGTTGTACCGACGAGCATACCGATGGAGCTCCGCAGGCCGGTTAAGAAGTCATGTCTTGGAAACGAGGAATAAGAGGTGGTTTACGCCAGAGACTGAGACTCTTCGGCTTGACAACCGCCACAAACAACCACTTCCTTCAGTTCTGCTGTCAAATGTACAGTCTATCAGACGTAAGATAGACGAGCTGGAGATATACGCCAAATTTAAACGGGAAGTAAAAGACACTTGTCTTCTTGCCTCACCGAAACATGGCTCGGTGATACAGACCCGGACTCAGACCTGAATTTAACTGGGTTTGGAAGCCCAGTTCGCATGGACTGGTCACCGGGAATCACCAGAAAAAGTGGAGGAGGCGGCGTATGCTTCTACGTGAACCAGAGGTACTGTAACACCGTAGTGATTAGAGAGAAGATATGTGCCACAGATGTGGAATTATTGACTATTTCTCTCTGCCCCTTCTATCTGCCCCGCGAGTTTCAACAGCTCTTTTACACATTAGTGTACATTCATCCGCGAGCCAACGCCTCAGCTGCTGCCCAGCTGATCGCTGAAGTCACGCACAAACTGGAGATTTTAATCACTGTAATTTAAAAAAGACTTTAAGGACATATGAACAGTATGTGACTTGTTCTACCACACAGAAGAACACCATACTGGATCTATGCTATGGCTCAGTGAGCAGGGCTTACAAATCTTTGGCTATGCCTTCTTTTGGTGCTTCTTACCACAGCAGTGTATATCTCATGCCTGTATACAAATCATCCTTCAGGCGCCTGGAGCAGGAGGAGAGGACAGTGAAAATCTGGTCAGAGGCCAGCATCTCCTCTCTCTAGGCATGCTTTGAGTGTACAGACTGGCACTGTTTTTATGATGTTTGTGATGATATTAATGAACTTTCAGATACCGTCTCATCATACATCACATTCTGCGTGGACTCAGTAATCCCAACTATAAAAGTGGTCACCTACCCAAACAATAAACCTTGGGTAACAAAAGAACTTAAATCTGTCATCAATAAAAAGACAATAATTTTCTATTCAGGTGACCCCCTGGAGAAAAAAGCAGTCTCCAGGGAAGTTAGGGATGAAATAAGGAAGGCCAAAATGAAGTACAGAAATAAAATTGAAAGTCTATATTGCAGTGGTGACTTCAGGGCAGCCTGGAGAGGTATAAAATCTATGGCATTGATTAATAAGTCTACCAGTGAGACCAAGCAGCTCATTCATGTAAAGGGTGTGGATGATGCTGACTTGGCAAATGTTTTAATTCATTTTTTTCTCGTTTTGAAAGGTTTGTTTTTGGGAATGACATTTCTAAGCTGCGGGAATCTCTGGTTCCACAGAATGATTTAGTGATAACTCCGGAAAATGTCACAAATCTTTTTAAGAGAGTGAACATGCGTGAAGCTGCTGGCCCTGACTCCATCTGTGGACGCACTCTACGTCATTGTGCTGACCAGCTCAGCAAGGTGTTCACAACACTTCTCCAGATGTGTGTTGAGTGTGGCCAGATACCTGCTATATGGGAAAACATCTACCATAATACCTGTCCCGAAATCCAATACTCCAAAGGAATTGAATGAATTCAGACCAGTTGCTTTAACATCCCTTGTGATGAAAAGTCTTGAGAAAATACTGAAAGATGAAATTGTCTCCCTAATTGATGGCAAACTAGATCCACTACAATTTGCTTATCAAGCTGGGAAAGGTGTGGATGATGCTTAGATTTTTATTTTAGACAGATTGTACAAGCACCTTGAAAAACCCAATTCACATGAGACTTTTATTTGCTGATTTTTCTTCAGCTATTAACAGAATGCAGCCTCATATTTTAATTGAGCGACTTGCCTCTTATTTTAATTTACCGGATCAGATTTTATTGTTGCTTTTAAACTTTTTAACAGACACAATTCAGTAGGTATTTGTGAATGGTCACGTCTTACATCACCACCTCAAATACAGGTTCTCCGCACGGCTGTGTCCTTTCTCCTCTGCTTTTTATTATGTACACAGACAGCTGCAGGACTTCCCTAGAGGGCGGCCACCTTGTAAAATTTTCTGACGACACTGCCCTACTGGTCTGTCAGCTGAGCTTACTTTGGGAAAAACGGGTGGTCCAGAAAGCTAAACAGGTCATGAGTCATTCTCACCACGTTCTGGGTCGGGAATTCTCTTTAATGCCCTCGAGACAGCGCTACCTAGCCCCCCCCAAGAACAACGAACAGATACGCGAATTCTTTTATTCCTTCTGCCATCAGGCTTCTAAATGCCACTGATAGCGGCAACCAGACATAGGTCAGGTATTGTTGACTGGGGAACCAAAGAGTGTATTTATTATTATTTATTCATTCATCTCTTGAAACTATGGTCCATGCATGACGACCTACGTGCTCACTTCTTTGCTCTGGTGCTATGCTGATCTGTTATTATTGACAAGGTGTCTGAATGTCTGATTGATTGTGGTTGTTCTGTTTTGTTTTATGTGACTGGCAAACTGAAACTGAATTGCCCTACGGGGATAAATAAAGTAGTTTGAATCTTGAATCTTGAATAGACCGTCATCAGGATACCTGTTCCCAGGTAAAATAAATAATTGACTGTATATTTTTATCTGAGTCAGAACCAGAGCTGACATTTATTTTTACTCCTCGATCTTTTCTTCTTTTATATGTGAGCCATATTTAACCTGTTTGTACCTGTGGACACACCTGAGTCACTTGAGGTCTGGTGCTCAGTTACTGGAACCAGTTCTTCCAGTCTGACTGGCTGCACCAGAAATTAATGGTGCTTCTGACAAGGCTGCAATAAACTGTTTAATATTTCATGCAGCTTCTCGTAGCGGTAAACACCTGCTGATTAATTATTGATCATCTGATCAGTTACTTTATGCTACTCTGTACTTCTATTGTGTTACATCATAGACAAGATACAGAGGAAACAGCTATCTTAAATTAGCTTTAACACTGGAAACAGGAGGAGTAAGTTATCTTACCTTAGCATAAAGACTTAAAATTAGGAAATTAGCATTAATACAGCAAACCGGAGAAACAACTAACTTAACCTAGCATATCGACTGGGAGCAGTGGGAAAAGGCTTGCTTGACTTATAGCACAAACACTGTACTCGGGGAAACACCTAGCTAAACAGGAAAAAAATAGGAAAAAGCTATCTTAACTTAGCATGAAGACTGCAAATGGGGAAACAGATAGCTTAGCTTAGCATTGGAAATATAAGGAAACAGCTAGCTTAGCTTAGCACAAAGACTGGAACATAAATTCCAAAGAGAGATTTGATGTTCCTACTTGTTAAACTAAATACATTGTTTGTTTGTTTTTTACAATAAACTCTGTGGTCAGCTCATTAGAACCATAAAACAGGACGTCGTCATCATAACAAGATGACAGAGAAGCTCCTCCTCCTCTCAACAACAACAATGTGTTTGTTCTCACCCAGAGCTCCCTGACAGATGTCAGTCCTCGTCGCTCCAGAGATGATGAACTCAGGGTCAGAGGTCAATTCCTGTACAGGAAACACAGGAACATTAGCATTAGCTATCAGAACCATGTACTCCTCATTCAGTGCTCAGAGTGAACAAGGTCAGAAGAGTCTGGGTACAGTCAGGACAAGAACAACAAAAATGCCCTGTTTTTCTTAAAACACAACAGAAATGCCCTGTTGTTCTTGTCCTACAACAAATGTGTTGTTCCCACGGCTAACCTTTCACACAGGTTTTTAAAAATGGAGGTTGAAGTTGGCTCATGTGTTCAATCAATCAGGGAAAACTTATGTCACTCAAGGTTCCTCTGTCGCTGGGAGAAAACTGAATCTGAAGGAGTAAACAAGTCATAACCTGGGACCTGTTAGCTTTAGCCTCTGTCTGTTTGCATGATATCATGTCCAAGGACCTGTTAGCTTTAGCCTCTGTCTGTTTGGATGATATCATGTCCAAGGACGTGTTAGCTTTAGCTTCTGTCTTTACTGGTTTTTAACATTAAACTAGTTTAATCAGTGTTTTTACTCGTTTTAAAATTAAACTGGTTTAATCAGTGTTATGAATCATCACTCATCAGGATCTGTTCCTGCTTACATTCATATTTTCTTTTCATGTATTCATAAAGCAGCTCCACCCAGTTTAGATACTCATTATAATGGGAGTTGCCCAGTTAAACCACAGCTCGCAGTGCGAATGTTCAGGTGGGTTTTCGCATCAGGAAACTGTTCACTGAACACAAAACACTGAGGACAAATGACGACAGATGTGAAATCACCAGAGCGTAATCTATAATCTGTAATCTTATAACCTGTAATCTATAATCTATGTGTTTGATCTGACAGTGGCTTTTGATCCAAACTGATCTGATGTCTGAGAGAAACATCTATTGCTTCAAACATCATCACCTGTAACTGATCTCTGATCTGCTGCCAACAGGCTGAACAGGGTCAACAGCTTCTTCTAGAGGAAGTTATGCCACACCAAATTTCATAAACAAAATCCTGTTTTATTCTATTCCCCCTCCCACAAATGCACATCAAAATAAAAAAAATCAATCAAATGCTGTTTTTTTACAAACAGCAGAAAGACACCTTCAATTCAGCATGTTTACTTTTAGTCAATGTAAACAACTACGGTGTAAAATAAACAGGAAATATCAGATATATACAATATCATGATCAGACAAACAGCAGATAAAGTGGTGTGGCCTTCATTTAACATCAGCCAATCAGTGGAGTTCAACAGCCAATCAAAGTGAGTTAACTCATTTAAGAGTTGACTGAAATTGAACGTTGATTGGTGGATTAAAATGTTTTATAATAATAAAACTGTGGACTTGTAAAAAAGTTGTGGTCAACTTTAAAATACTTTACGAGGTTTTTAAATGGAGTCTGACGTCAGATCATAACCCCATTCTAACGTCATTAGTTTCCACTGACCATCGGTCTTTCCCACGTCACCCCCCGGGTCTTGTAGGAGTTCCAGCCCAGCTCCTTGAACCCCAGGGAGGAGGGTTCTGCAGGGAACGTGTCGTCCTGGAACAGACGGCCGGACTCGAAACATTGCTGCCTCAGAGCCTCGTAGTCCTGGTTCAGGTACTTGATCGCCTGACTGTTGGTGCCGATTCCCTGGTCCTTCTCCCGGCGGTGCTGCAGGCGATCTGCAATGCCCGACATAGCGAAGGGAGTCCTGGAGGGTCTGGAGAGTCGTCAAAGGTCTGGAGAGTTTTGAAGAGTTTTGGAGTGTGTGGAGTGTTTGGCTGCAGGTGAGTGATGCCAGGAAGGGCGTGTCGCTCAGACGGGACTAAATTAGACAGAGTGACAGCTAGGACTTCCTGTTAGTTCCTTCAAAATAAAACTGTCGTCAACATCGCTTGAGAAACAGTTTTCCCAAGTAAGATTCTGTAGATGTTCTGTGATTGGCTGCTCCAGTCCCAAACGTTCTCCAATTAGGAGTCAAAGAAACTCTGTTCACACACCGGTGCTTTTATTGTGGAGGCAACTAACTTCCGCTATTTTGTGACAAATCTGTTAGCTTAAAGCAGGAAGGGCGTTACTGTTGGAAACATTTATTCAACACCAGTGGGGAAATGTAACTAAGTACATTTACTCAAGTACTTAAACAAACATAAATGAAGGATCTTATAGTGGAATAATATTTAGTTACTTTATAGAGTCAGATAAACAATAGAAAATGTAATCCACTACTCCATTCTGTATGATGAGTTCTTTTACTTTTGGTACTTATGACGCAGGACTTTTACTTCCTACACCGTGTATTAGTAATTTTACTGGTATGAACCAGGAGATGTGAGTATACAGCAGGGAGTACTACAGTTACTTTGTATTGTATGGGATGAAGTACTGCCCCTGCAGGCACAAAGCAGTAACTACAGCGGCTACTCCAGAATAAAGTTTCAGTTTTAAGTTATTTTTTGGGGCATTTCGCCTTTAATCGGATAGGACAGCTGAAGAAGTGACAGGAAATGGGGAGACAGGGTGACGGTACTCCACCAGGGTTGATCCACCAATCAACGTTCAATTTCAGTCAACTCTTAAATGAGTTAACTCACTTTGATTGGCTGATGTTAAATGAAGGCCACACCACTTTATCTGCTGTTTGTCTGATCATGATATTGTATATATCTGATATTTCCTGTTTATTTTACACCGTAGTTGTTTACATTGACTAAAAGTAAAAGTGAGGGGGTGGACATGTGGCAAAGGGCCATGAGTGGGAATCGAGCCCACAGCCACCATGGTAGTACTACGGGCTCTGTATATGGGGCATGCTCTTAAACCACTGTACTATCTGAGCCCCAAAGTTTCAGACTCAAGGTGGGCGGCCCTCTGCTTTGACTGGTTGGGGTGAGAGAGATAGAGAGAGAGAAAGGTTGGGAGAGAGAGATACCACCATACCATGCTCTTAATACCAAATATAATTTGTCCCCATCTGATGAACTTAAAAACGACATTCAGATTGCCAAACGGCTTTAAGCCCCTGCCACACCAATGCATATTTGTAGTAGTATGTTCTACGACCAGGAAAAATTAGAAAAACGTAGCAGGAACTCCTCTTACTTTTCGGGTACTTTTCGTGGACTTTTGAACTGTTCAAAACTTACGTGGCAGTCAGCCGTTTTGCTCAATACGTATGAAATTACTCATCGTGTACTCAGTACGAACTTCCCACGTCATGCCAGTTTTTACCAAGTAGGCAATGAGACATGCAGAATTTTATAAAAAGTTTCACTCCATTCTGATCGACCCACTTTTTGAAATGTTTCAATCTTCATTTGAGACAGGAACCCTTCCTCCATCATTGATGGAGGCAAATATTTCGCTGGTACTGAAAAAAGGTAAATCAGAAGAAGAATGCTCTTCTTACAGGCCTATATCTATTATAAATTTAGATATGAAGTTGCTAGCTAAAGTTTTGGCTTTGCGGCTAAAACATGTCCTCCCCTCTCTTATCAGTAATGATCAGACAGGTTTCATACCAGGAAGGTACTCTTCCCATAATGTAAGAACTCAATGTAATTCAACACTCCTCGCTATACAGCTCTGAGGCATTGGTCATTTCTCTTGATGCAGAGAAAGCCTTTCATAGGCTGGAATGGCCTTACCTGCATTGTACAATTCATAAATTTTGTCTAGGGAAAAATTTTATCAAATGGAAACAGATTTATATGCTTCCCCCTCTCTGCTGTGGGCTCAGGTCTAGTAATTTTAGTATTGAACAGGGTACCAGACAGGGTTTCCCCCTGAGCCCGCTGCTGTTCGCTCTGGCTATGGAGCCGTTAGCTGCAAGTATACAGCAAGGTGTCAATATAAGAGGAATCTCTTTAAATAATCATTGTCATAAAATCTCGCTATATGCGGATGACGTTTTAATTTACTTAGACTCCCCAAAAGAATCAATTCCCAAATTGTTAAATCTGATCAGCGAATACGGATCTTTCTCTGGATACAAAATAAACTTATCTAAGAGTGAAGCTATGACACTCAGCAGTGCACACACATTAGACGCAAACACATTACAACCTTTTCGTTGGTCACAGAAGGGGTTTTCATACTTGGGCATAAAAATATCCCCATGCTTAAAAGATCTTTTTAAACTAAATTATGTTCCCCTTTTGAAAACTATAAAAGATGAGCTTGAGAGGTGGTGCGGTTTGCCTTTATCTTTATTAGGCTGTATTACACTTGATCAAAATTAACATTCTCCCTCGTCTCCTTTATTTTTTTCAAATGCTTCCAATTATGCTGTCAAAAAAAATCCTTGCGAGGCTCAACTCTTCGATATTAACATTTATCTGATGTAAAAAAAGACCTAGGCTAATATATAGCTTTCTCTCCCTGCCTGTTAGATGTGGGGGCTTAGCAGCACCACCATTTTCCCTTTACCAACTGGCTACACAGTTTAAATGTTTTGCAGAATGATTCATGGATGATGCTAATTCTACCTGGCTTGAGTGTGAGGCAGCCTCCCTGGATAAGATTCCTCTGCGAAACCTATTTTATATCTCTCCCGTGAAAGTTTCATCACTGATTAAAGACAATATGATTTTGAGAAATACGTTAAATGTATGGCGGCAGGTTAGGAAACTAGTAGGATACAGTAATTGCCTTTCTTTATTAACTCCTTTTAATGAAAATCCTAATTTCCCACCTGTCCTTCAGGCTGGACTCTATGATTGGAAATGCAGAGGCATCAAAGTGATCGGAGACATGGTTCAGGACGGCTCAATTCTCACATTCCAGCAAGTAAAAAGCAAGTATGGTATCACCAATAATGATTTCCTTAAATTTATACAGGTTCATAATTTTATGCTATTGCTATGCAAATTTAGGGAGTTTGATGGGGTATTTGCTATGTCCCCTTTAGAGTCTATGTTGGCAAATAATACACAACTTAAGTTCATTGCAAAAAAGCTCTATAAGATTCTTTGTGGGCTAAAGGAAGAAAAAAAAAGTTAGAGCCAAGTGGGAATAAGATCTGGGTTCTACAATAAAACCTGAGGCCTGGGATGCCCTATTCAGGCAGCCCCTCGTGTCTTGGCTTCCAATTCAGCCTGTGAGAGGCAATTTAAAATCTTAAATAGACTGTATATTACTCCTGAAGCCAGGCACAGAATGAACCCAGGTCTTTCAGATATCTGTGTTAAATGGCAGTCTAATGTTGGCTAATTTTTTCATTGCTTGTGGAACTGTCCTCATCTTTGAAGTTTTACTGATGCCCACCTAGCTGCCATGTTGTTTATGCTGCCTACTGCCCAGGGACTACAGATGAAAACTAGAAAGCACTCGTAGAGCGCAAACCTCTGCCAAGGCTGCTAAGTTTCTCCATGTTTGCATTTCACTCCAAAGCAAAAGTCCCATGATGTAACCCTCTGAATTAAGTCATTAGAAAGTTTGACAGGATTTATTGTGGCTGTTAGTTCATATTGTCATCTCACATAAATAAACTGCAATGCCACAACAGGTAATTGACACTTTTAACACTTTAAGAGTTGTTAAAAAGCCACACAACACACACACAGGCAGGAGAAAAGGAAGTATATTTAAACAGGATAATGTTACCTCTGATCAAGAAAGATGTGGCTTTGACCAAAACACGCAAGCACGCACCTAAGTGATCGCACTGCACTGGTCCGCACACACAAAACTCAAAACCACACACACAGGCAGGAGAAAAGGAAGTATGTTAAAATGGGGTAAAGTTTTGTTGAAATTTATAAGCTGTTATATGGACATGAATCAATTAGATACATTTGTCAGGACGGGGACACTTAACATTACAAGTGTATATGTGGCAGTTTAATCCTATAATAATAAAAAATAAATAAAAAATTCCTGGATCCAGACGGTGATACAGATCACCACCAAAATCTAATCGATTCTTCCTTGGGCTACCTCCTACATCTCCTGAAAATTTCATCAAAATCTGTTGATTGTTTTTTTTAAAATCCTGTTCACAAACAAACTAACAAACCAACCAACGCAGGCAAAAACATAACCTCCTCCCTTTGCGGAGGTAATTAGCTGAGAGCTATATTTGGCAAAATATATTGAGCATTGTCCCTGTCAAATAAACTAAATTAATTAATTAATTCAGCATTATTGGAGTATAATAATTCAACAACAAAATCTTTCAGTGCACTTCATATCTTGGCGCAAGGACTTGCTTATTGGGACTAAATGATGATATGCCCTGGGATTTTCGTAATAAGGAGCTTTTACATATTCTATTGTATGCTGCCCGGAAATGCATCCTAGCCACGTGGATCTCGGACAAAGCTCCCACTGTGAACCAGTGGCTGAATACTGTGACAAGCATCATCCCTTTTGAAGCTTTTTCCACAGCCTTAAAAGATAAGCCATTTTTGTTTTACCAGACCTGGGACCCTTTCTTTGAATACCTAGGGGCAACTAAAGCTCAAAGGATGAAATCAGGCCTGATAGAACTGGCCTGGAAGTAGGATACAGAGCTTGTGGGACTACAGACTGTATGGTCTATGGCTTCACATCCAAGTATGATGTACAACTTATGTTGAAGCACTTATTCGTGTATATTTTCATTCTGTCTGCTTTGCAAAAAGTTCAATAAAAATAAGTTAAAAAGCTAAAAAAAAGTTCAAATAAAAAAAAGCTCCTCTCTGGCAGGGCCCAGGGGTGGATGAGATTCTCCCTGAGTACCTTAAGGCTCTGGATGTTGTAGGACTGTCTTGGTTGACACACCTCTGCAACATTGTGTGAAAGTGGGGGACAGTGCCTCGGGATTGGCAGATTGGGGTGGTGGTTCCCCTTCTTAAGAAGGGGGACTGGAGGGTGTGTTCGGCGGATCACACTTCTCAGCCTCCCTGGGAAGGTCTATGCCAAGGCACTGGAGAGGAGAGTCCGTCCGTTAGTCGAATCTCGGGTTCAGAAGGAACAATGCGGTTTTCGTCCTGGTTGTGGAATGATGGATCAACTCTTGATTCTCACTAGAGTGCTGGAGGGTGCATGGGAGTTTGCCCAATCAGTATACATGTGCTTTGTGGACTTGGAAAAGGCATACGACCGTGTCCCTCATAGTGCTCTGTGGGGGGTGCTCCAGGAATATGGGGTATTGGGCCCATTATCACAGGCAATTCGATCCCTGTATGATCGGAGCGAGAGTTTGGTTTGCATTGCCAGAAATAAGTCAAACTTGTTGACTCCGCCAGGGCTGCCCTTTGTCACCGATTCTGTTTGTAATCTTTATGGACAGAATTTCTAGGTGCAGCCAGGTGGTGGAGGATGTCCGGTTTGGTGGACTCTGGATCACTTCTCTGCTTTTTGTGGAGGATGTGGGGGATCTTGCCTCTATAGTTCAGCATGGCATGATGAACCTTAGTTTGCAGCTGAATGTGACGCGGCTGGGATGAGAATCAGCACCTCCAAGTCTGAGGCCATGATTCTCAGTCGGAAAAGGGTGGATTGCTCACTCCAGGTCAGGGATGAGTTGCTGCCCCAAGTGGAGGAGTTCAAGTATTTTGGGGTCTTGTTCATGAGTGAGGGAAGAATGGAGCGGGAGATTGAAAGACGGATCGGGGCAGCATCTGCAGTGATGTGGACTCTGTATCAGTCTGTTGTGGTGAAAAGGGAGCTAAGCTACAAGGCAAAGCTCTTAATTTACTGGTCAGTCTACGTTCCTACCCTCATCTATGGTCATGAGCTCTGAGTAATGACAGAAAGAACAAGACCGCAGATACAAGCGGCCGAAATGAGCTTCCTCCGCAGGGTGTCTGGGCTCACCCTTAGAGATAGGGTGAGGAGCTCAGTCATTCGGGAGGGGCTCAGAGTGTATCCGCTGCTCGTCCACATTGAGAGGAGTCAGTTGAGGTGGTTCGGGCATTTGGTTAGGATGCCCCCTGGACGCCTCCTGGGGAGGTATTCCGGGCATGTCCCATTGGGAGGAGACCCGGGGTTAGACCCAGGACGTGCTGGAGGGATTTTATCTCTCGGCTGGCTTGGGAACACCTTGGTGTACCCCCAGAAGAGCTGGAGGAGGAGGCTGGGGAGAGGGAGGTTTGGGCTTCTCTGCTGAGACTGCTGCCCCTGCGACCCGGACGGGGATAAGCGGAAGAAAATGGAATGGAATATATCAATATTTAATCATATTTAACCATCTTTAATAATATTTATCAATATTTAATCATATGTATCAATATTTAATCATATTTATAAATATTAAGTTATATTTGATAGTATGTATCAATATTTAATCATATTTATTGATATTTAATAATATTTATCAACATTATCAATATTTATATTGAAAACAGAAGAAATTTAACTTCAGATGATTTAAGCACCAGTTTGTCACGCTTCCTGTTTTACTTTGTAATTTCTGCTTTACATTTCCCGTTAGTCGTCCTAACTGGTTTATCTGGTTTCTACTGGTTTATCTGGTCCCTTCTGGTTTATCTGGTCCTAATTGGTTTCTCTGGTCTCTACTGGTTTATCTGGTCCTAATTTGTTTCTCTGGTCCCTACTGGTTTATCTGGTCCTGACTGGTTTATCTGGTCCTAATTGGATTCTCTGGTCCCTGCTGGTTTCTCTGGTCCCTATAGGTTTCTTGGTCCTGACTGGTTTATCTGGTCCTAATTTGTTTCTCTGGTCCCTACTGGTTTATCTTGTCCTGACTTGATTATCTGGTCCTAAATGGTTTCTCTGGTCCCCACTGGTTTATATGATCCCTACTGGTTTATCTGGTCCTGACTGCTTTCTATAGTCCCTACTGGTTTCTCTGGTCCTGACTGGTTTCTCTGGTTCTTACTGGTTTCTCTGATTCTTACTATTTTCTCTGGTCCTGACTGGTTTATCTGGTCCTAACTGGTTTCTCTGTCCCTACTGGTTTATCCGGCTCTAACTGGTTTATCTGGTCCTAATTGGGTGTTTTTGGTTCTAACTGGTTCCTTTTGTTTGTCTTGTTTTTGTTGTTGTTTTTAATGAACTTTATTTGTCTAAAAACACTCTCTAGAAATAATAAAGTTTAATTTAAATGATAAAATAGGAGTTTAGATGAAACTTTATTTAAAGGATTCAAGAAATTCATGATCCAAACACAACCATCTTTATCTAAACTGTTGTCATTAACAATCAGCTCCCAGCATGCACCTGGAGCGGCCGTCAGTTGATGGCGAGACAGAGCCACTGCAGGAAGAGAAAAGGAAGAGTTCGGTGATGATGCCACAAAACAGACTCCACTGCAGTGCGTATACTGGTTCAGCACCAGTCAGACCAGTAGAGAACTAGAGGGGTACCTGCTGAAGGTCCAGTTGGATCTTCTTCTGGTTGTTCTTGTCCAGAATTCTGAACATCTCTGTGGAACCAAAGGAAAAAGAGAATTAAACAAAAACTATTTGTAAAAACTTTATTCAAAATCAGTCTCATCTTTGAACTGGGAACACTGGGAACACTGGGAAGACAGGGAGCGTTGTCGATAAAGTTTAGTTTGGAGTTGTTGACACTGACTGAAGAGCGTCTCCAGACGGATCAGACAACCGACGAAACAGTCAAAGTCGATGGCGAAGCTGTTGTCAGCGTAGCGGCTGACGATCTCCTGGATGACGGCGCTGTTCACCTGGAACCCTGAAATACACACCGTTAGTCCTCAGAGAACCTCGTCAGACGTTCATACACTCATGGAACCATTTCTGAGATGTCTCCAGGTTCTTGTTCAAGGGGAACTGATGGTGCAGTCTAGACCTGCTCTTTTAGAACGAACCTTCAGATAATGTTTGTTGTGTCTTGGTTCTATGCAAATAAAACTGACCTGACATGAAGATACTTTTTCTCTAAGGTCTCCTGGAGCATTACAAGAACTGTGGAACCCTCTTAGAACACCTAGGACCTCCTCTAATGTCTTCTCAAACCCCTGGAACTCAGAAGGTTCAGAACCTTTATCAACTCCTGCTGAACCATAGAGGCAAGATCCCCAGAACCAAGAACCCTAGAACCAAGAGCCACCATGAGAACCTCATACCTGCTTCAGCCAGTGCTGCTCTCATCTCATGACTGCTCATTGTACCAGAACCGTCTGAGTCGTGACTCTTAAAGATCTCCTACAGAAGAGAAGGAGGAGAAGAAGGAGGAGGAGGAAGAAGAAGAAGAAGAAGGAGAACTTTACAGGAAGTAAAATCAACCAACACAGGAGAAAAGACTGTTTCAAAATGAAACAGGAAACTTGAGTAAATGTACTTAGTTAGATTCCAGCCTGTAACTGAGTGGTTACTATTGCGACTTACCAGATATTTCTGGAGCCTCATCCACAGACCGTGAAACTCCAGTAGACCCAGTTTACTGCTGCCGTCCATCTGAAGACCAGTTAAAGATCCAGTTCATAATATTGGTCTGACTGGAAATCTGATGGATCAATAATCATTAATCGATTACAGACTGAAGGATACATCCAGCAGGCTGATGATGTTACGACAGGTGTGAAGACTGAAGCCGTCAGTTTTTACATCAGATCCTTCAAACAGAACACAGGTCAGTTCATGATGTCACACAGATGTCACACTGATGTCACACAGATGTCACTGTTCTTACTCTGTGCGATCACTTTGTCCAGAATTTGTTGGAGCTCAAAGGCTGAGATCTCAGAGTCCTGTAGAGACAAACTGGTTGATCATCGGGTGATTGATTGATTGATCGATCACCAGGTGATTGATTGATTGATTGGTTGATTGATCATCAGGTGATTGATTGATTGATTGATTGCTTGCTTGATTGATTGATTGATTGATTGATTTGATTGGTTGATCATCAGCTTATTGATTGATTGATTGACTGACTGGTTGATTGATTGACTGACTGACTAACTGACTGATTGATTGATTGACTGGTTGATTGACTGATTGATTGATTGATTGATAGATTGAGGTTTTACGTTTCCGGAGATCTGGACAAAGAGGCGTTTGAAGTGAGCATCCACGTCATCGTGTTTGACGTCAGGCTGGAAGGAAGAGATCCGTCAGAATGAAGGTAAAACAGGAAGTGACATGTTTGCCATGACATCACCAACCTCCTGGATGTCAGCGTCTATGTCCTCCTCCATTGGCCTGAAGCAGAGAAGACAGATTATGATGGCAGCTGTGTGTGTGTGTGTGTGTGTGTGTGTGTGTGTGTGTGTGTGTGTGTGTGTGTGTGTGTGCATATGTGTGTATATATGCGTGTGTGTGTTGGCGTCCTACCTGCTGGCGGCCTGTTTCTCCGTGAACACCCTCAAGATGAAGCTTCCTTTGTGGTGTGGTTCAAAGGTGGAAGGGATGACAGCGTACTCCCCCGGCGGCAGCTTGAATCGCTCACACACCTCTCTGAGGTTGATGAAGTTCTGACTGCGAGCCACCGCCGTCATCCTCAGCAGGACGTCAGGGCCCAGGTGGACGTTACTGCGAACATTAAACTGAGCAGAGAAGAAGAAGGAGTCTGGAACATTTTCTCAACACTGCTTGGATGACAGAAGCACAGTAAAAAATACTCAAGAGTCAAACATTACTACGAGTATTAAAGTGAACGTACTGACTATGAGTACTGTCATTATTAAATCAGTACTTTAATACGAATGAGTACTTTAATAAGTACTTTAATATGAAAGAGTACTTTAATACAATGAGTACTTTGATACTAATGAGTACTTTGATAGTAATGAGTACTTTAATATGAAAGAGTACTTTAATACCAATGAGTACTTAAATACCAATGAGTACTTTGATACTAATGAGTACTTTAATTCAAATGAGTACTTTGATACGAGTGAGTACTTTGATACTAATGAGTAGTTTAATTTGAAGGAGTACTTTGATACTAATGAGTACTTTAATACTAATGAGTACTTTAATACTAATGAGTACTTTGATACGATTGAGTACTTTGATACTAATGAGTACTTTAATTCAAATGAGTACTTTGATACTAATGAGTACTTTAATACTAATGAGTATTTTGATGCTAATGAGTACTTTAATAAGATTGAGTATTAAAAATTGCATATTAATAATTGAGTATTAGTGATTGAGTATTAATGATTCAGTATTAATAATTGAATATTAATGATTGAGTATTAATGATTGAGTATTAATAATTGAGTATTAAGGAAGAATTCCTGTTTGTTCTCGGCGGACATGAGGAGAACGTTGTAGTACTTTTACTCCTAGACGTTGAAGAACTGACCTCATCAGGAACCTGCAGGAAACACAAACAACATATTTACTAAATGAAGTACTTAAGAACATGTACTTCAGTATCTGGTAGTGGTATTTGTACTCTACTGGAGTGTTAAGAGAAACGGTGTATTTTTACTCCACTACCGGGACATGGTGACAGTATTTTTACCTCATAGATGGCGAACCCGATGGTGTTCAGGTCTCTTCCGAAGCGCCTCTCCCTGCGAGCGTCTCTCTGCATCAGACCGATGACGGCGGTGCAGCCGTCCTCCCCGTCATGAGGGGCGTCGTCCGGGTCCTCCAGCCGGATGAAGAACTGAGGGTTGGAGCAGAACGTGGCTGCAGAAAAAAAAAACTCCTATGAAATAAGGTTCTCCAGTTGATATGGAAGCCGCAATGGTACAAAAAATTGGAGAGGATATCGGTACATGAAAGGTATATTCCCACTCAGTTTTTTCCTTCTCAAGGCGAGTGAAGAATTTTGAAAGTAACCACGATATTTTATTCAGTAGGACAAATGCTATTCTACAGCCTGATATAACAGTCATATTTTTAGCACTGCGGAATACAGAGAACAATTCTGATTTTAATCCCAATAGGGGAGAATATTCTAAAGTAAACAAAGGGCCATTTTCAAATTCGGTGACGTCTCGCATCATACCTCTTCAGAACATGGAGAAGAGAAAGTGGGGACGACATAAAATAACAGATAGTGCAAGGAAAAGGCGTCGCGTAGCTGACGAAAAGAAACGGAGAGCAAAACTGGTAAATACTGGAGAGCAGAAGGATCAATGGGAGCTACTGAAATCGAAATCTGAACACGCACGGGGAGTTGCAGGGAAATGGCGGCCAGGTAGGGGATATCCAAAACAAATCTACCCACGGAATTCCCTTTCATTAGGCATGTTTTCATTTGAATTATGCATTGAAACTTGACCAAATAATGAAATGATATTTATTAATTGATATGACGCATTTTGAGTGGAATGCATTTTGTATGCCTGGGCTGTTAGTTGAGACCAGTGAGGAGGTCGGTAGGTCTAGACCCTGAGCCAGAATTTGGGATTCTGACTTGATCATCGTCATCGTAAACAAACCTGTCTCATGGTGGTCTCAGACTAACTGGTCCGTCTGGTTTCAGTATCTGGTTTTTCAACCAGCTGTTTCTGGTCACGTATTGTTTCACAAATATTTGTCCTTCCACAGATCGGAGGTTGTGAACTCACTCCAGGCACAAAGATGGAGGCAGCTGTTGCCACGGTGACTCCACCAACAAAGATGGTGGCGACAGATTGAGCCTCAAAATATTTAGACATAAACAAAAATGGCCAACAAAAATGATACAAAAAGTTTCCTGAGAACTTTTTGTGATTAAAACGAATAAAAACAAAAAAATAAATAAACCTGAACGCCGACTGATGGCGGTTCGTACCCGCGTAGTTCCTGCAGCCTCCGGCGGTGGAGCCCACCCTCCACACGCCTTCAAACTCGCTGTAGCTCCAGCGGCCGACCTCATCGCTGCTCAGTGTGTCGGTTGTCAGGTTACAGATGTCAAGGCGGGAAAACTGACACAGGAAGTCAGTGTAGGACATCCTGAAGAGAAGACGTTTACAGCAACAAAACACTGACCTCAATACAAGTATCATTTCCTGATGTCCCTGAACTCACCAGAACTCTCCATCATCGGCAGAGTGATCCAGCTTCTTCTTCTCCTCCGACTGGACTCCATCCCACTCCTTTGAACTGAAATGGAAACATCAGAGCGTCCCTGAACGCATCCATCAGGAGAGGAAACTTAACTGTTCTCACTGGTTTCAGGGTCTAAAGTTCCAACCAGCTTATTTTTCTTTCTACTTGCATCTTTCTACAGAACAGAGGATCTGGACTCACTTGTCGCTCCAGGCTCCGGTCCACTCCACCTGACCCCAGGGGTTCCTGATCCTCAGCAGCTCAACAGGAGAACCAAAGCGATGAACCTGCATGATGAAAGTAGTAAAGACCCAGTTTTATGTTTGATGCTTCAGGCTGCCTCCTACCTGATCTGGACCAGCTGGGAACCAGTCCTCATGACTCCCAGCTGATCTAGACTAGGTGGGATAGAGTCAACCTGCCCCTGCTGGTCCAGACCAGGTGGGAACCAGTCCTCCTGCCTCAGAACGAGACCACCTGCCTCCCAGCCGGTCTAGACCAGGTGGGATCGCATCCACCGGACCAGATGGAAACCAGTCCTCTTGCCTCCCAGCTGGTCTAGACCAGATGGGATCAAGTCAACTTGCCCCCTGCTGGTCCAGAGCAGGTGGGAATCAGTCAATCCAACACAGCCAAACTGTTAGAAGAATGGAGAATTTCAGTTTCGCGTTTAGTTTCAAGAGCCTTAAGAACATCGTTCATCAACTCCCTGCTTCTCTTCCTCATGAAAACAAAACAAACTGGACTTACTTTGGAGCCTCCAAATCATTTCCCATGCCTCACCTGCTGCACTGCAGTAATTGAGTAGGCATGGCCTTTAACCAGCTTCTGGCCAGTGACCGCCTCCGTCTCATAAGAGCTGGAAATCTGATAAACATGAAAGTATATCAGATTGATGCAGCAGCTGGGTCACATGTCTGTGCACTAGCTTTGTTAGCATTTTATAGCTAACTTGCGAGCTTATATCCTAAATTAAGATCATTTTGTCATTAGCTAAAAAGCTAAATTTATTATGTGTTTGTGTGGCGTTTGTGGACACTTACATCGATGGAGCAGCCAAGTAACGAGCCGAGCTTCAGAGCCTTCCTCATGATGTTAAACAGGAAGGGCGGAGCCTTCTTCAGGTTGTAACTCTCCGAGATTCCTCCTGTGAAATCCTCAAAACCCTCGATACTCGAACCTCCGGTTAGAGCCTCGTACGAGCTGTTCACCCTGCAGGAGGAGTTAGCTTTTACCCTCTGTTCACCCTGCAGGAGGAGTTAGCTTTTACCCTCTGTTCACCTTGCTGGAGGAGTTAGCTTTTTGTCTATGTTCACCTTGCTGGAGGAGTTGGCTTTTAGCTCTTACCCGGCAGGAGGAGTTAGTATTTAGCTCCTGCTCACCCAGCAGGAGGAGTTCATGTTTAGCTCCTGTTATCCTTGCAGGAGGAGTTAGCTTTTAGCGTCTCTTCACCCCGCAGGAGGCATTAGCGTTTAGCTCTTTGTGAACATGATGTGATGCTAATGTTTACTCTGTCAGAATGAATCAGAGCAGGTGTGACAGTTTGTTTGGTCAGTAGCTGTTTGTTTTCCAGGCTGGTCGGCGCTGAGTAAATGTCTCCACCCTGATGCTAACACACACACTGATGCTAACGCACACACAGCGTTCAGGCTGATCTATGAACAGAATTGAGACACCTGAGCTTCAGTTCGTCTGATGTATCGATTGTGATTTCAACCAATCAGTGATGGTTGCCGTCAACAGGTGGACCAAACAGAGGCTACATTAGTGTTAGTTTAGTCATATGTTTTATGTGGTCTTAGGGTCACATGACCTCATTAGTTTTATAATATTTAGTCACATAATCCTGTTTTTAGTCCAGTTTTAATAAAAGTCTGGACATTTTAGTCTGATTGTAGTCAAAGAAAACCGTCAGTATTTTAGTCAAGTTTAATGAAAAGTGTTGCATTTGAGTCTTTTCTAAGATATCAGGTTATTATTAACATTTCAGTCCATCTAGTGGAGACCAAACCAATATTTTTGGTCAGTTTCCTCTGATTTCACTGATTCCACATCAGATTTATCTGATCATTATCTGATAAAAACAGGTTGAAAGATTCAGAATGCAGCTTTGCAGAACGTGTCTAGTCTGATGATGTCATACATCCAGACATGGAACATGTTCTGATTGGCTGATTTATTTTGAACCATGCCCGGCTCCAAGCCAGCGAGCCGGGCTTCTTTCCTATTTTGACAATAGGTTGAGATGGTTTCGGCTCCAAGACCTCTAATCATTGGCTTTACCAGATAAACTGTGAGACTCTGAGATCCAGCTATCCTGAGGGAAACTTCAGAGGGAACCAGCTACTAGATGGTTCCATTAGTCTTTGGCCCCTAGACCCAGGTCGTACCAGCTACTAGATGGTTCCATTAGTCTTTGGCCCCTATACCCAGGTCGGACCAGCTTCTAGATGGTTCCATTAGTCTTTGGCCCCTATACCCAAGTCGGACCAGCTACTAGATGGTTCCATTAGTCTTTGGCCCTATACCCAGGTCGGACCAGCGACTAGATGGTTCCATTAGAATGCCATCTTATTTTAGTTTGATAGCATGCTAAAACTGGCTAAATCTCAGTTAGCACAGCTTAGGTTGATGTGAATGTCATCAGTTCTGCAGGTACTTAAACATAAAGTTTTTAACCTAATACAATGTCGGCCTGATGATGGCGCTAGAACATGATTGGTTCTTACTTGGCGTAGGCCTTCTCCAGCAGGGCGCTCCAGAACTCTCCTCCCTCCGCCGAGTGGACAAACAGCAGCTTCCCATCTTTGACCGGCAGACGGTCGTCCACCACCACGTCCACCCACTCCCCGTACTGCCACAGCTACGGTACAAACACATGATGTCACTGCCTGAGGCTCCACCCCCACTCCCCGTACTGCCACAGCTACAGTACAACACAGATGTCACTGCCTGAGGCTCCACCCACTTCCCTATTTACATTTAGTAAAAGTATTATAAGCATAGTGTACTGTATGATTAATGAAGTAGTTTTACTGCATAGTGTGCACTTGTACGACCTGGAAGTGGAAGATGCCAGCGTACTGAGATGTGAAGCTCTGTCCAGGAGGTACCACTCTGTTCAGGATCTGAGGGTCCAGAGTCAGAGAAGCGATGGCCGCCAGCAGCCAGCAGTCACCTGACACACACAGCAGGTCACATGATCACATGTGTATGACATCACAGGTGTGTGTGTGTGTGTGTGTGTGTGTTTCTCACCCAGTGCTCCCTGACAGATGTCTGTCCTGTTTGCTCCGTCAACAATGAACTGAGGATCAGAACACAGCTCCTGATTGGATGAGACAACAGGTAAGTCATCACTGACATCATCGTTTTTTAAAGTAAAAGTGCTAATACCACAGTCTAAAAATACTGTTACAATTAAAAGTAACTCTGAGTACTGATTCATACTTTCATCTAGAAACTTTATTTAAAATTTAAAACGTCGACAAAACTTTTAAAAAAAATTATTCCTAGTTTTTACACAATCAGGGGCTGAAGTTTGTGAAATGTCCAAATACAGTCAGGTTTTAGAGGGGGTGACATCATCATTAGAGAGGGTGGCATCATCGTTAGACTGGGTGACATCATTGTTAGAGAGGGTGACATCATCGTTAGGCTGGGTGACATCATTAGAGAGGGTAACATCATCGTTAGGGAGTGTGACATCATCGTTAGACTGGGTGACATCATCATTAGAGAGGGTGAAATCATCGTTCAAGAGGGTGATATCATTAGAGAGGGTGACATCTTTGTTAGAGAGGGTGGCATCACCATTAGACTTGGTGATATCATCGTTAGAGAGGGTGGCATCATCGTTAGATTGGGTGATATCATTAGAGAGGGTGAAATCATCATTAGAGAGGGTGACATCATCGTTAGACTGGGTGACATCATCATTAGAGAGGGTGGCATCATTGTTAGAGGGGTTGACATCATTGTTAGAGGGGAGAGGAGCTGGTAAATGGTCTAAAATTATTCCCAATAAACTGCACTACTTAACATAATTGTGAGTCCATGTTCATAATATTTACAAACAGTGGTGTAAACAATTTGGACCCTCCTGGTTTCTGGTATTTTTGTGTGGATATTTTCACACTGGTGATTCAGGTATTGATAACCTTTTTACCTTATTAAATAAAATCATAATTTAAAACGTATTACTTATTATTTATTACTATTAATTACTACTTATTACTTACATCGTCTGTGTTTACTCAGGTTCCTTTATGTTAAGTTTAGTTTGAAGATTTGACACAGTTTAATATGATACACACTGACACAGAAGAAACCAGAACGTCTGAGAGTTTTCACACCGCTGTAGAAACGTAGTCATGCTACCATAGAATACCATACCATTTTGGTTTTGCTGCCTGGTTCAGTGCTGGTGTTTAGAGTTAGAGGGTCGGGGATCAGATCGGATCTAAAATCTGAACACGTTCTGTTTCATTTCAATAAATCTACAACAATCATTGGTTTCTTCTCTCGGGACGAACACTTTTAAACCTATTGGATATTAATCAATAATGAAATCGATCACACACCGTGGGTCGCTTCCACTCCACTCCGATGGTTTTGGATGAGTAGCGTCCCAGCTGGTTGTATCCCAGAGAGTCCCAGCCTGCGGGGAAGGTGGGGTCACAGAACACCGAGCCGCTCTCCAGACACTCCCTCCGCAGCTGCTCGAAGTCCTGCTGGTTGAAGGCGACGGCGTTGGCCCAGCTGCCGACGCCCTCCTCCTCCCGGGCCTTCCTCCTCGCCAGCTCCGCTGCTGTGCTTGCCATCCTGAGTGTCTGAACCTGTTGAGAGTTTGAACCTGTTGAGTCTGCCAGGTGTGAGGGGCCTCCCAGGTATAAACTGGTCAGGTGTAAGGGGGCGGGGCTTTTTTCTAAGGGAGCCGTGATATCAGCTGACTGAATTATTCAGAGAGTAAACAGTCTGATAAAGTCAGGGAGGTGTTTACACTACAGGCCGGACCAGCAGAGAGGTCTGGATCTAAAACCTGAGTCACAGTGGGACCAGATCCAGAGGCTCCAGAGACTCCACCTCCTGAAGACCATCTGGCCCAAAACCAGTGAAGATAAGCTGCCGTCCACATGAGGCTCCAGACAATCCTCCAGCCTGCTGAGCCTACAGATGGTACTCAAGGTCACACAGACCACAGTCTGGGATCAGTTCAGACCAGAGCAGATCAGAATCCTCCAGACTGAACAGGATCCGGATCAGGTCAGACAATAACCGAATCAGTCTCTAAATGATCCAAACCCCCGAATATCATCATCATTATCCCTCATCAGAGACACATTTACAGATCACATGGAGTTAAAACACTGAGCCAACCTTCATAGACTTACTTTAGCAGTAGAGTCCCAAAAGTTTTTCTATTAAGGTCTAAATTTACATCAGGACTCCATGCCCCAACTCCAAGACGTTCACCACTGCTGACCCAAAACCATGAAACCAAACTGAAACTGTTGGGGCCTATGTCTGGAGGAAGAAGAATGAAGCTGATGATGAAGAGAGAGAGAATAGAGGTTGAGAGACACTGACAGACAGCAGGAGAGAGAATGTGGCTCCACCCCCTGGGGCGGGTCTATTTTTTGGGCGGAGGTCTGACTCTGACTCTGACGGAGAAACTTTTCTGCGGATCATCTGAACTTTATTTTTTAACTTCTCCACAGATCCCCTTCTTCTCCTCCATCATGTCCGGCGTGGCGACCACTCTGGCCAAGAAGCGGGCCCTGGCTGCGGGCTTCGGCACCAACGCCAACGCGGTCCGGTACCTGAACCAGGACTTCCAGGCTCTGCGGGCTCAGTGTCTCTCTGCGGGGAAATTGTTCTGCGACCCGGCCTTCCCCACCGCGCCCGAGTCTCTAGGCTTCAAGGAGCTGGGCCGGAGCTCCTACAAGGTCCGCGGAGTCACCTGGAAGAGACCCACGGTAAGCCTCGGACCCGGTCAGAACCGGGCCAAATCTGTTTACTGGAGATGAGGGGTGGGGCTGGAGGGGAGGGGGGGTAGTTTGTTGGCAGGATACCTGGAGGCAACTCCTACCTGCCGCTCCGCCCTGATTGGACAAAACAAAAACAAAAATGTATTGACCAGACTTATTCATCAGATCTCATAGTCTTATTGATCAGACTTATGATGAGATATTATTGATCAGATCTCATAGTCTTATTGATCAGATATGATAGACTTATTGATCACTTATGATAAATGAAATGAAACCAGAGCAGCAGAGAGACTATTCAGCTAACAGACGATAAATATCAGAAATTAATCATTTATCTAATGTAATCCAATGGTGTATGGAAGCTTGTGTAGGCCAATATTATGAAAAAAGATCTTGTAAGTAATCAACGAGAAACTTAATCAAAATAACAATAATGCTTTCCATCTTCTGCATAACGCCCAGGTGTCATCGCTAGTTTACAATCCATTTTCCGATCAGTGCAGGTGGCGTTTTCACGCCTGGATCAGCTCTGACATCACCAGTTGTCATCCACAGACTGAGCCAATGATCTTCTCCTCTTTGGAGAGTCACCACTCTTTCTTTGTGCCCAGATGATGAACTTTAGATCAGGCAGATATAGATGAAATAAGATAAAGTAGACATAAATACAAATAAACACAGTTACAAAGAAATTCTGTCAGTTGTTTCTGTTGATTGATTGATTATATTTATCATCAATCTGATTGAACTTTATGAACCCATTGATCTGTTTACTTCATTCAGGCTAACACTCAGGCTGACTGTCAGGCTAACACTCAGGCTGACTGTCAGGCTAACACTCATGCTGACTGTCAGGCTGACTGTGTGGCTACCTTTCAGCTAATACTCAGGTTGACCATCAGGCCAACTGTCAGGCTAACACTCAGGCTAACTGTCAGGCTAATTTTCAGCTAACTGTAAGGCTAACCCTCAGGCTGATTGGCAGGCTAGTTGTTGAGCCTCTCAGGCTGCTGATCTGGATTATTTGAACCTGTCAATCTGTGCGATCCTCGATTGATTTAGATGATTTGTCTGATCTGTTGGCTTCGTTCAGCTGTTGGACTCAAATTAATCATTTTATTAGAGCACTGGAACAGAACGGTTCTTTTATCATGTCAGTGTTCTGTCAGATTTTAAATAGACATTAAACCAGATTTTATTTAAATGCATCAATAAGATGCTACAAAGAAAAGAAGGAATGTCAGTGTGAAGAACGATCGCCGAGGCTTTAACGTTCTAGCAGGAACATATCAAACCAACTGATAAACTAATATTAGAACACTTTAATGCTTGTTTATTGTCAAACGGCAGCGTAGCGTTTGTCTGAAATGAAGCCTCTGAATTTTAAAACATGAAGTACTTCATGACTACTCCAGGAGTATCTGAACGCAGTGAGTCAGAGATCCTACATATTAGAGGGATGAGTCACTAAACGCTTATAAACAGAGACACTTCCTGGTTGAAGTGACAGAGAAACGCCCAAACACTGGTCAGCTCACATTCTGCTGCCCTGTTTCCTGTTTCTCTGTTAGAATACTCTAAAACTACCTGATAGTATTGCGTACTGAGTAGAGAGTACTGAGTAGAGAGTACTGAGTAGAGAGTATTGAGTAGAGTGTAGTTTGTTCTGAAGCAGGAAGTATTGAGCAGGGCGTGCGACTGAACATGTTTACATGTTTATTACTGCATACCGTAGTAGGTGACTGTACACCGTTCTGTATGTGATATACATATATGTTCATATATAGTGAAGTATTTTATTTAGATTATTTTTTCTGATGCTGTGAGCCATTCTCCACACTTAATGTTTACTGTCAGTTCGACTTTGAAGCGATTCACCTCTCAGATATTTCAGGAGTTTATGGAATTAACTGACTTTCAGCGGCCACAGACAGAGGTAGAGTGGTCGTTCACGGAACAAAAGGTCGGTGGTTCGATCCCCAGCCCCTGCAGGTCTACAAGTTGAAGTGCAATCCTTGAGCAAGATACTGAACCCCGCTCCCCGGGCGCCGCAATATAGTGGCAGGCCACTGCTCCTCACAGATGGGTCAAATGCAGAGAAAGAATTTCCCCCTGTGGGATGAATACAGTATCTCAAAATAAATAAATAAACTCCAGTTAAAGTATCCTAGTAAGTAGGTCAGACACGGCTGGATTATATTATATGATATTATATTTACATACCAAAGTTTTACATGACAGGTATTAATTTTCATTCATGTTTGACAGCAGAGCAGAAAGACTGCCTGGAATCATTGCTTCCAAAATTCAGCTGCAAGCAACAGATGACAAATGAATAAAATACAAAACAAAAACAAAGATAAAAACAAAAACAAAGAGATAAAACATAAACAAAGATAAAAACACAAACAAAGAGATAAAAACCAAAGAGATAAACACATAAACAAAGATGAAACATAAACAACTAGATAAAAACATAAACAAAGCGATAAAAACAAAAACAACGAGATAAAAACAAAAACTAAGAGATAGAAACATAAACAAGCAGATTTATAAGAAGTCAGAAAACCAACAAACATCTTGAGGTGATGGAAGAGAGGATTTAACGAGTCAAACTGAATTGGAATTGAATCTGATTGGTTGAAAAGAACCAACCAGAGCTCATCTGTCTCTGTCTCCTCCATCAGGAACTGGTCTCTAATCCTGAGTTCATTGTGGGCGGAGCCACCAGGACAGACATCTGCCAGGGAGCACTGGGTAGGTTTTCTTGACTGAACACACCACCAATTTAGTTCTCAGACCTCAAGTCATGTAGAGACAGGTAGACCGACCTGAGGTCAGAGACAGGTAGACCGACCTGAGGTCAGAGACAGGTATACCAACCTCAGGTCAGTGACAGGTAGACCGACCTCAGGTCAGAGACAGGTAGACCGACCTGAGGTCAGAGACAGGTAGACCGACCTGAGGTCAGAGACAGGTATACCGACCTCAGGTCAGTGACAGGTAGACCGACCTCAGGTCAGAGACAGGTAGACCGACCTGAGGTCAGAGACAGGTAGACCGACCTGAGGTCAGAGACAGGTATACCGACCTCAGGTCAGTGACAGGTAGACCGACCTCAGGTCAGAGACAGGTAGACCGACCTGAGGTCAGAGACAGGTATACCGACCTCAGGTCAGTGACAGGTAGACCGACCTCAGGTCAGAGACAGGGAGACCGACCTGAGGTCAGAGACAGGTAGACCGACCTGAGGTCAGAGACAGGTATACCGACCTCAGGTCAGTGACAGGTAGACCGACCTCAGGTCAGAGACAGGTAGACCGACCTGAGGTCAGAGACAGGTATACCGACCTCAGGTCAGAGACAGGTAGACCGACCTGAGGTCAGAGACAGGTAGACCGACCTCAGACAAAGTAGACTGATCCAGCTATGAGCAGCTGATTAACCAACACGTTGTGGTTTTTCAGATGATTTTTCCAAGATAATGACATCACAACTCATGAGGAGCCAATCAGGGTCCAGACTGAAGCCAAAATTTTAACAGCGTTTATAGAAATATGTGTGCTGCTCCAGCAACCAACCAAACCCTGTTTACAGCAGAGCCATAATGTGAACCAGCTGAGAACCCGGATCCTGCTGTAATTAGAGGCCTGCCAACTATTGTTAGAGGGCGAGAGACTGAAATATCAGAGAGAGAGAGGATATGAACCAATGAGGACACACCCAGTAAAGTGGAGGATGACTCAGCAGCGTGTTGGGCCTTCATTAAACCACAGCAGCAGACGGTCGTTGTGTAACCAATTTGTTTCCACACGTTAAAACTGGAATGTGAATTAGAGTGAGACCTCTTGTCAACGACATGTTGAAGTTTGTGTTGGTCAGTCCAGGAATGTGAATCAGAGTGAGACCTCTGTCAACGACATGTTGAAGTTTGTGTTGGTCAGTCCAGGAATGTGAATCAGAGTGAGACCTCCTGTCAGCAACATGTTGAAGTTTGTGTTGGTCAGTCCAGGAATGTGAATCAGAGTGAGACCTCCTGTCAGCAACATGTTGAAGTTTGTGTTGGTCAGTCCAGGAATGTGAATCAGAGTGAGACCTGCTGTCAAATGAGTATTTGTGGTCAGAGCTGTTTCCTCTGCCTCTGGTGTTTTTAATGTGCACCTTCATCAGGAACCAAAAACATTAAAAACATGAAACCAGATTTTACACAAACAGTAGCTTTTAAAACATTCTGAGGGTCTGATGTTTAAACCACAGAAATACTCTAATTATTACTTGGTTTTTAGCTGTGTGGTCGGGACATATCGGATCAGTTAGGAATCGTTCAACGACATTTGGTAGAGATTCACAAACTGTTCTCAAAACAATCTGCAAAAATGTGTAACATTCCTAACAGTCATAGATTCTCAGTCATCCAGGTCATAGTAATACTTGAAGGTTGATTCAGAAGCAACTGGACTTTTTTTCTTAGCTTGAAGACGTTTCACCTTTCATCCAAGAGGCTTCATCAATTCTAAAGTGTTAGTACGAGGTCAGGATATTTACCTTCTGTGAGATGTGCACTACCTTGAGAGTCGTTAAGTAACCTGTTTTCTTTCCTGGGTCGTTGGGGTTGCTGGGACCAACCAACCAACCTTTCCCCATAAGAAATAAAGTTAATTTTTCATGACCAAAGGTTGGCTCTGCCCCACTTTGGGGCCATGTTGCTTCACAATACCTGAACATAGAAACATGATTAAAAATTTAAACTGGTCACCAGATTTGGGACTTTACTGGGCTAAATGGACATTTTGATATGTAGACTGGTTTTCATGAAATCCCAGTTTAGGTTTGGGGTCATTTTGACAGTTAGAGTGGTGACATCATCATTACAGTAGCTGACATTATCATTAGAGTGGAGGGTAGCTGGAAAATGGTATAAAAATCTTCTCTTTAAATTGCGCTCACTCCCTCACTCACTCGACATTCATAGTGTTGACATGAAAACGTAGTAAAATTTGTGCTGGTTCTAGTGATGCTAATTTGGAAGCTAAAAGACATACTTATGGCTCAGGGCTCATGACCATAGATGAGGGTTGGACGTAGACCCAGAGCTTTGCACGACGGTCCGATACGACGCCATCATCTCTGCTGATGCCACAAACCACCTGTCCACCTCACGCTTCGTTTACCCTGAGAGGGAAACAATAACACAAAAAGCCTTGTCTCTCTTTTTTTTTTTTTGCACTTTAATGACTTTATTCATTTAATGTGGTGTGGACCTATACCTTCACCTTCTTTTGACATACGGTTTCCTCCTTTTTCCTTTTTTTTTCTTTTTTGGGGGGAAGCAAATTGTGCTAAAATGTCGGGATGAGAAGATGTGGGTGGGTGGTGTTTGAAGAAAACAGAAAATAAATGTGAGACAAAAGATGGAGATTCAAAAATACTTCGATACTGAAAAGATGTACTTTAAGTTCCTGATGTAAAGTAATCTGTAGCTGGATACTCCTGCCCTCCACAGGATGGACTGTTACCTATGTTGTAATGTGCTGTGCAGCCTGTAGGGGGCAGCACTGAGTCGACTGTCTGTCTGTTCAGGTGACTGCTGGCTGTTGGCAGCCATCGCCTCTTTGACGCTCAATGAGTACGTGATGGCCAGAGTCGTTCCCTCCGACCAGAGCTTTGGTGACGACTACGCCGGCATCTTCCACTTCCAGGTAAACGTGTTATCACTACTGCTTGTACTGTTAGTACTAATACTGTACTACTAGTATGGTTAAGTTAGTACTACTACTGTTAGCACTAGTGGTGCGCTTAGTACTAGTAGTACTGTAGTAGTATTGTTAGTACTATTGTACTATTCGAGTAGTACTATTAGAATAGTACTGTTAGTATTGTTAGTAGTGGTGTGATCTAGAACCAGGAAACTTGACTGGATCTGAGGACAGGAAGAAGAATTACTCACAGTTTGGGGAGTGGGTGGAGCGTCAGGCAGTCCATCATGTATTTCAACCTGTAGTTCTGGCTGTTTGGTGAGTGGGTGGAGCCTCAGACAGTGACATCATGTGTTTCAACCTGTAGTTCTGGCAGTTCGGGGAGTGGGTGGACGTGGTGGTGGACGACCGTCTGCCTGCGAAAGACGGAGAGCTGCTGTTCGTCCACTCGGCGGAGGGGCGGGAGTTCTGGAGCGCCCTGCTGGAGAAGGCCTACGCCAAGTAAGACCAACCTAAGTAGCATTAATTAGCTGTTAAGCTAACAATAGTTCATCCACCTCTTCCTCAGGTGGTCCCATTTCATCAAAATGTTGTAAGCTTACACAAGCTAAAATTAGCTATGATATCTGATGATAGATAGACAGATAGATAGATAGATAGATAGATAGACTCAGTTGTTACAGCAGCTCCAACAGGATCTCCAAAATAGAATTGAAAAATAAGATACACATTGACATTTAAATATTGGTTTAAATAAGAGTCCAATCTCCACAAACAGATATACATACAAGTTAAAGTGATTTGAGTGTGGATGAGCAATGTAATAATAAGTGGATGGATGATACGTTGAAGAGTTCTGGGTTTCACAACACAGTTCAGAGTGATTTGTTGTAGAGTCTGACTGCAGTCAGGACAAAGGACCTGCTGTAGCTCTGTCTTACACTGTGGGTGTAGCAGTCTGCTGCTGAAGGAGCTGCTCAAAGCTCCCACAGCCTCATGTAGGGGGTCAGAGGTGTTGTTCAGGATGGATGTCAGCCTGGTTAACATCCTCCTCTCACCCACCTCCTCCACAGAGTCCAGGGGACAGTCCATGACAGAGCTGGCCCTCCTTACCAGCCTGTTGAGTCTTTTCCTGTCCCTCTCTGTGCTTCCTCCACCCCAGCAGACCACAGCGTAGAAGATCGATGATGCTACCACAGTATCATAGAATGTTTTTAACAGAGTCCTGCACACTCCGAAGGACCTCAGTCTTCTGAGCATATGGAGACGACCTTGGCCCTTCTTGTACAGGACATCTGTGTTGTCCGACCAGTCCAGTTTATTGTTGAGGTGAACACCCAGGTTTTGTATGAGCTCACCTGTTCAGTGTCCAAACCCTGGATGTTCACCGGTGTAAAAAGGGAGGTCCTACTGCGACGGTCAATCACCAGCTCCTTCGTTTCGGTGGCGTTAATCCGGAGGTGATTGACCCCACACCAGTCCACAAAGTCCGCGATTGTTTTCCTGTACTCCAGATCGTTCCCCTCTGATATGTATCTGACAATGGCTGAATCATCGGAGAACGTCTGGAGAACGTAGTGGACCTGTGTTGTGTCTGAAGTCTGATGTGTATAATGTGAATAGGAAAGGGGAGCGCACTAGCTAACATTAGCTATGATAACTGACATTAGCTAACGTAATAACTATAAATCTAAGACTGAATGTCTTTTGTGATTATTTTTTAATTATTTTGAGATTTTGTTGTTTGCTGTTGACTCCATGGCTCTTTGTGGACAATTCAGAGTCTCATTGGTCGATGGCTGTCTGCCGTCATACATCCGATGTTAATGTCTTCATTTAAAACATCGGACAAACATGATTGATGAGGAGTAAACATGATGAGTCATATGCAGAAGTCCAAAACCCCTCAAATAAACTGCAGACTTTTAACATTTGCCTGATTCTTTAACATGACTGACTGTCATTTCTTTTTCTATGGGTTTTATTTTGTATCTGTCATTGCCGTCTAGATTGAGAGGGTCCATGGGCCTGTTCTGGCCCCAGGGCCATGTTTTGCTCTTGTGTGCTCCAAACCATGAAGCCACTGTTTCCACGTCCTCGATTAGAACCTGCTGACCGTCTGTGGATGTAGAGAACAGTATCGTCTGTGTATAGAGAGAATCAGGACATCAGGTCTTTTGTTTTGTGTTTTTTTCTCAGAGTCAGTGGCTGCTACGAAGCGTTGTCTGGTGGTTCCACAACCGAGGGCTTTGAGGATTTCACCGGGGGCATCGCTGAGAACTACGACCTCCGTCAACCCCCTGCCAACCTGTTCCAGATCGTCAAGAAGGCCCTGGATGCGGGAGCACTGCTGGGCTGTTCCATTGACGTGAGTCACAAACACTAATTCTCTAAGGTCGTTAGCTTAACTTTTAGCTTAGCCGAAACAAAACCAGCTGCAGTTTCCTAAAATCATTATTATTATAATTATTATAATAAAATAAGATTAATAACATAAAAATAAGATAAAAAATTAAAACAAGTTTTCACTGATGGAAAATCTACAAGATAAACACTGATGATGATGATTAAACCGTCCTTGTTGCTTCAGATCACCAGCGCCGCAGACTCGGAGGCTGTCACCCGTCAGAAGCTGGTGAAAGGCCACGCCTACTCGCTGACAGGCGCTGTGGAGGTGATGTCACTTCCTTTAAATGAGAAGAGACGATGTGAAATGAGAGGAGAATGAAAAGCCGTTGTTTTGTCTGCAGGTGAACTACCGGGGCCGGCAGGAGAAGCTGGTGAGGATGAGGAATCCCTGGGGTCAGATGGAGTGGACCGGAGCCTGGAGCGACGGGTAACCAATCACAACGCCCAAATACACACGTATAGACAGAGAGAGCGCTAGCTAGTTAGCATAGCACAGCACGTGGGTCTGAATGTAAATACAGCAGTGACGGTTTCCGAGGACAATCCAACACAAACCAAACGATCACCATCTGCTGGTTCAACTGGTCGCACTGGTTCAAGGAATGAAGGACCAATCAAGGCTGGATGTGTTTGAGTAGACAGGAAGGATTAAAACGACTGTCAATGAAGATAATGGAGAGTAGTTCCTCCTCCTCCTCCTGTTGGCAGCGGGACTGTCGCTCCTTTATCGCTCCTCTCTGCTCTGTATAAACGTGATGAAGCTGTGATGGTGGGTCAGGGTTGTTCCACCTCTGAGCCAACAGTCGAGGTACTAACGGCGCCGAATCCACGTCTGTATAAAAGGAGTAACGTGGCAGGATAGGACCGATCCGAGAGATTTAAAAAGCAGCTAGTAGCAGTTTGCAGCTAGTAGCAATTAGCAGCTAGAAGTTAGCAGCTAGTGGCAGTCAGCAGTAGCAGATTGTGGAGACAGAGTGAGGTTCAGGACCTTCTTACCCTCTAATCAGAGGACGACATCAACCATAGAGTAACAGGGATGCTACATGATTGTTGTTGTCATGTGACTCCATCGTTTACAAAGTGCTGCTTGACGCTGATATAAAACATCACTTTAGACGTTGTTGTGCTACACGCTAAAGAGGCATGACACCTCCTTATCTTGAGGAACGCTAGCGCTATCTGATATCACACACTGGAGCGATGGCCATTTTGAATTTACTGTCATACTTTAACTCCTCCTACAGAAATAACATGATCCACCTAATACTTACAATCTCAACACCTGAAGGATGACACATGTGGCCAAAGGTTTTACTATGAAACAGGAAGTTGTTCATGGTCCAATCTTGGATAAACTTCATGTGCTGGATAAGCGTCCCGCCCTGAAGACAGTTACAGTGTTTGTGCCACCTGCTGGCGACATGAAGTAAGGGTTGTGTGACAAACATGATGTTTTTCGTTGAGAGCTAAATGTCTTGGAAAAAGAACACACAGTTAGTGGGTGTTCTCTAACACCACAGTCAGAGGCAGCGAGGGCATGTTCAGCGCTAAAGCGAGGGCGTGTTCAAGGTTAAAGCAAGGGCGTGTTCAATGTTAATACGGTTAATGTTGTCGTGCTCACACAGGTCGTCTGAGTGGAACTGCGTTCAGGGTGACTGTCCACATGCTAACGCCGAGGATGGAGAGTTCTGGTAGGTGTGTCTCTAATATTAGCAGAACATGCTACCACCTGTACTTACTGATCCATCAGGTCCTGACAACGGTACAGTGACGCGGTAGTGACGCGGTCGTGACATGATCCTCCCTGTCCTGTTTCTGCAGGATGTCCTTCAACGACTTCCTGCGTCACTACTCTCGTATCGAGGTGTGCACGTTGACACCCGACACCATCGAGGATGACTCCGTCAAACACTGGAGCGTCAGCAAGTTTGATGGAACCTGGAGGAGGGGGTCCACTGCTGGAGGCTGCAGGAACAACCCCTGTGAGTACATGAAGTACTTTTACTACCACCTCTTTGAGTACATGAAGTACTTTTACTACCACCCCTGTGAGTACATGAAGTACTTACTTTTACTACTACCCCTGTGAGTCCATTAAGTACTTTTACTACCACCTGTGTGAGTACATGAAGTACTTTTACTACCACCCCTGTGAGTCCATTAAGTACTGTTACTACCACCTGTGTGAATACATGAAGTACCTTTACTATCACCCCTGTGAGTACATGAAGTACTTTTACTACCACCCCAATAAGTCCATTAAGTACTGTTACTACCACCTGTGTGAGTACATGAAGTGCTTTTACTACCACTTCTGTGAGCCAATGAATCACTTTTACTACCACCCCTGTGTGCACATGAAGTACGTTTACTACCACCTGGGTGAGTACATGAAGTGTTTTTACTACTACCCCTGTGAGTACATGAAGTACTTTTACTACCACCCCTGTTAGTCCATTAAGTACTGTTACCACCACCTGTGTGAGTACATTAAGTACCTTTACTACCACCCCTGTGAGCACATGAAGTACTTTTACTACCACCCTGTGAGTACATGAAGTACTTTTACTACCACCCCTGTGAGTACATGAAGTACTTACTTTTACTACTACCCCTGTGAGTCCATTAAATACTTTTACTACCACCCCTCTGAGTCGATGAAGTACTTTTACTACCACTTGTGTGAGTACATGAAGTACTTTTACTACCACTTGTGTGAGTACATGAAGTACTTTTACTACCATCCCTGTGAGCACATGAAGTGCTTTTACTACCACCCCTGTGAGTACATGAAGTACTTTTACTACCACTTCTGTGAGTCCATGAAGTACTTTTACTACCACCCCTGTGTGCACATGAAGTACTTTTACTACCACCCCTGTGTGCACATGAAGTGCTTTTACTACCACCCGTGTGAGTACATGAAGTACTTTTACTACCACCCCTGTGACTACATTAAATACTTTTACTACCACCTGTGTGAGTACATGAAGTATTTTTACGACCACCCCTGTGAGTACATGAAGTACTTTTACTACCACCCCTGTGAGTCCATGAAGTACTTTTACTACCACTTGTGTGAGTACATGAAGTACTTTTACTACCACCTGTGTGAGTACATGAAGTACTTTTACTACCACCCCTGTGAGTACATGAAGTACTTTTACTACCACTTCTGTGAGGACATGTAGTACTTTTACTACCACCCCTGTGAGTACATGAAGTACTTACTTTTACTACCACCCCTGTGAGTCCATTAAGTACTTTTACTACCACTTCTGTGAGTCCATGAAGTACTTTTACTACCACCCCTGTGTGCACATGAAGTACTTTTACTACCACCCCTGTGATCACATGAAGTACTTTTACTACCACCCCTGTGAGTACATGACGCACTTTTACTACCACCCCTGTGAGTCCATGAAGTACTTTTACTACCACCCCTGTGAGTCCATGAAGTACTTTTACTACCACTTGTGTGAGTACATGAAGTGCTTTTACTACCACCCCTGTGAGCACATGAAGTACTTTTACTACCACCCTGTGAGTACATGAAGTACTTTTACTACCACCCCTGTGAGTACATGAAGTACTTTTACTACCACTTCTGTGAGTCCATGAAGTACTTTTACTACCACTTCTGTGAGTCCATGAAGTACTTTTACTACCACCCCTGTGAGTCCATGAAGTACTTTTACTACCACTTGTGTGAGTACATGAAGTACTTTTACTACCACCCCTCTGAGTCCATGAAGTACTTTTACTACCACCCCTGTGACTACATTAAATACTTTTACTACCACCTGTGTGAGTACATGAAGTATTTTTACGACCACCCCTGTGAGTACATGAAATACTTTTACTACCACCCCTGTCAGTCCATGAAGTACTTTTACTACTTCTTGTGTGAGTACATGAAGTACTTTTACTACCACCTGTGTGAGTACATGAAGTACTTTTACTACCACCCCCGTGAGTACATGAAGTACTTTTACTACCACTTCTGTGAGGACATGTAGTACTTTTACTACCACCCCTGTGAGTACATGAAGTACTTACTTTTACTACCACCCCTGTGAGTCCAATAAGCACTTTTACTACCACCCGTGTGAGTACATGAAGTACTTTTACTACCACCCGTGTGAGTACATGAAGTACTTTTACTACCACCCCTGTGAGTACATGAAGTACTTTTACTACCACTTCTGTGAGTCCATGAAGTACTTTTACTACTTCTTGTGTGAGTACATGAAGTACTTTTACTACCACCTGTGTGAGTACATGAAGTACTTTTACTACCACCCCCGTGAGTACATGAAGTACTTTTACTACCACTTCTGTGAGGACATGTAGTACTTTTACTACCACCCCTGTGAGTACATGAAGTACTTACTTTTACTACCACCCCTGTGAGTCCAATAAGCACTTTTACTACCACCCGTGTGAGTACATGAAGTACTTTTACTACCACCCCAGTAAGTCCATTAAGTACTGTTACTACCACCTGTGTGAGTACATGAAGTGCTTTTACTACCACCCCTGTGTGCACATGAAGTACTTTTACTACCACCCCTCTGAGTCGATGAAGTACTTTTACTACCACCCCTGTGAGTCCATGAAGTACTTTTACTACCACTTGTGTGAGTACATGAAGTGTTTTTACTACTACCCCTGTGAGTACATGAAGTACTTTTACTACCACCCCTGTGAGTCCATTAAGTACTGTTACCACCACCTGTGTGAGTACATTAAGTACCTTTACTACCACCCCTGTGAGCACATGAAGTACTTTTACTACCACCCCTCTGAGTCGATGAAGTACTTTTACTACCACCCCTGTGAGTCCATGAAGTACTTTTACTACCACTTGTGTGAGTACATGAAGTACTTTTACTACCACCCCTGTGAGTACATGAAGTACTTTTACTAACATTCCTGTTAGTCCATTAAGTACTGTTACTACCACCTGTGTTAGTACATGAAGTACTTTTATTACCATCCCTGTGAGCACATGAAGTGCTTTTACTACCACCCCTGTGAGTACATGAAGTACTTTTACTACCACTTCTGTGAGTCCATGAAGTACTTTTACTACCACCCCTGTGTGCACATGAAGTACTTTTACTACCACCCCTGTGTGCACATGAAGTGCTTTTACTACCACCCCTGTCAGTACATGAAGTACTTTTACTACCACCCCTGTGACTACATTAAATACTTTTACTACCACCTGTGTGAGTACATGAAGTATTTTTACGACCACCCCTGTGAGTACATGAAGTACTTTTACTACCACCCCTGTCAGTCCATGAAGTACTTTTACTACTTCTTGTGTGAGTACATGAAGTACTTTTACTACCACCTGTGTGAGTCCATGAAGTACTTTTACTACCACCCCCGTGAGTACATGAAGTACTTTTACTACCACTTCTGTGAAGACATGTAATACTTTTACTACCACCCCTGTGAGTACATGAAGTACTTACTTTTACTACCACCCCTGTGAGTCCAATAAGCACTTTTACTACCACCCGTGTGAGTACATGAAGTACTTTTACTACCATCCCTGTGAGCACATGAAGTGCTTTTACTACCACCCCTGTGAGTACATGAAGTACTTTTACTACCACTTCTGTGAGTCCATGAAGTACTTTTACTACCACCCCTGTGTGCACATGAAGTACTTTTACTACCACCCCTGTGTGCACATGAAGTGCTTTTACTACCACCCGTGTGAGTACATGAAGTACTTTTACTACCACCCCTGTGACTACATTAAATACTTTTACTACCACCTGTGTGAGTACATGAAGTACTTTTACTACCACCCCTGTGAGTCCATGAAGTACTTTTACTACCACTTGTGTGAGTACATGAAGTACTTTTACTACCACCTGTGTGAGTACATGAAGTACTTTTACTACCACCCCTGTGAGTACATGAAGTACTTTTACTACCACTTCTGTGAGGACATGTAGTACTTTTACTACCACCCCTGTGAGTACATGAAGTACTTACTTTTACTACCACCCCTGTGAGTCCATTAAGTACTTTTACTACCACTTCTGTGAGTCCATGAAGTACTTTTACTACCACGCCTGTGTGCACATGAAGTACTTTTACTACCACCCCTGTGATCACATGAAGTACTTTTACTACCACCCCTGTGAGTACATGACGCACTTTTACTACCACCCCTGTGAGTCCATGAAGTACTTTTACTACCACCCCTGTGAGTCCATGAAGTACTTTTACTACCACTTGTGTGAGTACATGAAGTGCTTTTACTACCACCCCTGTGAGCACATGAAGTACTTTTACTACCACCCTGTGAGTACATGAAGTACTTTTACTACCACCCCTGTGAGTACATGAAGTACTTTTACTACCACTTCTGTGAGTCCATTAAGTACTTTTACTACCACCCCTGTGAGTCCATGAAGTACTTTTACTACCACTTGTGTGAGTACATGAAGTACTTTTACTACCACCCCTCTGAGTCCATGAAGTACTTTTACTACCACCCCTGTGACTACATTAAATACTTTTACTACCACCTGTGTGAGTACATGAAGTATTTTTACGACCACCCCTGTGAGTACATGAAGTACTTTTACTACCACCCCTGTCAGTCCATGAAGTACTTTTACTACTTCTTGTGTGAGTACATGAAGTACTTTTACTACCACCTGTGTGAGTACATGAAGTACTTTTACTACCACCCCCGTGAGTACATGAAGTACTTTTACTACCACTTCTGTGAGGACATGTAGTACTTTTACTACCACCCCAGTGAGTACATGAAGTACTTACTTTTACTACCACCCCTGTGAGTCCAATAAGCACTTTTACTACCACCCGTGTGAGTACATGAAGTACTTTTACTACCACCCGTGTGAGTACATGAAGTACTTTTACTACCACCCCTGTGACTACATTAAATACTTTTACTACCACCCGTGTGAGTACATGAAGTATTTTTACGACCACCCCTGTGAGTACATGAAGTACTTTTACTACCACCCCTGTGAGTCCATGAAGTACTTTTACTACCACTTGTGTGAGTCCATGAAGTACTTTTACTACCACTTGTGTGAGTACATGAAGTACTTTTACTACCACCTGTGTGAGTACATGAAGTACTTTTACTACCACCCCTGTGAGTACATGAAGTACTTTTACTACCACTTCTGTGAGGACATGTAGTACTTTTACTACCACCCCTGTGAGTACATGAAGTACTTACTTTTACTACCACCCCTGTGAGTCCATTAAGTACTTTTACTACCACTTCTGTGAGTCCATGAAGTACTTTTACTACCACCCCTGTGTGCACATGAAGTACTTTTACTACCACCCCTGTGATCACATGAAGTACTTTTACTACCACCCCTGTGAGTACATGACGCACTTTTACTACCACCCCTGTGAGTCCATGAAGTACTTTTACTACCACCCCTGTGAGTCCATGAAGTACTTTTACTACTTCTTGTGTGAGTACATGAAGTACTTTTACTACCACCTGTGTGAGTACATGAAGTACTTTTACTACCACCCCCGTGAGTACATGAAGTACTTTTACTACCAGTTCTGTGAGGACATGTAGTACTTTTACTACCACCCCTGTGAGTACATGAAGTACTTACTTTTACTACCACCCCTGTGAGTCCAATAAGCACTTTTACTACCACCCGTGTGAGTACATGAAGTACTTTTACTACCACCCCAGTAAGTCCATTAAGTACTGTTACTACCACCTGTGTGAGTACATGAAGTGCTTTTACTACCACTTCTGTGAGCCAATGAATCGCTTTTACTACCACCCCTGTGTGCACATGAAGTACTTTTACTACCATCCCTGTGAGCACATGAAGCGCTTTTACTACCACCCCTGTGAGTACATGAAGTACTTTTACTACCACTTCTGTGAGTCCATGAAGTACTTTTACTACCACCCCTGTGTGCACATGAAGTACTTTTACTACCACCCCTGTGTGTACATGAAGTACTTTTACTACCACCCCTGTGACTACATTAAATACTTTTACTACCACCTGTGTGAGTACATGAAGTATTTTTACGACCACCCCTGTGAGTACATGAAGTACTTTTACTACCATCCCCGTGAGTCCATGAAGTACTTTTACTACCACTTGTGTGAGTACATGAAGTACTTTTACTACCACCTGTGTGAGTACATGAAGTACTTTTACTACCACCCCTGTGAGTACATGAAGTACTTTTACTACCACTTCTGTGAGGACATGTAGTACTTTTACTACCACCCCTGTGAGTACATGAAGTACTTACTTTTACTACCACCCCTGTGAGTCCATTAAGTACTTTTACTACCACTTCTGTGAGTCCATGAAGTACTTTTACTACCACCCCTGTGTGCACATGAAGTACTTTTACTACCACCCCTGTGATCACATGAAGTACTTTTACTACCACCCCTGTGAGTACATGACGCACTTTTACTACCACCCCTGTGAGTCCATGAAGTACTTTTACTACCGCCCCTGTGAGTCCATGAAGTACTTTTACTACCACTTGTGTGAGTACATGAAGTGCTTTTACTACCACCCCTGTGAGCACATGAAGTACTTTTACTACCACCCTGTGAGTACATGAAGTACTTTTACTACCACCCCTGTGAGTACATGAAGTACTTTTACTACCACTTCTGTGAGTCCCTTAAGTACTTTTACTACCACCCCTGTGAGTCCATGAAGTACTTTTACTACCACTTGTGTGAGTACATGAAGTACTTTTACTACCACCCCTCTGAGTCCATGAAGTACTTTTACTACCACCCCTGTGACTACATTAAATACTTTTACTACCACCTGTGTGAGTACATGAAGTATTTTTACGACCACCCCTGTGAGTACATGAAGTACTTTTACTACCACCCCTGTCAGTCCATGAAGTACTTTTACTACTTCTTGTGTGAGTACATGAAGTACTTTTACTACCACCCCCGTGAGTACATGAAGTACTTTTACTACCACTTCTGTGAGGACATGTAGTACTTTTACTACCACCCCTGTGAGTACCTGAAGTACTTACTTTTACTACCACCCCTGTGAGTCCAATAAGCACTTTTACTACCACCCGTGTGAGTGTATGAAGTACTTTTACTACCACCCGTGTGTGCACATGAAGTACTTTTACTACCACCCCTGTGATCACATGAAGTACTTTTACTACCACCCCTGTGAGTACATGACGCACTTTTACTACCACCCCTGTGAGTCCATGAAGTACTTTTACTACCGCCCCTGTGAGTCCATGAAGTACTTTTACTACCACTTGTGTGAGTACATGAAGTGCTTTTACTACCACCCCTGTGAGCACATGAAGTACTTTTACTACCACCCTGTGAGTACATGAAGTACTTTTACTACCACCCCTGTGAGTACATGAAGTACTTTTACTACCACTTCTGTGAGTCCCTTAAGTACTTTTACTACCACCCCTGTGAGTCCATGAAGTACTTTTACTACCACTTGTGTGAGTACATGAAGTACTTTTACTACCACCCCTCTGAGTCCATGAAGTACTTTTACTACCACCCCTGTGACTACATTAAATACTTTTACTACCACCTGTGTGAGTACATGAAGTATTTTTACGACCACCCCTGTGAGTACATGAAGTACTTTTACTACCACCCCTGTCAGTCCATGAAGTACTTTTACTACTTCTTGTGTGAGTACATGAAGTACTTTTACTACCACCCCCGTGAGTACATGAAGTACTTTTACTACCACTTCTGTGAGGACATGTAGTACTTTTACTACCACCCCTGTGAGTACCTGAAGTACTTACTTTTACTACCACCCCTGTGAGTCCAATAAGCACTTTTACTACCACCCGTGTGAGTGTATGAAGTACTTTTACTACCACCCGTGTGAGTACATGAAGTACTTTTACTACCACCCCTGTGAGTACATGAAGTACTTTTACTACCACTTCTGTGAGTCCATGAAGTACTTTTACTACTTCTTGTGTGAGTACATGAAGTACTTTTACTACCACCTGTGTGAGTACATGAAGTACTTTTACTACCACCCCCGTGAGTACATGAAGTACTTTTACTACCACTTCTGTGAGGACATGTAGTACTTTTACTACCACCCCTGTGAGTACATGAAGTACTTACTTTTACTACCACCCCTGTGAGTCCAATAAGCACTTTTACTACCACCCGTGTGAGTACATGAAGTACTTTTACTACCACCCCAGTAAGTCCATTAAGTACTGTTACTACCACCTGTGTGAGTACATGAAGTGCTTTTACTACCACTTCTGTGAGCCAATGAATCACTTTTACTACCACCCCTGTGTGCACATGAAGTACTTTTACTACCACCCCTCTGAGTCGATGAAGTACTTTTACTACCACCCCTGTGAGTCCATGAAGTACTTTTACTACCACTTGTGTGAGTACATGAAGTGTTTTTACTACTACCCCTGTGAGTACATGAAGTACTTTTACTACCACCCCTGTGAGTCCATTAAGTACTGTTACCACCACCTGTGTGAGTACATTAAGTACCTTTACTACCACCCCTGTGAGCACATGAAGTACTTTTACTACCACCCCTCTGAGTCGATGAAGTACTTTTACTACCACCCCTGTGAGTCCATGAAGTACTTTTACTACCACTTGTGTGAGTACATGAAGTACTTTTACTACCACCCCTGTGAGTACCTGAAGTACTTTTACTACCACCCCTGTGAGTGCATGAAGTACTTTTACTACCACCCCTGTAAGTCCATTAAGTACTGTTACTACCACCTGTGTTAGTACATGAAGTACTTTTACTACCACCCCTGTGAGTACATGAAGTACTTTTACTACCACTTCCGTGAGTCCATGAAGTACTTTTACTACCACCCCTGTGTGCACATGAAGTGCTTTTACTACCACCCCTGTGAGTCCATGAAGTACTTTTACTACCACTTGTGTGAGTACATGAAGTACTTTACTACCACCTGTGTGAGTACATGAAGTACTTTTACTACCACCTCTGTGTGCACATGAAGTACTTTTACTACCACCCCTGTGATCACATGAAGTGCTTTTACTACCACCCCTGTGAGTACATGACGCACTTTTACTACCACCCCTGTGAGTCCATGAAGTACTTTTACTACCACCCCTGTGAGTCCATGAAGTACTTTTACTACTACTTGTGTGAGTACATGAAGTGCTTTTACTACCACCCCTGTGAGCACATGAAGTACTTTTACTACCACCCTGTGAGTACATGAAGTACTTTTACTACCACCCCTGTGAGTCCATTAAATACTTTTACTACCACCTGTGTGAGCACATGAAGTATTTTTACGACCAGCTCTGTGAGTACATGAAGTACTTTTACTACCGCCTCTGTGAGTACATGAAGTACTTTTACTACCACCCCTGTGAGTACATGAAGTACTTTTACTACCACTTCTGTGAGTCCATGAAGTACTTTTACTACCACCCCTGTGAGTCCATGAAGTACTTTTACTACCACTTGTGTGAGTACATGAAGTACTTTTACTACCACCCCTCTGAGTCCATGAAGTACTTTTACTACCACCCCTGTGACTACATTAAATACTTTTACTACCACCTGTGTGAGTAGATGAAGTATTTTTACGACCACCCCTGTGAGTACATGAAGTACTTTTACTACCACCCCTGTGAGTCCATGAAGTACTTTTACTACTTCTTGTGTGAGTACATGAAGTACTTTTACTACCACCTGTGTGAGTACATGAAGTACTTTTACTACCACCCCCGTGAGTACATGAAGTACTTTTACTACCACTTCTGTGAGGACATGTAGTACTTTTACTACCACCCCTGTGAGTACATGAAGTACTTACTTTTACTACCACCCCTGTGAGTCCAATAAGCACTTTTACTACCACCCGTGTGAGTACATGAAGTACTTTTACTACCACCCGTGTGAGTACATGAAGTACTTTTACTACCACCCCTGTGATCACATGAAGTACTTTTACTACCACCCCTGTGAGTACATGACGCACTTTTACTACCACCCCTGTGAGTCCATGAAGTACTTTTACTACCACCCCTGTGAGTCCATTAAGTACTGTTACTACCACCTGTGTTAGTACATGAAGTACGTTTACTACCATCCCTGTGAGCACATGAAGTGCTTTTACTACCACCCCTGTGAGTACATGAAGTACTTTTACTACCACCCTGTGAGTACATGAAGTACTTTTACTACCACCCCTGTGAGTCCATTAAATACTTTTACTACCACCTGTGTGAGCACATGAAGTATTTTTACGACCAGCTCTGTGAGTACATGAAGTACTTTTACTACCGCCTCTGTGAGTACATGAAGTACTTTTACTACCACCCCTGTGAGTACATGAAGTACTTACTTTTACTACTACCCCTTTGAGTACATGAAGTACTTTAACTACCAGCTCTGTGAGTACATGAAGTACTTTTACTACCACCCATGTAAGTGCCATACTGGTATCCATACTGGTATCTATACTTGGCATACATACTGGTATCTATACTGTTATCCATACTGATATCTATACTGGTATCTATACAGGTACTGGGTCGGTAGTTGGTGGTCCCTGCTCTAACAGATTGAGGTAGACACTGCACTTTGCCTTTGTTGGGCGGTGATGTCACTGGTCGCTGTTTTTCCTCTGCAGACACGTTCTGGATGAATCCTCAGTTTGTGATCAGGTTGGAGGAGGAAGATGATGACCCGGATGATGGCGAGGAGGGCTGCAGCTTCGTGGTTGGTCTGATCCAGAAGAACCGCAGGAAGCTCCGGAAACAAGGAGAGGACATGCACACCATCGGGTTTGCCATCTACGAGGTGAGAACGGATCGGTTTCAGGTTTAAGACCAGATCCACCAGGAAAACTAACAAACCTTTTCTGGTCTTCTGCTTTTCCTCAGGTTCCACAACAGGTGAGATCTAGAGGCCCAACAACACCTTCAGGTCAAAGGTCAAATCATGTCCAGAACACCTTCCAGAAATATTGGTTTGGTCTCGACTAAAGCAACTGAAACGTTCTTGATACGTTTAGGTTAACAGGATCATATGACTAAATGTGATCAAAACAAAACTAAATAATAAATAGGTTAACGGTTGAAGCTCCTGTAAAGTTATCAGTTGACATAAATATTAACGTGTCGCTGTTTCACCCTGCTTACAGGTGTTATGCTAAGCTAATCTAACCAACTGCTGTAACTTTGCATTTACTAAAATGTAAACTCTTAAAGGTCAGATGTCAGATGCTCCTTAAAACTCCATAGAACTTACTACCATCTACTTACTAAGATGGCAAAGGGCTCTGTCTCTAATAAATGGATGACATCATTCGGCTGGCAGGAACTGGCGGAAAACGCAGCAAAAATTCATCGTTAGTCTCTGACCAACGCGGCCGTCATTTTCACACCCACATTGTGTTGGTGTTACAAAGAGGCATGGTCAGGAGCATGTCCATCTCTCTTCTCTGCGTCCCATTGGTCGCTGTGAGTCATCTATGATATCATGAGAGAGAGGAGGGTCTACAGATCCCAGAAACATTCCAACCACATTTGTACATTTATCACAAACATTACAGAAATACAATTATAAATAATGACTTAAACGACACCCCTTTGTGTCCTACTTTAAAGTTTAAAGGCCAGTGTACACGCCCTAAATGATGTCATGTCTCTAATTCAGTACATTAGTTCAGGACATTAGATAGAGACGTAAAGACGATTCTCATTGGCTGAACCACCTGTACAGATGTCCTGATTGGCTGTTTCCCCCTTCAGTTCCAGGGACAGAGGGAGGTGCACCTGGATAAGAACTTCTTCCTGACCCATGCTCAGACGGCGAAGTCAGAAACCTTCATCAACCTGCGTGAGGTGTGCACTCGCTTCAAGCTGCCGCCTGGAGAGTACCTCATCGTCCCGTCCACCTTTGAACCGCACCTGAACGGAGACTTCTGCATCCGAGTGTTCTCCGAGAAGCAGACGGAGACCCAGTAAGGCACTGGGACTGGTCTGTCTGGGAGTGAGGGGAGGGGAGGGCACCACAGTACAACTGCCTGTCTGTAGTCACTCAGGTGTGATGAATGGAGGCATTTATTCTGGGTGTACTGGTGTGAATGGAGGCATTCATTCTGGGTTTACTGGTGTGACTGTGTTGGTCTAAAGATATTTTAACCGTCTCTCTCTGTCAGACCCTGTGACGATCCAGTCAGCGCTGAACTAGATGACGTAAGTAAAGCTCTGTCTGAAAGAAACAACTAATGCTAACATGCTAGCCTGTTGAAAACAACTAATGCTAACATCCTAGCCTGTTGAAAACAACTAATGTAAACATGCTAGCCTGTTGAAAACAACTAATCCTAACATCCTAGCCTGTTGAAAATGGCTCATGCTAGCATCCTAGCCTGTTGAAAACGGCTCATGCTAGCATCCTAGCCTGTTGAAAACAACTAATCCTAACATCCTAGCCTGTTGAAAACAACTAATGCTAAGATCCTAGCCTGTTGAAAACAACTAATGCTAACAAGCTAGCCTGTTGAAAACAACTAATGCTAACATGCTAGCTTGTTGAAAACAACTAATGCTAACATCCTAGCCTGTTGAAACAACTAATGCTAACATCCTAGCCTGTTGAAAACAACTAATGCTAACATCCTAGTCTTTTGAAAACAGCTAATCCTAACTTCCTAGCCTTTTGAAAACAACTATGCCTAACATTTGAAGTGGTCACATTGGCCTCATGATTAACAGATGAATTGACAATTACAATAATCAACAATAATAAAACTGATGCAGCCCTCACTAATTAACTGATGCTGATTCCGTTGCCATGGTGATCAGGAGTTGGTGTCCGAAGAGGATGTGGACGCGGGATTCAGAGGCCTTTTCACGAAACTCGCCGGAGCCGTACGTTTCCTTTTTTCACCTCACCGAGTCTTAAAAAAAACCCTGAATGTCACATGATCAAAGGTTGGAAGCATGGTCATCTTCCACCTCTGACATCATTGACCATGAGGTGACATCATGATCTGCTGATGTTTTCTTTTGTGTTACAGGATATGGAAATCTCTGTGGTGGAGCTCAGGGCCATCTTGAACAAGATCGTCGGAAAACGTAAGTTAGAGCTGAGGCTTTTGACACCTGTTCACCTGTCCACCTGATCACCTGTCTACCTGATCACCTGTCTACCTGCTCACCTGTCTACCTGATCACCTGTCTACCTGTTCGCCTGACTCACAGGGAGTCACACATGTTCACCCGTTCACCTGTCTACCTTTTTACCTGTTGAAATTCCTGTTACTCCTTCACAGGAACTGACATCAAGACGGATGGCTTCAGCATGGAAACCTGCAGGATCATGGTCAACCTGATGGATGTATCCTTTAAAAACACATCCACAAGTATCAGCAGGTTCATGCTAACGTTAGTAACGTTGTGTTGTATACGACATCGCTGACCCCAGAGTTAACGTCTATAGTGACCAGTATGTCAGATTGTTAGCCGCCGCTAACGTTAGCTCAGCCGCTTCTGAGAAGTGAACCATCTCTGGCCTCTCAACAATTTCCTGTTTTATGGCAATAGATCGAGATTCGCCGCACTGCCACGGCGACACCTTTAAGTATTGTTGAGACTTTTGATCTTTTGAACTTTTCATCTTTAACGTCTTTAGAGTAAAAAACTAAATTTATCAGGTTAATTTCTCCTGGTTGTTTAAGTACAGAATTGGAAAAAAGAACACTAAATTCAAAATGGCTGATTTCCTGTTGCGGTCATGCCTCCATGGGCTTTTTTTTCACATCATAGGTTGTCTTTCATCCATGTGGGTCACATGTAGACAGGACGACTTCCAGCAGGCTTTTGTGCTGCTCTTTAGGGGGCGCTAGTGAGCCTTTTCACCATGCCCAAAGTCAAAAATCAGTTAAGTAAATTCCATCACGTGACCCATGACCTTTAGGTTCTCAAAAATGTGATTAATTTTGTGAAATAATAAAATTCCCTCTGTTACAGTAAAACATTTACTCCTAGAACAGGTCAACAGGTGGAAAATATACAAAAAACATAAAAAGATTAAAATAATGAAATAATGAATTTTCATTCTGCATCGCTAAAACAAAGATCCTTGACGCTGGAGTAGAAAAGCGGGAATGGGAAGCTTGGCATCGGAGAGTTCGCCACCCTGTGGAAGAAGGTCCAGCGTTATTTGGTGAGAACCTTTAAATGAAAACATCAGCTGACGTTCTCCTGACCAGCTTCACTACAGCTGCTTCTGTTCTCACGCAGTCCATCTACAAGAAGAACGACTCTGATAACTCGGGAACGATGAGCACACCAGAGATGAGAGTCGCCTTCAAGGACGCAGGTCAGCACGAGTTTCTTCTTCTCTCTCTTCTCTAATGACATTTGGTTCAGAGGCGTCATGTTGAAACGTTTCTGGTGCTGCTCTGGAGTCAGACAGGATCTGATTGGTTGATGAAACCTCAGTGGGTGGAGGTATCACTAATTTTTTGAATCTCTGCAAAGCGTTTGGAAACTACTCTTCCTCCTTGTGACTCACAGGGAGTCACACCTTTAGCCCTGGCCCTACCACTGCTAGCACTAGATGCCATAACTTCACTTGCAAAATTAACGACTAGCAGATGTATCAGAATGATAGCTGTGGTTAGTATCTTTTGTATAGCTGATCACGCAGAAACACTTCACCAAAATCCATTGTTTTCCTTTGATACGGCGTGCGTAGCGTTTGCTCCTCTCTTGCGTCACATGTCCCCAGAGACTTGTTGACCTTTCAGCAAACTGCCCTTAGCATCTGTATGATACCGCTACACCAGACGTCTGCTCCAATGGCGAAACTCCTTAAGACATTCCATAACTTCTATCTAAACGACCGTCTGGAAGCTTACAGTTCAACACACCAGGCCAGGCCACGCCTCATTTTAACACCTGACCACACCTCATTTTAACACCTGACCACACCTCATTATAACACCTGACCACGCCTCATTTTAACTCCTGACCATGCCTCATTTTAACACCTGACCATATCTTGTTTTAACTCCTGACCACACCTAATTTTAACACCTGACCACACCTCGTTTTAACTCCTTACCACACCTCGTTTTAACACCTGACAACACCTCATTTTAACTCCTGACCACGCCTCATTTTAACTCCTGACCACACCTCATTTTATCACCTGACCACACCTCATTTTAACACCTGACCACGCCTCATCTGACCACACCTCATTTTAACATCTGAACACACCTAATTCTAACACCTGACCATGCCTCATCTGACCACATCTCATTTTAACACCTGACCACACCTCATTTTAACACCTGACCACACCTCATTTAACACCTGACGACACCTGTCGCGGTGACTCCCCGCTGGCTTGCCGTAGTTATGCGTCTGTTTTAGAGGAAAACTCTGAATCACTGTTTTTCCTGAACTCCTCTCAGTGACATCAGGATTGTATTTAGGTTGTTCACTAACATCGCTTCTTCTTCCTCTTTCTCCTCCTCTTCTTCTCCTTCTTCTTCTCCTCCTCTCTCCTGTGTTCTCATCCCTCCGTTCTACATTAATATGATGTTTGTGTTTCTCTCTGCTGCTGCTGTCTGGACTCATCTCTTAGCCATCAGTAAACTGATGGTGACGGTATGTTATGTCCTGCTAGAGATTTGTTAGCATTGTTAGCATCTATAAATTGATTATTAGCTGCAGCTTCTTTTGATGATAATGGAGATTTTTCAGGGCTGTTAGCATTAGCATGATGATAATTGCCTCATTTGTTCTCCTCCAGGTTTCACCCTCAACAACACCATCTATCAACTAATGGTGGCTCGATACTCCGACCCCGACATGACCATCGACTTCGACAACTTTGTGGGGTGTCTCATCCGGCTGGAGACGATGTTCAGTGAGTCTGCCACAAACATCCACAACCAATTGCTAACGGAGAAGTTAACCCTTCAGTCAGATAGAAAAACATGGCAATAACGATTATTGGATATGAACTCCCAGACAAACATCCAATCACAGAGCTTGATTCACAGTTTACCAATCGTGGGTCTTAGTTGTCATGACCGATAGTCAAAGGTTACCGTAATCATGCCAAAACCACTCCCAGTAAAATGATCCAACTATGACTAAATCTTTGACATCAGTTTAAAAAAAAAAAATTTTAACCAGTGAAAATTGACTTCAGTTTTAGGAAAGAGGGAATTTAGTGAAATGATTGCACACGGAACAGGAACAATATTTAATTTTCAATATAATAAAGCAAAGACTTATTTTGACAGATTAATTTCATCACCCTCTTTGGGGCCATGTTGCTTCACAATACCTGAACATAGAAACACGATTAAAAGTTTCAACTGGTCACCAGACTTGAGACTTTACTGGGCTAAATGGACATTTTGATATGTAGACTGGTTTTCATGAAATCCCAGTTTAGGTTTGGGTTTAGGTTAGCATCCCGTCTGAGGATGAACGTGAGCTGTTAGCAGTCATTCCTATGTATCTTATCCTTAAAAAGGCTGTTAAAGTAAATTCTTTGGGACTTAAGTGTCCTATGCTAGTCAATTAGCTAATGTTGCTTGCTAACAGTTAACGTGTGGCTGATTTTCCTCCTCAGGGATCTTTAAGCAGCTCGACGCTCAGGATAGCGGATCCATCGAGCTTAACTTCCAGCAGGTGAGAAGTTCTCCAGAGTCCATGTGAAGAACCCAGCAGATGTATGTTAAGGTTCAGGTCTTGACCCGCCTCTCTGTCTTCTTCTGCAGTGGTTAAACTTCGCCATGATTTGAGCCGTCGCTCCGCGGAGCTTCAGTGTTACTGCAGGATACCATATTCCTGTTTCCAGCTGCAATTCTTCTTCTACATGTATTCTATAAACTCTGACTGACAGAATCGATGTAAAGTCAATAAATTCATCCTCAAACCGTTTCCTGATGGTCTCAGTCGCCTCTTTGGTATTTTAAGAGGAACAGAAACAGAAAACAGGGCTTCTTCAGGGCGTGGCAGTCATGTGATTGACAACTTGTATCCTCTCCAGCTCCGCCCTCTTGGCCTTTGGCTTCAAAACCATTGGGTGACATCACGGCAGGTTTAGTCTGGCCAGCGTAAAGCAGAGGTCAACAGAAAATCCTGTTTTGCTATGCTATGCTAATGTTAGCTAGCAAGCAAATGTTATCTTTATTTTTCCCAATTATTTAAATGAATTCCCTAAACCCAAACTGATAATGCTAATTGGCTGACAGCTAGGCTATAGAGCTAATGTTATCTTGTTGACATGTTAGCGCATATGTTAGCGCTCTGGCTAACTACCTAAAGGGAATATTACAGGAAGAGTTGAACATTTTGTAATGTTTTAATTAACTCCAGGATCTCCTACTTTTCCAGGGTGAAATAAATAGTGATCAATAAATTAACAGTTTTTCTTATAAAAACACTAAACATCCATAAACTGTACATAAACAAAAAGACATTTTTAAGGTTGTAGATCAGCAGAATTATCTACTACAGCTAGGGGGCATCTCACCTCTCCTCTAAAGAGAAACAAGAATTGTTTACATCTTGTTTGGAAACTCATTTTATTTCTGTATGATTTTGCTTCCATCATGTTTCTATTGTTTATAGGGTCGACGTTTACATAATGTCACAAACTCATGAAGACTGAAATATAAGAAATGTTGAGAAATAATAAATACAAGATATAAAGTAAATGTAATTTAAAAAACATGATAGTAATTTTTAAAAATAGAAATATAAATATAAAAAATAACATTCTAATGAACACCAGATGTTTAATTTAGTCACATTTTATCCAGATTAAACATCATATTAAACTCTGAGTGTTTGGTCTCTTTAAATCCTCCATAGCGTGATGATGATGATGAGACCCCGTGTCGAGCCACCGGGCGGGGCTCGACACTGCAGCAGAGCATCCATAACAGCGTTCAGTACTACTACACTCAGTACTACTACAGTACTGCAGTACTGACAGGAGCTGCATCCGTACTGAGACGGGACCAAGGCGGCCGGTGAGTGTTTGTACTGGTTTGAATGGTCTTACTGGTTTGTACTGGTCTGTGTTGGGATTAGTCTGTAGGTCGAACAGATAAATGATAACCAATCAGAGATCAGTCCTCCTGAGGCGTCACTTAGAGTTTAATCGTAAATAATCTGATGTTAATATTTGACTTCATTAAATAGTGAAAATATATTTAATAATAAAAACAAGATTATTGGAATAAAAACCCAGAATTAGAGGCACTAATACTAACGTTTGTTTTTATATTATACAAACTTCTTATTAATCTAAAACTTACAGTTTTAAAATTTGGTGACGTGGAATCAATAAGAAAAATATAAATAAATAAAATTCCCAAAATATCTGAAGTCTGTCCAGTAAATAATAGCTCTGTAAATAAAGTTATGTGTTAAATGTAGTGAATAATGATAAAAGTGAACTTGCTAAAATACATTATGTAACTGTAGCATGAGGCGCTAACAGCTGCTAACATGCTAAAATAAACATTTGTATGACTGTTTTCATCAGAATCAAATGTTTTTAACAAACTGATGAGATTTAAGGATCCAGCCTCTGTTTACATTCTGAAAACAGCTGACATCTCGGAGAATCAATAAATAATCATCTATCATAAAAATCATTCTCTGGTTTGTTATGGATCTGGCTCATTGGCGGAGGAAGACTCTCTGAGTGCTCTTCTGTCTGCTGGAAGCTTTTAGCTCTCCTTCACACCAACGACTGAAGACTCAGCTGGACCAGAACCAACGGAACAATTCCAATAATCAGAATGATTAATCACTCAGAAATCAGACCTCCGCCAAGGCAGCTCAGTCTCCCTATTATGTCCCCGAAAACCACCGGTCCCCTGATTGTCTGACCCTCATCACGTTGGTGTAGATCCTCATCATGTTGGTCTAGAGCCTCATCATATTGCTGTAGATCCTCATCATGTTGGTTGGTGTAGATCCTCATCATGTTGGTTGGTGTAGATACGCATCATGCTGGTTGGTGTAGATCCTCATCATGTTGGCATAGATCCTCATCGTGTTGAAGGTTGATCTTCTATTGAGGGTCTGAAGATGTGTCATCCTTCCATCCACTGACCGGTGTTTCAGATCCATGTCATTGCTTCACCTTCTAACCCAGTAAAAACAGATCCACTGTGAAACTGTGACATCACAGTTTTATGTCTTCTAAGCCAGGTTATATGTAAACAAACAACAACAGTATGATGAGAAAAGACAAACATCAGAGAAGAAGACAGGGTGACATGACGGAGGAATAATGAATAAATGGTGAATAAATTAGTTGGAAAACTGACACTCACAGTGTTAAAGATAAAAATGTTCTGGATCAACATTTGGATGAAAACACTAAAATCTGTTCACAGATAATCTGACAATAAAACCTGAACAAATATGTAACAATATACAGAACTCCTGGTGGACATAGTAATAATACCATTATTATAATATTTCTATAATATAGTATATTATACTATAATATACTATATTATACTATACTAAAGCTACCAGGTAATGATAACATGCTAACAATCTGAAATAATTTCTGACTGGTTACCAAAAACTTCTTCTTCTTCCTCTTCTTCTTCAACTTCTGTTTCCTGTCAACTTCCTATTGGACAATCAGGTACAAACATCTTTATTATTCCCTCCTATCTGATCAGGACTTATTTTGTGTTTCATAATGATGATCTGATGCGATTCTGATCAGTTCTTCTGACTTGTTGTAGATCAGGATGTTCGGGGGAGTGTCTGCACAAATCCAGAAGGACCGACTGAAGGCTGAAGGTCTGGGCTCGGTCCACGCGGCCATACGCTACCAGAACCAGGACTTCCAGGCCCTTAGGGAGGAATGTCTACAGAATGGATCCTTGTTCGAGGACCCCATGTTCCCAGCAGAACTGGCTTCACTGGGCTTCAAGGAACTCGGACCATTTACCGCCAAAACTAGAGGGGTGGAGTGGAAGAGACCAACGGTAAGGGGGAGGCTAAAGCAGAAAGGTCCCAGGTCAAGATATCATGCAAACAGACAGAGGCTAAAGCTAACATGTACCCGGTCAACATATCTTGATAACAGACAGAGGCTAAAGCTAAGATGTCCCCGGTCAACATGTCATGCTAATGTGGGAAGTTTTACTTGTATTGACACAATGGTTCAAGAAGTTCTTGTTTGAACTCTCAATCCTTCAATAACATGTTGTTCTAACCACACAAATGAAGATATGATAAGATATGTTGTTGTAACCTTCTGTGGAAGATATGCGGACCAGTCATGGAACCAGAGTGATATGTAAGCCATGAGTGTGTATTGCAGACCAAAGAGACCGTGATGTGTGTATTGACGTGTGTATTGATGGGTTGAGAGTTCAAACAAGAAACTCCCTACACTAACAGACAGAGGCGAAAGCTAACATGTCTCCGGTCAACATATCATGCTAACCGACAGAGGCTAAAGCTAACATGTCCCCGGTCAATGTATCATGCTAACAGACGGGTCAGTGTTTACAAACAAAGATGCCATAAATAAGGTGATCTCTGTGGAAAAACAGCTACTGAAGAATCCCAAAGGATGACATCATCTGGAGGTTGTACCAACCATGCTGTAATCACTGCTGATGGGGACACACTGATGATGATGATGGTGAATCAAGTGTCACCAGGGACATTTCTGGGGTCGTTTTTGTTAAATGAAAATCATGATTAAATATGATTAAATATCATTCAATATAATTAAAAATCATTAAATATTAAATATTATTAAATATTAAATATCATTAAATATTTAGATATGATTAAATATAATAAATATTATTAAATAATATTAAATATTAAATAAGGAACAAAATGAAACTTGTTATTTTCATATGTCACAACTCAGATGTGAGTTTTTAAATCCTGGTATGATGTCATATAAACTTCTCTGATCCAGTGATGGCTGCTGCACCTCACACTCCTCTTGTTTCCCTCTGTGACATCACTAAAACTGTCTCTGATCGGCTGTTTCAGGAGCTGACAAGGAGCCCTCAGTTCATTGTGGGCGGAGCTACCAGGACAGACATCTGCCAGGGAGCACTGGGTGAGTCCTGTCAGTGGTCATGTGACCTGTGGTTTAAAAGAAATAGCCCTGACAACAGTTGCTATGGGAGCAGTGAAGGTCACAAAAAAACTATTACTACTACTACATCGACTCTACGACTAGTCAGCTAATCAACCCTAGCTGTCAGTGTTGCTAGGCAACAGGCCCAAGGGATACAAGGGTAAGGACTGGAGTGGTGGTGACACCATCTCATTTAACGGCCCTCATGCTGTGTTCATGGCTTCAATAAACTCTGAAATCCCAATTTGGGAATTTCTTCTTTTTTTGAAAAAGTTATTTTTTGGGCATTTTATGCCTGTATTTGATAGGACAGCTGAAGAGGTGACAGGAAATGTGGGAGAGAGAGTTGGGGGAAGACATGCAGCAAATGGCCACGGGTCGGAATTGCCGACTGCTAGAGGACTATAGCCTCAGTACATGGGGCGCGTGCTTTAACCACTGCGCTATCTGCACCCAATTTGGGAATTTCTGACCTCTGAAACCAACATGGCTGCCCTGATGATTGCCCAATCACGTTTATATGAATAAAGCTGGAGTAGACTAGTGGGCTAATATTGATTATTACAGGCTGGCAGCTACATTAATGTATTAACAATGTAAAGATGTCACATTCAACAGGAAATGATTTGCTAATTAAACACTGTTTGTAGTATTACTTTCACCAGTCACAGCAGACAACGCCATAATAATGACATCATCAGGGACTGAATTTATGAGTTTCAGAACAAAAAAGAGAGCTGTCCACAGACTTATGGCCAGATAGTGTAGCTGTACCATCATTCTGATTGGTTTATTGATCAGTGAATGGACGTCTGATGGAAGGAAACACCGTTAGCCGGAAACATTAGTAGCTTAATGTTGTTGTTAGCGTTTAGCGCATTAGTGCATCCTCATAGACCATCAGAGGATAATGGAGTCATTTTAAAAGCAGCATGTTTACTTCAGGGTCCTTCTGGAAAGACAGTTCTTCTCAGGTGGCAGTGTTTACTTCAGGGTCTCTCTGGAAAGATGGCTCTTCTCTGCTGATGGTGTTTACTTCAGGGTCCCTCTGGAAAGACATTTTTTCCCTGGTGACTGCGTTTACTTCAGGTTCCCTCAGGAAAGACATTTCTTCTTAGATGTGGCATCTCTCTTGAATGAACCAAAGCCCTTGGCTCGCTGCCTCCCCCCTTCACTTTCTCTCCCCATTTCCTGTCTCAAATCTTTAGCATCCTGTACGATTAAAGGCAGAAAAAGCATGAAAAAACTGAGGTGGTGTGCTCAAAAAGCTCCTGGTGTCTCTTTTTTCATGGCATCGTTCAGGATGTTTGTGACCAGAGTCATTTCTGAAAATGGAAAATAAATTGGGGACCTAAAATTTATCCTTGCGGGACACCGTTGTTGAAACTGAGGCATTGTTTTCTGTAGAGATAAACATAAATAAACTGAGCCTGCTGCGGTTTAATGTCTGGAGATGTTGGGCGAGTGTTAGCGCTGACATCTCTGTGTTTCCTCCAGGTGACTGCTGGCTGCTCGCTGCTATTGGCTCTCTGACTCTGAACGAACGCCTGCTGCATCGTGTGGTTCCTCACAGTCAGAGCTTCAACCACCAATACGCTGGCATCTTCCACTTCCAGGTGAGACTCCACCTGTAGTTTATGCTGAAGCCTCCTGATAATTCATTATTACAAATGATTGGGCTGTCTAGGGTAACATTTACATTTATTTTATTTTCTCAACATAAGAAAATTATTCCGTTCGAAATAGAGAAAACAAAAAGGTGTTTCCTCTCATTCATTCCCATCATAGGGGGATTGGCCCCCCCAGAGGAGGTCAAGGGTCTAAATAGTTACATATGCTTACCTATAATTGTATATATTAAAATAGATTTCTTATATTTTACTTGGAAGAATTCTTGTGACATGGTTTCCGACACCACTAAAGTGGACCATTTGTTAACCTTGACGTCAGACCATCATGTCCGCCTGCCTCGTCACCATCACTACAAAAAGAAGAAGAACGTTAAGAGTCAGAGTCTGCTGGAAAAAACCTCCTGAACCGGAACAAACTGACCAACAAAGATCAAATGTGACTAAAAATATGAAAAGCAAATCGAAGAAATCAATTAGAGCAGACAGAGGAGGGAAACCGGATCATCATGTCTGGTATGATCCTGCTGTAGGTTAATGTAAACAGCCACCATCTAATTAGTTTAATACAGGCTTAGCCCTGCTTGGTTGAGACATGTCCCTGCTGTTCATACACTAGAGGGCAACGATGTTGTTTCAGTGATCATAATGTCAAATCAAATTTCAATCAGAGCATCTACCGTCTTCTTCTGTGTGTAGTTCTGGCTTCAGTGACTGGGTGGAGCCTCAGGCAGTGACATCATGCGTTTCAACCTGTAGTTCTGGCTTCAGTGAGTGGATGGAGCCTCAGGCAGTGACATCATGTGTTTCAACCTGTAGTTCTGGCTTCAGTGAGTGGATGGAGCCCCAGGCAGTGCATCATGTGTTTAAACATGTAGTTCTGGCTTCAGTGAGTGGGTGGAGCCTCAGGCAGTGACATCATGTGTTTCAACCTGCAGTTCTGGCAGTTTGGGGAGTGGGTGGAGCCTCAGGCAGTGACATCATGTGTTTAAACATGTAGTTCTGGCTTCAGTGAGTGGGTGGAGCCACAGGCAGTGACATCATGTGTTTCAACCTGCAGTTCTGGCAGTTCGGGGAGTGGGTGGAGCCTCAGGCAGTGACATCATGTGTTTCAACCTGTAGTTCTGGCTCCAGTGAGTGGGTGGAGCCTCGGGCAGTGACATCTTTTGTTTCAACCTGTAGTTCTGGCTTCAGTGAGTTGATGGCGCTTGGGGAGTGACATCATGTGTTTCAACCTGTAGTTCTGGCTTCAGTGAGTGGATGGCGCTTGGGGAGTGACACCATGTGTTTCAACCTGTAGTTCTGGCTTCAGTGAGTGGGTAGAGCATCAGGCAGTGACATCATGTGTTTCAACCTGTAGTTCTTGCATTTCAGTGAGTGTGTGGAGCCTCAGGCAGTGACATCATGTGTTTCAACCTGTAGTTCTGGCAGTTCGGAGAATGGGTGGAGCCTCAGGCAGTGACATCATGTGTTTCAACCTGTATTTGTGGTAGTTCAGGGAGTGGGTGGAGCCTCAGGCAGTGACATCATGTGTTTCAACCTGTAGTTCTGGCAGTTCGGGGAATGGGTGGATGTGGTGGTGGACGACCGTCTGCCGGTCAAACTTGGCGAGCTGATGTTCGTCCACTCGGCTGAAGGCAGCGAGTTCTGGAGTGCCCTGCTGGAGAAGGCCTACGCCAAGTAAGACCATCACCGACCTGCAAATGTCACTCATACATCACGGTATGAGAACAGAGCTTTCAGGAACGTGTTTTCTGTGTGTTTCAAGGTTGAATGGCTCGTATGAGGCGTTGTCCGGCGGCAGCACCACCGAAGGTTTCGAGGACTTTACCGGCGGTGTGGCAGAGATGTACGAGCTGAAGAAAGCCCCCCGGGATCTTTATCGCATCATCCGCAAAGCTCTGGAGAGAGGATCACTGCTGGGCTGCTCAATAGACGTCAGTCTCACACACACATTGGAGTGATATCATCAGTAGAAGTGACATCATTGGAGTAACATCATCAGGTGTGTTTTCTGTCTTCAGATCACCAGTGCCTTTGACATGGAGGCGGTGACCTTTAAGAAGCTGGTTAAAGGCCACGCCTACTCTGTGACAGGCGTCAGACAGGTGAGTCAGTGGTTATGTGACATCATGTGACATCACACTCTGAGCAGCTGCAGGTTGATCTGGTCTGTGTCATCCCTTGAAGGTGGAGTACCGCGGTCAGCAGGAGCGCCTGATCCGGATTAGAAACCCCTGGGGTCAGGTGGAGTGGACCGGGGCCTGGAGCGACAAGTCAGTGCTTAACTAAACATCCAATCAGGTCGTGTGTTGATGAGCATATGATTAATGAGTGTCATGTGTCAGTTCGTCAGAGTGGAGCGCAGTCGACTCTGCAGACAAAGACGAGCTGCTGTGTAACATGGAGGACGGAGAGTTCTGGTAGGTTTCTATGGTTATGGTAAACGTTAACGTGAAGGACAAAGACATTAAATATCTGTCTGTCTGTCTGTCTGTCTGTCTCTCAATTGGTCTGTCTGTCTGTCCCTCTGTCCATCTATCTGCCTGCCTGTCTGTCTGTGGTTCTGTCTGTCCTTGGTTCTGTGTCAGGATGTCTTTCCAGGAGTTCCTGCGTCAGTTCTCCAGGTTGGAGATCTGTAATCTGACGCCGGACGCTCTCAGTCAGGACTCCAACAGTTTCTGGAACACAACGATGTTTGAGGGCGGTTGGAGGAGTGGAAGCACTGCCGGAGGCTGCAGGAACCATCCCAGTAAGGCCAGATGGTTTATCGACCAGTATGGATTGATTTAATGATGATTGATTGTATGGATACAGGTCTGATGATGTCACTAGAAGGGACTGTTTTTCATCATGTTTTTCATCTATCCATCTGGATGGATAGATGGATGGATGGATGGATGATAGATAAATGGATGGATGGATGATGGATGGATGGGGATGATGGATGGATGGATGATGGATAGATGGATGGATGCTGGAGGGATAGATAGATGATGTATAGATGGATGGATGATGGATAGATAGATGGATGGATGGATGATTGGTAGATGGATAGATGGATGGATGGATGGATGATAGATAAATGGATGAATGGATGATGGATGGATGGGGATGATGGATGGATGGATGAATGGATGGATGGATAATAGATGGATGGATGGATGATGGGTAGATGGATAGATGGATGGATGGATGGATGATAGATAAATGGATGAATGGATGATGGATGGATGGGGATGATGGATGGATGGATGATGGAGGGATAGATAGATGATGGATGGATGGATGGATGGATGATGGATAGATAGATGGATGATGGATGGATGATGAATGGATGATGGATAGATAGATAGATAGATAGATAGATAGATAGATAGATAGATAGATAGATAGATAGATAGATAGATAGATAGATAGATAGATAGATAGATAGATAGATAGATAGATAGATAGATAGATGGATGGATGATGTTTGGATGGATAATGGATGGATGGATGATGGATGGATGATGCATGGATGGTTTGATGGATGGATGATGGATAGGTGGATGGATGATGGATGGATATCTATAATTAATTTTATGACCAGTTGAGTTTTAGAATAAAGGAATAAAACTCCTTGTGTCCAAATGATTCTGACATTTCTGATGTCAGAACTGGGACATTACATCTCTACTAGTCACAGTCCAGCTGTCACGGTCCGGCATTCTATATGATGTATAGATTGATGGAGAACCAACGTTCCACCTGGAACCTGACACAGAGGTGATTCAAAGAGTTTCACAAACATCTAAAACCACAACAGAGACAAAAAACAGTGAACCAATAGAAGAGAAACAGTTAAATAAATAAAGGAATCATTAAAGACACAACAAACAGTTTTACTGTGTTTTACTGCTGCTTTAAGATTTAACCCTGTTTACCTTCATGTGATGACTACATATTCCATGTTGCTTTGCTGTTGCTGCCTCCATGCAGACACCTTCTGGATCAACCCTCAGTACAAGATCTGTCTGCTGGAGGAGGATGATGACCCTGAGAATGACGAGGCCGCCTGCAGCTTCCTGGTCGCTCTGATGCAGAAAGACCGCCGCCGGTACCGCCGCCATGGCCAGGACGTGCACACCATCGGCTTTGCCATCTATGAGGTCAGAGGTCAAAGACGTGTAACATTTTGTCACATTACTAGAGTCTAACAGCTGCAGTAGAGAAATAAAAAACCAGCATTAGGAACTATCTGGAACGCTTGTAAGGAACCATCATGAAGATTGCTAGGAACCATCATGAACAATGTTAGGAGCAATCATGAACGCTTGTTAGGAACCATCATGAATGCTTGTTAGGAACCATCATGAATACTCATTAGGAACCATCATGAACACTTGTTAGGAACCATCATGAAGATTGCTTGCAACCATCATGAACGCTTGTTAGGAACCATCATGAAGGTATCAACCATCCATCATAAAGACTTGTAAGGAACCATCATGAATACTGCTAGGAACCAGCATGGAGACTCGTTAGGAACCATCATGAAGACTTGTTAGGAACCATCAAGAATAGTCGTTAGAAGACATCATGAAGATTGTAAAGAACCATCATGAAGTCTTGTTAGTAACCATCATGAAGATTGCTAGGAACCATCATGAAGACTCATTAGGAACCATCACAAATACTCGTTAGAAACCATCATGAACGCTTGTTAGGAATCATCATGAAGAATGCTAGGAACAATCATGAAGAGTCGTTAGGAACCATCATTAAGATTGTTAATAACCATCATGAAGATTGCTAGGAACCATCATGAGGACTCGTTGGTAGCCATCATGAAGATTGCTAGGAACCATCGTGAAGACTCGTTAGGAACCACCATAGATAGATAGATAGATCTCCAGAAAAAACTAAATTAAATTAAATTAAAGCTGCAAGCAGCGTTGAACAGGCCCTCGCACACCGGCGCCTGTCAGGGCGTGTGCCCGTTGGGCCTTGAGCCATCGTCGGCCTCACGACTGCACACCTGGATAAATGCAAGGCTCTGTATTTACATGCATTTTGGACACTGACGGACAGATTGTGATTTACCTTATTTTGTCCACTATGTGGCGCTAGACACCACGTAATAATTTTGACTCGTCTTTGATTGCCACACCATGAAAATGTAATCAAAATCAAACAAAAATTGTCACACAAGACATTTTTGCATTTGCCAGCAGGTGGCCCTATCGCTGTTACTCAATATTGTTGAGATGTCTTCAGAGTGGGACTTTAATCATGTCTACCAAATTACATACATGTAGGTTAAACACAGGCTCGGATATGCTTATTTGAAGTTTTACAGGGGGCGCTGTCGAGCCAATTTACCACAACCAATCCTGTAAACCATATAAAATTGTAAGTAGTACCATCTTTGAGTGTGTCAGTTTTGGTGAGCATCTGAGCTTCCCTGGCCTCTCAACACCAACTTCCTGTTTGATGGCGAACATCAAACGTTGTGCCACCGCCATGTGACCCAAACTCACAATATTTACAATAATGCTTCATCAAGGCCTTATGGCTTTGCTGACTAAATTTGAGATCATTGTGGTGAATGGCCTGACAGTAGCAGTTCAAATTCTGAAGTATATAACTTCCTGTTGCCACTAGGTGGCGCTGTGGCTATGCTCAGGGTGGGACTCTAATCAAACAAGTGAAGTTTGGGGCAGATTGGACCATTGACAGCAGAGTTATAACAGCTTCCTGCTGCATGGCGAAACATCAACATTCGCCGCACAGCCACGCCTATATCTTTGCACAAAAACGCACAAGCTTCAGAATCCAGCATTACCAACTTGTTATAGCTGTTCTCACTGAATTTGAAGGCAATATGTTCAACAGCCTAGTAGTAGTGTATCAAAATGTAAAACATGTCATTTCCTGTTGTCAGTAGGTGGCGCTATGACAATAGCTAAATGTTGTCATGTGGATGTCTTTAGGGCAGGACTCTTAACCAGCATGTGAAGTTTTGTACTGATTGGACCTTAGACAATGGAGTTATGACAACTTTCTGTTTCATGGCGAAACATCAAAATTTGACAAAATTTTACGCCTGGCCACACCCACATTGTTCAACAAAAACTCAGGCTTTTGATAAATTTTCATCCTCCTGGGGTTCAGATAGTACTGACCAAATTTGAGGTCAATCGGATAAAATCTCTAGGAGGAGTTTGTTAAAATACAAAGTGTATGATTTTCAGAAAATGCAAAAAATGGCCACAAAAATCAAAATTGCCAACTTCCTGTTTGTTTGACAACAATGCTCCTAGAGACTTTTTTGTCGAGCTCAGTCAGTTACATAAGTGTACTAAGTTTTGTACATGTATGTTATACTGGAGGCAGGGGCTGCACTTTAGAGGGCGCTAGCGAGCCATTTTGTCATTTTGTCATTTCCAAACACCATATCAAATGTAAATTTACCACCAAACAAATTTTTATGCCAACTTTCATGAGCCCCCAAAAAGGAGATTCTTTTCGGAAAATAATAATTCCTTGCATTACAATAGGGTCCTTGCACTCTTAGTGCTCGGGCCCTAATAAATAAATAAAATAAATATAGATTAAAGTGGTCAGTGTGGATGTGCAATGAGTGGAGACACACATGGTCATTAATAAGTGGATGGATGGATGGATGGATGGATGAAGAGTTCAAGGGTTTTCTGACACAACACAGTTTCAGAGTGATTTGTTGAAGAGTCTGACTGCAGTTGGGACAAAGGACCTGCGGTAGCACTCTTTCTTACACCGTGGGTGTAGCAGTCTGCTGCTGAAGGAGCTGCTCAAAGCTCCCACAGTCTCATGTAGGGGGCAAGAGGTGTTGTCAAGGATGGCTGTCAGCTTGGTTAACATCCTCCTCTCACCCACCTCCTCCACAGAGTCCAGGGGACAGTCCATGACAGAGCTGGCCCTCTTAACCAGCCTGTTGAGTCTTCTCTTGTCCCTCTCTATGCTTCCTCCACCCCAGCAGACCACAGCGTAAACGATTGATGATGCTACCACAGTGTCATAGAATGTTTTTAACGGAGTCCTGCACAGTCCGAAGGACCTGAGTCTCCTGAGCATATGGAGGCGACCTTGGCCCTTCTTGTACAGGACATCTGTGTTGAGGTGAACATCCAGGTATTTGTATGAGTTCACCTGTTCAATGTCCAAACCCTGGATGTTTACCGGTGTAAATGATGATTGCTAGGAACCATCATGAAGACTTGTTAGGAACCATCATGAGGACATGTTAGGAACCATCATGAAGACTCGTTAGGAACCATCCTGAATGCTTGTTTTTTCTTCTGTGTTTTCACCCACAGATACCTGAGGAGGTGAGTCTGCCGTCCACTTTGGAACAAATTCAACTCTTTTATTAAACTGCTGAAATCTGACACTGCCGTCTGTCTGGCAGTACCGAGGTCATCCAAGCGTCCACATGAAGAAGGACTTCTTCCTGCGTCATTCCTCCTGCGCTCGCTCAGAGACCTTCATCAACCTGCGAGAGGTAAGTGCCAGGCTCCGCCTCCCACCGGGCGAGTACCTGATCATCCCATCGACCTTTGAACCCACCAAGGAAGCCGACTTTGTCCTGAGAGTGTTCACGGAGAAGCAGTCAGAGACCAGGTGAGTGTGGGGGAGGGATTGATTCTGATTGGGTGAAATGTGTGACGTCATGTGACTGTGTGTGACTCTCTGCAGTGAGATGGACGATGACGTAGAGGCAAATTTTGATCAAGAGGTAAAAATTGTTTCTTTCATTGCATTAAAAACACTTGACACATTTGTGTTGTTGACCATCTTTGATGTGTGATGACACAGTGATGGACAACTGGAGTGAGATGGAGCCGTATCTATATTTATTCTTTCTGAATGTTTGCCTCAGTTTTTAGGACTGCTGACCCCCCTGTCGTTCTTCTTCTCTGCAGGAAGAGATCTCAGAGAGTGACATCGACGACTCCTTCAGGTCCATGTTCGCTCAGCTGTCAGGAGACGTGAGTCAACTGGTCACATGTATGTCTGTTAGCTTCCAAATTAGCATGAGTAGAATCAGCACAAATTTTGCTACGTTTTCATGTCAACATTATGGATGTGGAGTAAAAACTAAGGGAGTGAGTGCAATTTAAAGAGAAGTTTTTTAGTTTATTTTCCAGCTCCCCTCCACTGGATGTCACCCACTCTAACCATGTTTTCACCCACTCTAACCATGATGTCACCCACTCTAACCATGATGTCACCCACTTTAACCATGATTTCACCCACTTTAACCATGATGTCACCCACTCAAACCGTGATGTCACCCACTCAAACCATGATGTCACCCACTCTAACCATGATGTCACCACTCTAAGGGGAGGTGAGCGGTGGTGGAGTACAATCTAGGCGGACCCGCCTTGGGGGAAGGCCCCATAACAATTTTTTTTTAATTAAAAACACTTTAAGCAGATATCTTATGGCAGTTTCGTTTCTTTTATATGTTATTTATTATCTTTGAATAAAAAGTTGTGCTCCCTCTGCCTGCCCTGCCCGCCCTGCTTCGGCGGCCCAGTGACAATTTCTTTAATCATTATTTTATTGACTGTTTTAACACGCCAAAAACCATTGACTGTGGCCTCGGTGGGGATCGAATCTCCGATCTTCGGTTTTGTAGGCTGTCACTCTGCCCCTTGGCCACAGTCAATTCTGAAATAACACATCATCAACCCATCCTAGATCCTCACGGAGGAAAATCAATTAAAAAATATATATATGTGTGTGTGTGTGGCATATGCATATATGTATATATGTGTATAGCCATGTATATAGGTATGTGTGTGCATGTGTATATGTGTATGCATATAGAACTGGGATGGGAACTTGATAGGGACATTATTTTATCATTTTATACAGCACTCTTTTTACAACAGCCCCGATGACCTGTCTCCCCCCTCCTCGAATTTTTTAATACAGTCTTTTAATACAGGAACAAACTGATAAGGAACCTTTTTAAGTATTTTGTACCCAGCCCCCCTGTGCCCATGGCCTGTCACCCACTCTAACCATGATGTCACCCACTCTTACCATGATTTCACCACTCTAACCATGATGTCACCCACTCTAACCATGATGTCACCACTTCCCCAGGGTACCACGCCAAACAGAGAGACTCTAACCATGATGTCACCATTCATACACAGTTCCCCTGTGCCTGTGCCCCCCATAGTACCCCTTAGAGTACTACGTTAAACACAGACTCTAACAATGATGTCACCCACTCTAACCATGTGCATGAATAAGAATCAGTGGTTGGTACACAGAATTTACAGCTGCTGTTGTAGCAACATATTGACCCACTGCAGTTGCCTATTGGCCAAACAGATCCACCAGGAGGGGGCGTCATACCACAAGAACATGTCACTGCAAGTTGTACATGAATGACTGTATGGGACGAATAAGAACCTTGAACCTATTAGCATCCATGCTAAGTCCAACATATATATTTAAATCATGGATAATCAGAAATAATGAAAGTTTACATGTGTTTTTTATCATCAGGACATGCAGATCTCGCTTCGAGAACTCAGGACCATCCTCAACCGAGTCGTCTCCAAACGTAAGTCAACCTTAACAGAAATCATTTAGATCATCATCAGAAGATGAAGAAGAACACAGTAACGACAGAGGGTTCATGAAACACTACAGATCAGATCATACAGACACCAAAGATATGTGGCAACAGAAGAGCAGCCCATCATCACTAAGAATTCATTTTTATTTCTCTTTTTATCAGCCAATCACAGTCCTGGATTCACAGTTAATGTTAATATTCTTCACCTCTGCTTTTAAAAGGAATCAAATAAACGAGTTTGTTAATGAATCAAACATAGCTGCTCATTAAAAGCATTTCTGATCAATATGACAATAATCTGAAATCATGCAGTAACTCAATATAATCGACTCTGATAGGATAACATGACTTCTTCTTCTGTGGGTATTTACAGACAGAGACCTGCAGACTGATGGTTTCAGTATGGAGTCCTGCAGAGCCATGGTTAGCCTCATGGACGTATCCTCCGACTGCTGCTGTATGTTGGTTCTAGTGCTGGTTCTAGTGTTGGTTCTTGGCCCAATCCCAATTCACCCCTTATCCCTACCACTTAGCCCTAAGTCTCATCCCGATTCTTATTGAGACAGAGGGGAAGGGCGAAGTGCTAGGGCTATATGGCCCTCCAAACGGCGGGGTAGGCAATATCAGCTAGAACGCCTTGTGAATCATCGACAAGATTGTGGCAAAATTTTTATTGAAAAAGTGGCCGAAATTTATCAGAGAAGATCACGTCAAAAATACATGATTTCCGTCCATTGGTAATGAATGTCCTGTGTACGTCCCCATTTAATTACAGTAAGAATGACAGTTTTTTATACGTCTATTTTTGGACGTTACATCAACTTTATCAGTGTGACCTGGAACAGCATGTCCAGGCTGTGTGTGCACTACAGCTTAATCATCCTTGTAACTGATTGGAAGAACGTCTTTTAAAATAAAAGAACAGTGTCGAACCAGCGATCACCTGCGCCCCACGCCAGAGCAGAACCCCAAGCCCACAAAGAATACTCTCTGGCAATGTGAAGCTCACGGTCTCTGTCGGAACAGGAAGACGAAGGAAGGGAAGAGAGAAGAGTATGTAAGATTAATCGTAATCTGTTTTTGTCATTGACGTGATCTGGATAATGGTTTACTCACTGGGTAACTTAAGTGCAGCAGCAAAGTTACTGCACGTTACCGCTCCTCTGATATCAGTGTACACTGGCAGGGTAAAACACAGCCCACGCAGGTGAAATCACTACAGCTGAAGATGAAGATGGCATTGTCCAGGCAAAAAACTCGTCGCATCTGTTATAACGCCGCCTACGACTACTGATGACATGTCGGGTTGTCCCATTTCCTAAGGGAATATTTCAACCGCTACCCCTTGTAACTCTGTTTCAAGGGGCGAGGCAAGGCTAAACGGCAAGGGGTGGGGTTAGGGTTAGGGGTAGGGGTGAAAATAAGAAATGGGATTGGGCCCTAGTGTTGGTTCTAGTGTTGGTTCTTTTGCTGTGTGTTGGTTCTAGTATTGGTTCTGCTGCTGTGTGTTGGTTCTAGTATTGGTTCTGCTGCTGTGTTGGCTCTAGCACAGCACCCAGAGTCAGAACCAGCAAAGACCCCAGAGTCAGAACCAGCACAGTCCCCAGAATCAGAACCAGCACTGCACCCAGAGTCAGAACCAGCACAGTCCCCAGAGTCAGATCCAGCACAGCACCCAGAGTCAGAATCAGCACAGTCCCCAGGGTCAGAACCAGCACAGTCGCCAGAGTCAGATCCAGCACAGTCCGCAGAATAATGCAGAACCCAGAACCCCACAAATACTTTGTCTGGAGAGTGGGCTTACAGGTGTTGAGTACTCTTTGTAGTACAAATATTTGCTGTGCTGTTCAGACTTCTTAACACTTTGACCTTGACATGAGCTCAGAAGGACGGCAGTGCTCGACTCGGTCTGCTGGAGTTTCAGATTCTCTGGAACAAGATCCGGAAGTGGCTGGTGAGTTCAGTGAGTGAGTGAGCAGTAAGTCAACAGTGAGTTAGCAGTAAGTCAGCAGTGACTTAGCCGTAGGTCAGCAGTAAGTCAGCAGTAAGTCAGCAGTGAGTCAGCAGTAAGTCAACAGTGAGTTAGCAGTGAGTCAACAATGAGTGAGCAGTGAGTCAACAGTGAGTCAAGAATGAGTCAGCAGTGAGTCAACAGTAAGTCAACAGTGAGTCAGCGGTGAGTCAGCAGTGTGTCAGCAGTGAGTCAGCAATGTGTCAGCAGTGAGTCAGCAGTGAGTCAACAGTGTGTCAGCAATGAGTCAACAATGAGTCAGCAGTAAGTCAACAGAAAGTCAACAGTAAGTTAGCAGTGAGTCAACATGAGTCGGCAGTGAGTCAGTAAGTCAACAGTGAGTCAGCAGTAAGTCAACAGTGAGTCAACAGTGTGTCAGCAGTGAGTCAACAGTGAGTCAGCGGTGAGTCAGCAGTGTGTCAGCAGTGAGTCAACAGTGAGTCAATAGTGAGTCAGCAGTGAGCCAACAGTGAGTAAGCAGTGAGTCAGCAGTGAGTTAGCAGTAAGTCAACAGTGAGTCAACAATGAGTCAGCAGTGAGTCAACAGTGAGTCAGCAGCGAGTCAGCAGTGAGTCGGCAGCGAGTTAGCTGTGAGTCAGCAGAGTTATGTTCATTAGCAGCTAGGCTCATGGGTATTGTAGTCTTTAAAGTGTAAATTATGGTGACGTCATCAACAACGTTCTGGAGCCAGGACATCACCTGGTCTGAGTATTTATCCATTGATTGATCACAGTATTTATGTCCTCTGCAGGGGATCTTCAGAGAGTTCGATCTGGATAAATCAGGATGTATGAGCTCCTACGAGATGCGTCTGGCATTGGAAAATGGCGGTAAATCCTGTAGATGCTGATGTCACAACGTTAACAATGGCCATGAGTTTTATTAGTCTAACGTGTGATTATGGTGACCTCAGGGTTCAAACTGAACAACAAACTGCATCAGATGCTGGTCGCTCGATACGCCGACAATGAGATCATCGACTTCGACAACTTCACCTGCTGTCTGGTCAAACTGGAGGCCATGTTCAGTACGTACCGCATATTTACAGCATGGATGACATGACCTGAACGTAGCACAGAGGATGTGACATAAAACGTTTAAATGTTTCTCGTCTCCGTTTTTCTCAGAGACGTTCCAGGAACTAGACCGAGACAGGACCGGGAGCGCAGAGATGAACATCATCGAGGTACGAAACACACCACAACACCCAAAATAAAAATATACATTATTTTATGTTTTAATGGAGTAGTTCTGCCAAAAACGTTCATCTCCTCATGTTTGACGTAAAGAGTCAAACAGGGAGTGTGCGCAGTTTAAAGAGAAGTTTTTAGACCATTTTTTGAAGTCACCACTCTAACTGTCAACATACATAAACATACACACCCATTATAAAACCTGAAACCAGCCAAAATGACCCCAAACCTAAACTGGGATTTCATGAAAACCGGTCTACATATCAAAATTTCCGTTTAGTCCAGTAAAGTCCCAACTCTGGTGACCAGTTTAAACTTTTAATCATGTGGGTTTCAGCTTTGTTTAAACTGTTCATGCTCTTCCTCCTCCTCTTCCTCAGTGGCTCTACATGACCATGTGTTGCTGAAGAAGAAGAATCTGAACGTTGAAGTCCCTCCAACTGGACGAACTACAAGAAGCCAAACCTGAACGTTACTACAGCTGTACCCTATCATGAATATGAGTATGGAGGATCACTCCTGCCAGAACTGAAAGTACACGGACAACCACAATAATAAAAATAAAAGTAAATTATCAATTATTTAAAATATTTCGCAATTGTCAAACTTTACAATCATATGAATTTTCTGTTTTAAATGGCAAAGTGACCTGAGAGACTAAATCATCATTATATACATATATATATAAACCATCTGATCTGGGTTGGAGTTGATCCAACCTTCCGTTCGGGAGCTACAGGCTAAACTTTATCCAAAGTCAAAATTGGAAAATGTCTGTTGAGGCCAAAACCATCCCTCCAGAAATTGGTTAGAGCACGATTCAGGTCATTTGAAGCTGATTTGAACTTATTTTGTGTAACACTGTTTTGGAACCAGTACATTCATACTTTGCTTCCTGCTAGCTCCCAGCTGATGCTAACTGATTGAATAACTCCATCCCTGAACATCATAGAGACTTGGAACCACATATACTTTATACTAGATAGATAGATAGATAGATAGATAGATAGATAGAACCTAAACCTTGATACTATATCTATCTCGTATTCTATCGATCTATGTGGTACATTCTGTATATCTAGTACTGTATATACTATTAAGTTTAAATACTATCTAGTATATACTGTCAGGTATATATTATCAATTAAGTATTTACTATCTAGTATATACCAGGGTCTGAATATGAAAGTTAGCATGCAGGCTAAATTTAGATGTGCGTCTGTGTTTAGGCTCAAACAGTGAAAGACAGAGTGACTCAAAAGACTAGCTAATTAATGATAAAGCTAATGATTGCAAACAATGAGCAATGTGATTCAATATATGCTTTTAATGTGATAAAATAGCAGTGGGAGGTGCTAATGCTTATTAGCATAACATTAAATCTGCTCTGTGGAGTTCCAGTTTACATTCAGTTTTACAATCTAACAAACATTGAATGTTTTTACATTCATGTTTGCTAGCTTACAGCCTTCTTCACTGTCTGTGTTGCATTGTTTAGCATGTTACTGCCAGCAACTGTTGAGCATAGACTAGCATTAAATGCAAATATTTAAAACAAACATTTAAATTAATGAATAAATCATTACAATCTAAAACTTTTTACAACGTTTAAAGAGGAGAGCTTGTGTGTAGCGTTTCAGTTTCTGGCATTAGTGAGCCTCCATACAGACACAGTGTCACACCCTTCACTGGAAACACTACAGTACGTATTATTATTATTATTATACAACACATATTTATTATTATAGTACCACATATTTATTACTACAGTACTACATATTTATTACTACAGTACTACATATTTATTACTACAGTACTACATATTTATTACTACAGTGCTACAAATCAAACCTCTCCTGCTGCTTTTTGCACTGACTACCGGCCTTCAGCCTGCAAGTAGAGGGTGCTACACTCAAAACATACAACGTCTATATTTACTGATCTAATTATTAATGAGACTGAGCTGCAATCTGTCGCTTCCTTTTCCAAAGGACTGAAGGAGCCTGTCAGTCCCAGCTCTGGGTTTACTTTCCCTGAGGACTGAAGAAGCCTATCAGTCCCAGCTCTGGGTTTTACTTTCCCGGACAGCAGGTGGAGGCGTTCAGGTTCAGCTCGGTCAAACTGTCTGATGTAGCAGATGCTGATGGAAAGATCAGCTTCATGTTTTCAGTCATTAAAGAAAACAGAATAGCTTCTGTGTGTAGTCATTGTCTGCACCTGCATCATGTGACCTATGCCGACTCATCTGTATCATGTTACTACGTGACCTACGCCAACTCACCTGCATCATGTGACCTTCGCTGACTCACCTGTTTTAATTTTATTTATAAAAGAAAACAAGTTCAACTGCCTTTTTACACTGTCCTGTTGGAAACTAATAATGATAATAATAATACAAAAAGTATAGCTATCGAAACAAACTTAGCAAGAAAAAAGGCAAAACAACAGACAATAAAAAGAACATAAAGAACAAATCATATCTACGAGTAAACAGTTTTCTGTTCTGGACAGTTTTCATCTGTTAAATAATTTATGAAGTACTTAGTCATATCAGAATCAGAATCAGAATCTCTTTGTCATTGTACCAGTACAACGAAATTGGAAATATATATATATATATAAAGAGAGAGAGAGAGAGAGAGAGAGATCTATAGATAGATAACCTCATATTTATGGATATATGTCCATATATTTATTGATATATATATCCTTAAACATAGCAATGCTAAGCTGTAGCGTTGTTCAGGGTCAGCCGACTCAGTCAAAGCAGGCCTGGAACGTCAGGCTGCTAATACGGCTCATTGCCAACATGAGGGCGGTGTAACCACCACAGATGGGAGCAGAGTGCTGCAGCTGATTGGCTGCAGTATATGTTAATGTTGTGTTTAGAACAGACACTGCACTAACATTTAATAAGAAGAAATTATTCAGCATCATGAATTATTTCATCAGTCTTCTTGTGTTTTATTGGACTTCATATGTTTTTATTTCCAAATCATAATTTTCCAAAAAGATACTCCCTAAAATAAAGTCGTTCAGTCTGTCTGAACATTCATGTGGTTAAAACACTTTATTTAAAGACCAAAAATTTAACGTCTTTAGTTAATGGAGCAACAAAAATGTAATGGCAACAGAGGGATTCAAAGATGGCTGACAGTAGGTGAAATATGACAATAGTTTCAGCAGCTGTAGCGACTGTTTATTTGGCAGGAATAAACTTCCATACATGACAGTGACAGACGCGTCATTGGATTTTTGTGAGACGTTCAGGGTCACAGTTAATGATCCTGTGGAGGAGAAATAATTTACAGGCTGGTTATTATTTTAATTTTTTAATATCCTGAAGGCTCACAGTCCAAACTCAAAGTTCACTGTTCTGAGGAGTTTTTGGTTCGAGGTGAAGAACAGTTCTTCCACCGGACTCCTTAATGGAGATCCAGAGATGTTGGATTCACGCCGCTGCCAGACTCTCTCAGAGCCTGACTCGGTCCGCTCAGTCCTAGCTCTGGTTCTCCCGTCCGTCCCTCCCCTCCAGCGGGCCCAGCAGCACGGCCTGGGCCTCCAGCAGCGTGGTGTCAGTGTTGGCTCCCAGGAAGCGGGCGGTGAGCTCCAGGTCCTGCAGCCGCAGACGGACCCTGCTGCCCCGCTGCAGCTTTACCCCGTCGATCGGCCGCCGGCACACGCAGTGGAACTTCCCGCCGAAGTCGATGTACAGATCGTCTTGGACCACATGGAAGATCCTCCCGACCACCACTTTATCTTTGGTCGGTCCCATCTGGATCAGCGGGGACCGGCGCAGCATCGAGGCGAAGGTCTCCTCTTGACCGGAGGAGGAGCGCCTGCTGCCCTCCGCGGCGCTCTCTGCCTCCCGTCGGAGCTCCGACTGCAGGTCGAAGGCGGCAGCAAAACCGGATTTGGGTTTGTCCGAGGCGTGCTGGTCGCTGCCGGAGGCCCCGCTGGAAGCTGAGCTGAAGAACTTGGTGGAGGTTAACCGGAGTCCTCTCTTGAGGCTGGAAACAACATTACACAAGGCCGCCATGTTGTCCCTCAAAGCAGCGCGAGGAACACTTCCGGTTTTAACTTCCTATAGACAGGACCATAGAGGTCCATTATGGAACAACAGATATGTGCTTCACAGTAGGAAATCTCTGTTTTATGAAAGCAGGATGGATAGGAATATTTGGTGTGTGATGGATCTATTAGATACAAATGTGGACATATTAACTCACGATACTTTCTGTCAGAAATATGACTTTGAATGCAACCTCAAAGAATTTAAATCTCTTATCAGTGCCATACCCAGTGCATTCCTTATTTTTGCTAAAAATCTGTTCTTACACTCTCAAACTCCATCTCACCTTCCCACACATTATATAAATGGAATCTATTTTCTTGACAAAAAATGTTCAGATTCATAAGAACGATTCTAACAAATGATTTATATCCTTCTCAGTCCCGTAGAAACAATATTATAAATCTGTTTGATAAACAATAATAACTAAATTGAGAACGAAATTCTTTAAATACCCAGTTCTACCGAAAGCAAAAGAAATCCACTACAAAATAATGAATGATTTTTATCCGTCCAGTGAATTCATGAGACTGAGATTTGGCTTTGAGATGAATGGATGTTTGTTCTGTAATGCTGATATTGAAACAACAGAGCATCTCTTTGTTTCATGCCCTCATACCCAGATGTTCTGGAAACAATTCATTGAAAGCTTAAATAGCAAAACGGAAACCTTTACTTCTATAGATTGTAATAGCATTTTTTTGGTGTTATCTAGAATGACACAAAGTTGGATTTAAGGGTAAATGTTTTGCTCATTCTAGCCAAATTCTTTATTCATAAGGCCAAATTCATAAAGACCCCACCCATATTTAGAGGCTTCTATAATGAGATGATACTCTACACAAAGTCCCTGAGTATGATGAGATCCAAACTTGCCAGTGACCTTTATATATTACTAAAGGATGACCTCTGTGAAATGAATTAACTGACATATGTTTGTTTAATTTTATTTATTATTATTAATTTTATTTTTATTTATTTTTTGTGTTGTTGTTTTTTTATGATTACAACTTAATCCTGTTTTTGTGCTTATGTGGTGAAAAACTACAACAACAACAAAAATAAAAAATGACCATAGAAGTAAAAAAAACAAAAAACACTAGAGCTGACACGCTATTAGCTTTCACTGGCGGAAGGTGGCAAACGCCGCCGCCATCTTACGTAGGGAAACGTGCTTGCCTTTACATAAACAAACATTGACAGAGCCTGTATTCGACCCTAAATTTAGTATTAATTTGAAGAATAACTCGATCGACAATTGAAAATCAGTATCAAATAGTAAAAATCGTTTCAAAATCGTTTATATATATATATATATATATATATATATATATATAAAGCTCCAAGTGCTGTACATTATTAACCTGGATTTGTTCATAAGGGGGATTTATAGTAAGTTATTCCCTTTTTTATTCAGACTTATACATATCTTTAAATGATTCAAGATATATAGAAATAATTCAAGATATCATAAATTATATTCAAGATATCTGAAATTGATTAAAGATATCTTGAAATAATTTTTGATATCTTTAATTGTATTACAGATATTTGTATAACAATTATCAATATGTTAAATGTAATTTTTGAGCCTATTTCAATGTAGCCTATTTATGAATGAATTAAAGTGTTTATTTTGAACATAAATTATAAGATAAATAACTCAAATATCATTTACAACGTCCAAAATGTATTTACAGCCAAATATTCAGACAACTATTCCAAACCACAACAAACAACTTCCATATATTTAATAATCTTTGTCAACCTTTTGTAAATGATCTGGCAGATCAAAACAGATGGCTCTATATCATCCCGAAGGCGGATCGTCTGTCCAGGCAGGTCAAAGTCGGCTTTTGTAAAATGATCGCTACAGACGCGATCATGCACCTTGGGGTACCAGACTTCATGTCTTCACATCAGCCATGCCCACCGGGCACGCCGGTTGGGATCACTTGGGAATCTGAAAAATGTAGGTACAATTATCAGACTGTGTAGAGCCGTATCGACTTTCTAGTGAAATGTTGCTGTTCTGTGGGGAGGATACGAGACACAGAGCCATACGAGGGCTAACTGTATCTTATCTTGTAAATTACTGTCTTGATGCACATTGAATACATTGATGAAGCAGACTCTCTATATTACCCATGAAAACATATTCCTTCCCGACGTCCAACAACGTTCCCACAGATTGCATGAGCACACCCTGTCAGCATGTCGGAACTGTAGTGATGCTCTGAATGACCGTTCTCTGTACAGTCGTAAGATGGGCGCTCTATTTGCCACGAAAACCACTAACATCTCCGCTCTAGTGTTTTTTTAAACCTCTATGGACAGGACACATCACAGCGCCACCTGGCGGCTCAAGTGTTTCTACTTCTTTACTGCTTTCTAATACGTGACAAGAATTACTTGATTAATGGTTAATAAATCAGGATTTAAGCCTTCTATGCAGTTAAAAATGTTAATTAAAGATTTAAAATGTTATAGATGTTAAAATAAAATAATACCCAAAAAGGTTGAAATAACTCATTTTAGCATAATTTTGATTATTCAAGCAACCAAAAACTAATCAGCAACGATTTCAATAATTAATCAATCAAATAAATATCATAATAAAATATAGTTTACTTTTGTTAACAATACAAATATGATATATAACATCGAATATAAATAACATATATAACATAAAATTATGTAATTCTATTGTTTTGTAGTTTATTCTCTGTTGATTTGACCTCCAGCCAGCAGATGACGCCGTGGTGACGTGACGTGCAGACGTCTCCTACAGGAGGGGGACGAGAAGAAGAGCTGTGCCTGCACACTGTAGCTGAACAAGCCAAGATGGAGGTGTTTGTTAGCGCTCCGAATTTTAGGTTCTCTAACTTGATGTTTCCAGATGGTTCTGTGGTCAGAGACGTTCTGAACCGGGTCGTCCAGCAACAGGTCAGTGTTCACACCGGACAGAGGTGGGAAGACGGAAACTGCTCCAGTCTGAACGTTTTAATTAAAGCGAACTAGAGTGTCGCATTTAAGCTAGCTTTTGTGCAAGCGTTAGCTAACAAACAAACAGAGGCTATCCGAACGACGAGCCGAACGGGTGACGTTTGATGAAAATATATTTTTCCACACCAATCAACGAGTAGATGTAGCTTTAGCTTAGCACGTCTGTGTGTCTATTAATATACAGGAGACTGCTAGCTGGATGCGAACCGAGCTAAACGTCATCAGTATAGCGAACGTCTAAACGTCCGTTAACCGGTTAACCGACAGACACAGTGTTCTAGTCAGATGTTTTCTAGTCTGTTAGCAGCCTACAGACAGTATTCTAGTCAGATGCTCTCTTGTCAGCAGCCTACAGACACGGTGTTGTAGTCTGATATTCTCTAGTCTGTTAGCAGCCTATAGACACAGTGTAAAATAAATGTGTTCAACAATAAGGATAATTGTCTGTGTGTGCGTGCGCAGGGCCTTTTTTCTTCAGGGGATTTCTACATCATCAGAAATGGTCAACGGTCAGGTCTGGACAATCCTCTGCAGCATGGAGCCGTCTATCATCTGGAGCCCCGCCTCTGTGGGGGGAAAGGAGGTCTGTTCCAGGAAATAGACAGGAAAGGATTGATGGACCATCTGTGTCTTCTTCTGTGGTCTTCTAAACAGTGTGTGTGTTTCAGGGTTCGGCTCCATGCTACGAGCTCTGGGCGCTCAGATCGAGAAGACAACGAATCGCGAGGCCTGTAGAGATCTGAGCGGAAGACGCCTCCGAGACGTTAACCACGAAAAAGAGTAAGATGTCGGTTCAGACAACAGACGGTGACCTAAACGCTGCTGAAACTAATTTTAATCCTCTTCTTCTGCGGTGTTTGTAGGATGGCGGAGTGGCTGAAGAAGCAGGCGGAGCGTGAGGCAGAGAAGGAGCAGCGTCGTCTGGAGCGTCTGCAGAGGAAACTGTCCGAACCCAAACACCAGTTCACCGACCTGGAGTACCAGCAGCAATGTCACAACCTGTCGGAGCGACTGGAGGACTCGGTCATCAAAGGTCAGTGCCGACGGTCGGACACCAAAGCTGACGTTAGCTGACATTAGCTATGGTAGCTGACGTTAGCTGACATTAGCTATGGTAGCTGACGTTAGCTGACATTAGCTATGGTAGCTGACGTTAGCTGACATTAGCTATGGTAGCTGACGTTAGCTGACATTAGCTATGGTAGCTGGCGTTAGCTGACATTAGCTATGGTAGCTGGCGTTAGTTGACTTTAGCTATGGTAGCTGGCGTTAGTTGACTTTAGCTATGGTAGCTGGCGTTAGCTGACTTTAGCTATGGTAGCTGGCGTTAGCTGACATGAACTTTTGTGTCTCAGGTCTGCAGGCATCCTCCGGCAGTCAGGTGAGGGCGGATGATGCCTCAGCAACAAAGAGACCAAGTTCAGATCAGAGCGAGCAGCTGCACAAGAAGAAGAAGAAGAAGAAGGCAGCGGCGTGTTTCTGGTGAGTCGTTACTGATTTTCATTCAATACGACCTTCAATAAAAACAGTTTGTCACAACACAACCTCGTCTAATCGGGAATCAATTCAGTTGTCCGTTAGCAAGTTGATGTCCCTTCTGCTCCATTTACACAGTCTGTATTTGACAGAAGAGTCGTGCTCTGAACTTTGAGGAATTCCATGTTGGCCAACTCTACATGATTTATTTTAGGGGCAGTGACTTATGTGCTTCAGATATTTGTGCTGCATACCAGATAAATGTAACAGCCTACTTTTGCTACAGTAGGCAAAAAAGGTCAAGTTTGTTAGTCCCACAGGAGGACCAAAGCATTGCTTACTGGTGCCTTGTGTATTTGTAGCTGTCCGTGCTTCAAAAGTGTCAAGAGAGATGAGATTTCTGTAATAATTTAGTGTAAATGAAATGTTGTCATTTTTGCTGGTAATTCTACATCCATGAGTATTTTTGTCTTTGGAAAATGTGAAACCCAGAATGACAGATGGTCCAATATAAAAAAATTCAACCATGCACTAAACACACCTTGCTACATTTCCTTCACAACTTATTTTTTTTTATAAATGTCTTTCACTTGACATACATGTTGAATCATTATTAGAAATAATGTCCCTTTACTTATTTTATTTTTTTCAGTGTTATGAATGGAACTGAACCTTTGTCTAGACTAAAAAACAACAACTAGAAAACTCATGTATTAGAAGATTTTTTAATATTTATTTCTGAGGCACAGTAATACCCTAAGAACAAAAATTTAAACAAAAGGCGATCTAAAAGGGAAAAAAATTTACACAGCCTGTTGAAGGCGGGGCTTGTGAACCTTTATTCTACCCAGAATGTGACATCAGTATAAACAGGAGGCAGACAAGAGGGCAGGGCTGTGGCCTTTTTGAACAGTTGTAAAATGGGTTGTGGTCGCAGGACGGGGGTGGATGAGCTACTGAGCTCTGAGGATGAGGATGAAAATGAAGACAACGACGAGTCTCCGTCCACATCATCTAGCTGTGGAGCTGCTGCTGTTACCAGGATGACACAGACAGAGGAGGTGGAGCCTGACCAGAGCAGCAGGTAGAGAGATGAGAGACCTGATTCGTTCAGACTCATCATCAGATGTTTACGTTTATTTAACTCATTTATCGCCTCCTCCAGCTCGTCTCCTGCGTCTGAATGCAGCTCCTCATTGGCTCCTCAAACTGCCACACCTGAAGAGGCGGGCCTGAGAGCTGTAGATGAGGGGCAGAGCCGTGAAGAGGTGGGTCTGAGATCTGCAAATGAGGGGCAGAGCCATGGAGAGGAGAGCCTGAGATCTGCAGATGAGGGGCAGAGCCATGAAGAGGAGGGTCTGAGAGCTCCAGACGAGGGGCAGGGCCCAGCAGAGGGGCAGAGGCCTGTAGAAGCCTCCAGAGACCATCCTGTCATACCGACAGAGGATCCAGAAGCTTTTAAGACGTCAGAGTCCAGCTGTTCGTCTCAGCAGCAGGTCAGCTATTTGTCTTTTCTGTCCATCCCATAATATCCTAATGCTGCGTTCACACTGCATGCAACGAGAATTGATCACACAGTGCAATTACATACAAAGTCAGTGGAAAGTCGACGCGAATGAAGCGAGATTTGTGAAGCTGTGACATCAAAGCCAATCAGTGTTGAGATTCTCCAGACGTCTGGACATTAATGCAGAAGTGGAAGACGAGGTTATTGTAGCTGTATGTGGACACCAGAGCTGGCTCCGCCTCCAGATACTGTAGTGAACCCAGACTCTGCGACGTTTGGTTTTCCACTGTATCTGTGACATCACCAACAAACACAAAGCAGCAGTTGTGGTGACGCCATGTCGCCTTTGTCTAAACTCACGTTTAGTATGAACTCAGCATTATGAGCTATAACTACCTAGGTTCAGAGCATGCTCAGTAGAGTCCTGGAGCAGGAACAGATCAGATATGAATTTAACACGATTCTCATGAATATTTCTGGTTTAAAATAAATTTAAAAAATAATTTTACATGTAGTATTTAATCATATTTAATAACCTCAAACATCACATAAATATCTGGGGGTAAAAATGTCGTATTTTACGTTGATGAGGTGCCCTTTGATGTTTTGGTTTCTAAGCATTTTATTTACTTATAATTTTGAAAATTGACTTTTTTCTCATAAATGTAATGAACATAAAGCCTCGTCTCATCAGTCAACACTGATCTTCTCTCCATGTGCCAAAATAAAGACATCAAATAATTTGATTCTATTTAATTTTGGAGAAAAAAATCACAGTTTTAAAGACAAACCGACAGTTAGTTAGCCTCAGTTGGACTATTTAGATGACAACAGTATGATAAATATTATTTTAGAAAGTGAACCCACTTCAGTCAGCTACACAGAGTACAAATACTGTATATTTTACTCCGATAATACTATACTATACTACTATACTAATAAGTATATCTGTAGCAGAAACTCTCAGCCCTGCAGACAAATGTTTTTACCCTCTGGATGAAGCTCCTCTGAACGTCTCACCTGGTTTCACTTTGATTGATAATGTGTTTAAATATACTGACCAACAGTAGAAACACGTTTTTGTTGTGTCATGTCATCCTGTTCATATTAAATATCAATGGCAAATTATGGTTCACACATCTTTATTCACCCTATAGCCATACAGAAAAATCATTTTTGTGCAGATTAGTGTTTTTTGCCTTAGTGTTTACAAGTCAGAAAGTGTGGATGGTGAGACAGACAAAAATACTGTCTTCCGTGCATGTCTACCTCCACCATTTATCACTACTTTACAGCTTCTGAATGGAAAAGGTGTTATTCTGGACTTGTAGGATAGGATGACATGCCATTCTTCCTGCAGTGCTGTCACAAGTTGTTCATGTGTTGCTGGAGCAGGATCTTTCCGTCTCACCCGGTGAGATGCGGCAGAATAGCGGTCTCCACGGCGATGGTACAAACGTCAATGACCACCAGCTGTGTACAAGTGAAATCCGGACTTGTTGCTAAATGTGATCTCCGTCCACTTTGCAATCAGTCATAACATCTGTGCTACATGTGTCTGCCGAGTTCCGACCATAGCATCCCAACTGCCAGTTCACGCAAGTTTTTTCCGGGATCGTCGAATCGTCATTTGTTTCTCTAGGACGTTACTTAGACCTGGTAAATTATCGCCTTGGCCAGGTCTTTTCAATCATGCAGAGAAAAATCTCACCAACAGCATTGTTTACTCTGAAATGCACCAATGACTGTTATTTCTATGTTATGACTAAATGATGGTTATTAATGATTTAACATGTTTTGGTTGTGGGTACTTAAAAAAAGTCTATTCGGTGAATTGCATGATTGTTTGTTTCAGTAGATTAGGGCTAGTGAATAGAAATTACAGGGTTTTTAAAATTATGCGTTTCCACTGTTGGTCAGTATATAAAACGGATGTCCTCCCCTCCCCCCTACAGCAGGAGGACCGGTCTCTGCTGGATCTGTCCTCGCTGTCCTCTGTCGACCAGCTGGAGTCTCTGGGTCTGGATGTCCTGAAGCAGGAACTGGTGTCACGTGGTTTAAAGTGCGGGGGAACACTGACGGAGCGCGCCACGCGTCTCTTCTCCATCAGAGGACTGACACCAGATCAGATCGACCCGGCGCTGCTCGTCAAACCAGGAAAGACTATGAGGAAGTGAAGAGGTCAGAGGTCATGGCTTGTCTGTCCATTTTAGAGGATTTCTTTTTCTTTTTTTTAACCTGAGTGTCATATTAGAATGCTAACAATCAGAGAGCAGGATTTTCAAACCAACAGAAGACTTACTGTGATGTTTTTGAACTGAATCTTTATTAAAACTGTTGATGCTTGTTTAATTTCTGTGTCATGTTCAAGGACTTTGGGGTTTTTTCATGCTGCTGTTTAATATCATCTGTGAATAAAACAAACGTCTGATTCAGGTCAACAGTTTTTATTTAGTCCTCTTTCCTGCTCAGCTGCAAAAAATATCCAAACATGAATGGAGCAATGATGAGTTAACTCAACCAATTGGTCTAAAGTGTCAAAACAAACGGGAAGTGATGTCATGTGTCTGGTGATGATTTACATCTACATCCTTGTCACTGAGGATGATGGTATGTAAAGTCTTAGAAGCCAGGGTTCCAGGAAGTGACCTGCGGCGCTGCAACCTCCTCGAAGCAGACGACGACATCACCAGGTCTGAAGTCAACATCACCATCGGCTGACAGGCCGCAGTCCATCCCAACCTTCACCGTCTGCACGTCGTCTTTGTGGTGCTTCAATGCCACCAGAGGACCTGTGGGGAACCATCAAAGCACGTCAGCACAGATGGGACAAGTCTGATCCAGATCCAGATCGAAGACTAACTCACCCTCCCAGATGGCATCTCGGCCCCGGATCAGTCTGAACTTCAGTCGACGGTCCAGCTGACCTTTCTGAACCCTACAGCCGGCGACTGGAACCTTCTTCTTCCCCACAGAGATGTCAAACATGGCGAGAACCATTGCCTCACCTGAGTGACCCCAGAGAACCGCGTTAACCAAAAAATGATTCAGAACCAACAGACGGAGATTAATGTTCCATAAAATGTTTCCTCACCAACGACGTTCTCCGACATAAGTGGTGGCAGTTTGCTGCTGAGCTCGTCCTTCAGCTCGTCTATCAGTTTATAGATGACTGTGTGAAGTCGCAGTGAGATCCCTTGCTTCACCGCCAGCTGCTGGATCACCTTGTTGGCTCCAACGTTGAAGCCGTAAATGGAACCTGGAAGAAGACGAAAACAAATCAATCTCTCAGAGGTTCCTGCTGCAACTGCTGACCTCTGCTGGACTGGATGTTGTTACTAATTCTCTGAAATGGTTGAAATACAATTAACAAAACAGTTTTTACAACTTTACAAGAAATAAATTGCCTGAAAAAAACATCCTAATTTTACAAGAAATTTTTTTTTTTACAAGTAAAATTCCATTTTACTACATAAAATTAACAAATTTACAAGAATAAGATTACAATTTCTCGTATTTAAGGAATAAAATGAACAAATATGTGACATAAAATCAATTTTGCAAGAAAAGAAATGGCAAGTTTATGACATAAAATTTCAAACTTTACAATAACATTCTCAGAAGAACCTGCTGGACAACATTTACCTGTGAATGTGTCGGCCATGTTGATGTCGTTCTCTGAAACGTCTCCGATGCCAACGTGAAGGACTTCTAGGTCACACTGCTGCTGAGCGTCGTAACTGTCCAGGATGTTCAAGATGGCCTCCACCGACCCGTCCGTGTCACCTGGATGTCAAATCATCAGTCGTTAACAGCGGCATGTGATGATGTTACTCAGTCCCTAACGGCGGAGTGTGATGATGCTTATCATAATGGCGGCGTGTGATGACGTTAATCATCGTTAACGGCGGCATGTGATGACGTTAATCATCGTTAACGGCGGCATGTGATGACGCTAATCATAACGGCAGAATGAGACGACATTATGCATAACGGCGGCGTGATATTAATCAGTCGTTAACTGCGCTGTGTGATGATGCTAATCATAACGGGGGCATGTGATGATGTTAATCATCAGTTGCTAACGGCAGCATGTGATGTCGTACCTTTGACGATGAGCGGTAGGTTCAGCCCATCTCTCTGCGTTCTCTCACTCGGTCTCACAGCAAACTTCTTCTTATTGGCTCGATACAGAGCCGACTTCCTCTGCCTCCAGCTCAGGTGAGTTAGCTCCGCCCTCTCCTTCCTGTACTCCTCCAGGTGTAGCTTCTGTTTCAACTCGATGGCATTCTGCTCCTCCTGCAGTTTCTGCTGCTCCTCCTCGTAACTTCTCCAGTCCACCACCTCCCTCGCTCGCTGCTGCTCAACCACAGAACCGACAGCAGCTTCATTAGAACCCACCTACACGGAACACACAGTGACAGAGGTGGAACTCACCTCTGACTCCACCTCCAGGATCATCTCTCCAGCAGAAGGCAGATCCTTCCAGCCGACCACCTCCACAGCAGAACTCGGCCCCGCCTCCGTCACCGTTTGCCCGTTCTCATTAAAAAGGAACCGCACTTTAGCCCAGCTCTTCCCCGCTACCAGGATAGAACCTCGCTTCAACGTTCCCCGCTGGACGATGGCAGTCGTTACAGGACTGAACGAAGACATGACGGAATCAGAGTTACATACTGTCTGTGGAGAACTAGAACTCATAGAACCAGAGTTACATACTGTCTGTGGAGAACTAGAACTTATAGAACCAGAGTTACATACTGTCTGTAGAGAACTGGAACTCAGAACCAGAGTTACATACTGTCTGTCAAGAACTTGAACTCATGGAACCAGAGTTACATACTGTCTGTGGAGAACTAGAACTCATAGAACCAGAGTTACATACTGTCTGTGGAGAACTGGAACTCAGAACCAGAGTTACATACTGTCTGTCAAGAACTTGAACTCATGGAACCAGAGTTACATACTGTCTGTGGAGAACTAGAACTCATAGAACCAGAGTTACATACTGTCTGTGGGGAACTAGAACTCATAGAACCAGAGTTACATACTGTCTGTAGAGAACTAGAACTCATAGAATCAGAGGTACGTGATGACTCACCCTTTGCCTCTGTCGGTATGACTCTCAATGATCAGTCCCTCCACGGGACCACTGGATTCCACCTTCAGCTCCAGAACCTCCGCCAGTGCCACGGTGGCCTCTGCCAGAGCCAGCAGGTTGTCGCCCTGACAAAATCAAGTCATGTTAAGTCAGTGATGTCATGTTAAATCATAGTGACATTATCAGTTCCAGCTCTGCTCTGTTCACCTTGAGAGCAGAGATGTGGATCGCCTGAACGTCTCCTCCGAACTCCTCACAGACCACGTCGTGAGCCAGGAGCTCCTGTTTGACTCTCTGAGGGTCGGCCTGAGGCTTGTCACACTTATTCACCGCCACGATCATCGGAACTTAAGAACAGCAGAACTGTCAGGAACAAATGGTACAAAACACAGAAGGCGACTGTTTAGCCCTGAGCTATGACTGCCAGGTGGAGCTCACACCTTTAGCCCTCTTGGCATGCTGGATGGACTCAACCGTCTGGTTCATGACGCCATCATCAGCCGCCACCACCAGGATGATGATGTCAGTGGCATTGGCTCCACGGGCTCTCATGGAGGAGAAGGCGGCGTGACCTGGAGTGTCCAGGAAGGTGATTTTCTCACCTGTAGGCAGCTGGACTGGAAGAAAAAAAACATCGGCGGTTGGATGTGACTTTTTTTCTGTCACATTACAAATAAACCCGCCCCTCTTTGGGACCATGTTGCTTCACAATACCTGAACATAGAAACATGATTAAAAGTTTAAACTGGTCACCAGACTTGGGACTTTACTGGGCTAAATGGACATTTTGATATGTAGACTGGTTTTCATGAATTTTCAGATTTTATATTGGGTGTGTATTGCAGGAATGTTGACAATTAGAGTGTTAGTGTGTGTGACATCATTAGAGTAGTGACATCATCGTTAGAGTAGAGGGGAGCTGGAAAATGGTCTAAAACTCCTCTCTTTAAATTGCACTCACTCCCTCAGTTTTTACTCCACATCCATAATGTTGGCATGAAATCGTAGTAAAATTTGTGCTGTTTCTAGTGATGCTAATTTGGAAGCTAACACACATTCACTTATGTCTCAGGGAGGCTCTGAGCAACAGGAACTCCAACCAACTGCCTCATCAGCTCTCATTTTAACTTTGAGCTGAAAATAGTAGAGGAAAGCAGACAGTAGCAGTTTTCTCTCGCAGTAATGTTCTACATGTTCAGCAGCTTCTTGGGATGCCGATGGTGAGCTCATTTTAACAATACCACCTACAGTTTTTGGATCAGGCTGTCTGGTTCCAGTGGTGCTTTAGGGGCTTTCTCTCTGTCTACCTCAATGAGTCAGCATTTTCAGGACCCAGATACAGTTACACACAGCTGATGATGATTGGCTGATTAAACATCCAATCAGATTACTCCTCTGCTCTGATTGGTCCATTTATTTTTGGTTGAGATCCTCAACAGGAAACTGGACCTACTACTACAAATAGTACCACTACTACTAATAGTACCACTACGTCTACTAATAGTACTACTACTTCTACTACTATTAATACTACTACTACTACTAATAGTACTACTACTACTACTATTATTACTACTAATAGTATTACTACTACCACCACTGACACACACTAAGTTTGTACGCTGTGAACCCGTTTTATGTTCTTGTTATTTTGCTGAACTGTCATCATTGTTTTATTGATAATGTTGAATTGAACGACAGGTGAGGGTCCTCAAGTGTGTTGTTACCTAGAAAAGCTCCGATGTGTTGTGTGATCCCTCCAGCCTCTGTCAAGACGATCTGGCTCTTCCTCAAACTGTCCAGCAGCGTGGTCTTACCGTGATCCACATGACCCATGATGGTAACCACCGGGGGGCGGGGCTTCAGGCTGGATGGGTCTGCCGGAGGTCTGAAAGGGCCAGAGGTCAAAACCAAATAAGTGGGACAGTTTTTAAAACAAATCATTGTCGCATGACTTCCTGCTACGTTCTGATTGCTTGGTTGGTTGAGATCATGTGACTTAAAGGTCTTGTACCTCCTGTAAGCATCTTTGTTGGGTCTCTCTCTGCTCTCACTCAATTTGGCCCATCGGACCTTCATCCCCGACCGCGTCACCACCTCCTTGATCCACCTCTCCTCCAGAACAGAATCCGGTTCCAGAGAGTCCACATCAACTGACGTGTTCAGGAGGGCCTCAAACACGTGATCTGAAATAAAGTTTTGTTTGTATGTCTCAGATGATGTCATTGAGGTGCTACTGAATAAAGTTTTTTAAATCTGAAAAAATGCAAACAAACTTTACTGACACAGGAAGTGTTGATGATTTCTTACCGAAGTCTTTGTTCATGGCCTCAGCCAGAGCCGCCGCCGTCATCCCCTGTCTGATCTCCACTTCCTGTTTGTCCACTCTAGCTTTGACCTTGTGGTCTCTCTTCTGACCTTTGACCTGTACCACACATCATGACATTTAAATCTTCTTTATTGAACAAGACAGGAAATTACACTAAATGGGGAGAGGGGCCGGTTAAAGATCCAGGTAAACATGAACGATGTTAGAGACTCAGATTCTCTTGGTCACAACATTCAAAGCAGGTGAGAACAAGTGATGACATCACCAGTAACAGACAGACTCACCTGTTTGGAAGCATAATTTCTGTTCTGTTGACAGGAGAGCAAGGGGGTGGAATTAAGAGCAGAAGAGAGGAGGGGCACAGGCAGGACGTTGCTGAGCAGAGCCAAGTCGGCGTGGACGAGCCGCCGGGCCCCCCGCATCACTGATGACATCACACTCATACCTGCGAGAGCGACGATGTTGTTTATTAGTAAATAAAGTTTTTACACCTGGATCCAAATCTTCAAACACAAATGTTCTCAACAGGTTTTAAGGTTCTGAGGACGTCAGCGGAACCACATTTACACACACAGTCCCAATTAATACATGGTTTCATGTGTCAGCCACTCACACACAGACACACCTCTACAGGTGCAACCAGCCAATCAAACGTAATTACCAGAAAAAGGGGTGTGAGTACCGTTACCTGCGCTGAACTTTGATCTAAAAAAAATACGACAGAAGAAAGGAGACACAGGAAACAATGGTTTCCTTGGCAACACGTTTCTGGCATGTGATTGACCCAGAAGAGTTCCAGCTCTGCTCCACCAGCACAGGTGAGGGTGCAACCAGTGGACTTCGATTAATTTCAGGACAAGGACTGATTTTGTGTAAATAGAGGAGCAGCTCACCTACTGGTTTAAAGAACGGCTGAGAAGGACAACCAATAAAACCAGAAAAAAAATGTTTTTTTGGGTGTCAAATAATTATATGTCACATAAAAATAATCAGGGCGGTGCAGTGGGTACTACTGTTCTCCCACAGCGAGAAGGTCCTGGGTTCAGATCCACCTGAGGACCTAGGGCTTTTCTGTGTGGAGTTTACATGTTCTCCCCGTGTCTGCTTGGGTTCCCTATAGGTTCTCCAGCTTCCTCGTACCACCAAAAACATGCAGTAGAGGTGAATTGGTGAATATATTGACCGTAGGTGTGAGTGTGAGTGCGAATGGTTGTTTGTCTTTCTATGTGGTTCTGTGACAAAGTGGTGACTTGTCCAGGGTGAACTCCGCCTCATGCTCAAAGTCAGCTGGGATAGGTTCCATTCTCCACCCCCCACCCAGGACCCTACACAGGATAAGCGGTTACAGGAAATGAACGAATTAATACAAATAATCTTAACTGTCAGAGAAAACAGAGAAGGAATCTGTGATCTCTGATTGGCCCATAGCTGAGAAACAGGTGTATAAATGGACCTATCGCTGATCAGATGAGGAACATATTTAGTAATTCATGTTGAACGGAAGGGACATTTGAATTTAATCTGATTTCACAGCTGAACTAAAATAAAAATGATTAAAGTTTATTAAAAGTTCGTCTCTTTCCGTAAAACCAGCAGTAGGTTCGGCTGATTTCACCTTACGGAACTTAAACACGTCATTCTTCACAAGGTTCGGTGTCTCCGTAGAGTCAAGTGACGCTTCTTTCTTTAAGTTTCAGGTAAACTGTGTCTCACCTGACGTCTGATGCGTTTGTCCTTCAGCTCATTCTGAATTAAAGATTGAACCGGTCCGTTTCACCGTGGATTGAACATCCAACAGGGTGCTGCCATGACAGTCAGCTAACAGAGCAGAGGAGGCGACATCTCCCCTTGCTGGACGGGAGGAAAACTGCTGTAGAAAAAAATGTACGGAGCTCCGGAGGGGCCATAAAGAGGGAAAAGGAAGGAATTTGATGACGACCAGTATTTACTATTATTTATAAATCAATCAATCAATCAATCAATCCCCCATCAGCTTTAATCCTCCTAAGGGACTGGTATAACCTCTAAATAATGTCCCCCTTTGGGATGATGTCATCCTCTTGGATGATGTAACCCTGTGGGATGACGTCATCGTTTGGGATGATTCTGGGTTGTACCACGGTCGACTAGGGTGTGGCCGATCTGTCTTTGGTCCTCTGGCGTAGAAGTGAGGAGGTAGAACGGTCGTTCACAGAACGAATAGTGGTTCGATCCCCAGCCCCTGCAAGTCTACAAATCAAAGTATCCTTGAGCAAGATCCTGAACCCCAATTTGCTCCCCGGGCGCCAGAAAGGCAGCCCACTGCTCCTCAGGGATGGGTCAAATGCAGAGAAAGAATTTTCCCATGGGGACAACGTAATATAGCTTATCTTACCTTGTCTAACATTAAAGTGTGTTCCAAACACATTAGCAGTGATTAGTTTGTGTTGCATGAAGAAGCTAGCACTACATTATGCTACATTACATTGTTAGCTTGTTTACACCCAGCAGGTTTAAATAAATTGAAATAAATTATCACACCTTTCTTTTACGTATCATGTTACACTCCAAATGGTAAAGTTAGCGAGGAAGTGGTTGAATGTTAATGTTAGCAGCAGCGAATGGATTATCAAATGTTTTTTCTTGAAATATGACCTATGACCTGCTGTATTTTCACTTTCTATTGTGTTTATAGTTGCTGATCAATCATGAGTCGCTGAAACGTTAATGATTGATCAAACTCTTATATTTATTTGACCTGGGCAGTTTGATGCTAACGTCAAAATTATCTCATAATCATATCATATATCATATTGAAACTCTGATTCAATTTCTGTCTCAATATTTTCTATATCTACAAAAGTCACTGAAACATTTTTCTGTGTAATTCTTTTACTTTTATTATAAACAATGTAAATTTACACATCCAATACAATTACACATAATACCAATAAATTGTTAGCATTTTTAAATTGGCATAAAATACAGATTTTCAGCAAACTGGAGCCAAAACTCCTCAGAAAACAGATGACCCTGACCCCTGGTGAAAAATATCAAATCAATACAACACTGAGCATGAAGAGTTTCATCAGTCAACTAAAATAAATGTGCATTTTAACAATCCAACAAATGTGGGAAATCGTTTTGTCATCAGATGACAGATATAAACGTATGCAGGATATGATTAGCCTAGCTTAGCATAGACCTGAAGCAGTGGCAAACTGCTAACAAGAATTCCAAAGCTAACATTGTTTACCAATAGGCCTATAACATAACCAACATTATGTTAGTTGCTCATAACTCATTGGTTATAAGTTAGCTACAAACAGCTAGCATATCCAGTGTTATTGTTGCTGTATCTAGCAGATACGTGTTGTGATGGGTGTGTTTAGGCTAGCTTAGCAACATAAAGACTGGTAACAACGGGGCACAAAAGAGAAAAATGTATCTGAAACTGGAGTCACCAAAAATTAGACATAACCCCTCAGTAGCTTATTAGCTGGCAAACATCAGTTTCTGCAATAAGGTCTCAAGCTATCAAATGTTAGCTCATTACTGGCCAAAGTTTATACTCTGTTTACAATCTGTACATAATGTGCTTTAAAATGAAACGTACCTTGCTAATATTAGCATAACTTGCTTAATGATTTATAATAATCATACATCAGCTTCCCCTTGCTGCCAGTCTCTTTGATAAGCTAGGGTAACCATGTCCTGGTACGACTGGACAAACGGATGAACCCCATCAATCTGAAAATATGACTGCAGAAGATGAAACCTCAGTAGCTTGTTAGCTAGCAAGCACGTTTCATTTATAAACTCTGAGCTAACAAATGTTTTCTCATTAGCAACCAATTTTACGCTTCATATACAATTTAAATGTGTGATTTAAAATTAACATTACCTAGCTAGTATTAGTATTACTTGCTTATTGTTTACAATATGCTAACATGATTTTCTGTTGTTTGAATCTCTCTTTTAATGTGCTAGGCTAGCATTTCCCCCTGCTTTCAGACTTTGTGCTAAGCTAGGCTAACCATGTCCTAGTATGACAGGACAGAGATGAAACTGAAACATCTGAAGAAGAACAGATTTCTTCAGTTTGAGGGAAACCTTCATCAGAACACTTTGACAGTAAGCTAGGATCATTTTACACAAGCAGAACCACCAGTAAACCATTAGCAGGCTAAGTCTAAAATTCTTATTTTCATCATTCAGTTTCTAAAATGACCCAAAATGTCCTGAAGAACAAAAACAACAGTTAGCATTATATTAGAAACACAAGGATTCCTGTGGTATTGTTGTTACTTATGGAATAGGTTCCTCATAGACCAGGTTCCTTATGGAATAGGTTCCTCATAGAACAGAACCAGATTAAAAACTCTTCGGGTTGGATTTTAAATTCTTGTATATGCGCTCAAAAGCAGCAAACTTTATTTGTACAGGAGAACATGAACAAACATCAGACTCTCTGTTCTGTTCAGTCAACATTTATTCTATTGAATATTTATTTTCTACATTAAACATCATTTCCTGTTATTTTATTTCACTTTATTGTATTTGAGGTAGAATTATTTTAACACAGCAGAGTGTTTCTGTTTATGATAAATATTGTACAAATGTTGTTTAATGGAATCTGTAGACCCTCCTCTTCCTCATCCTTACTGTTATGACATCATACGTGACTCACAGCGACCAATAGGATGCTGAGAAGAGAGCTCCAATCTCCCTCTAACATCTGGTGACAGTAGAGACAGAACTTCTACTAAATATGACTTAACATCATTTTAGACATTTATTCTACTTATATTTTATTCTAATATTCCTTCAAACTTTAAACCATTAAGAACCAGATCTATTGGTCCACAGGGGGAACGGTGAGTTTAGGGTCACATGACCTGTTTCCAAGTTGTTCTACAACAGAAGGAGCCTCGTCTTCAGACAGCTGAGACTGTAAATGTTGATATAAAACTCTATATTATGTTAGAACCTTAAAAAGATTAAATCAGAGGGTCACAATCGACACTTCCTGCTTTAAATGAAAACACAGGAACAGGCTGTAAAAAGCCCTAAAGGATCCGTTTCATAGCACCACACCATTAGAAATAAACCTGCATCAAATGTTTGGTCAGAGTTCAAAGGCACGTACTGCCGAACAAACACGCTATACGGAACCGCTACGAGGTCTCTGAGGAACCCCAAAACACATTTAATACACAAACTCTTCACATTAAAAGCATCTGAATGCACAAGAAGAACTGTGTCACAATACAAGACAAAACATCAGCTCTGTTTGGACACCTGTCACAGGTGAAATGGTTTGAATCAGCGTCACAGCAGCGGAAGAAGAAGAACTGTGATGGAGGACTCCGGAGGTCACTGACATCTCCACACAAATAAACTGGAGAAAGAAGAAGAAGAATGAATGAGTCATAGATGTGACATCACAGGTAGGAGGGTCTGCATCATTTTACATGAATCACCTGCACTCTGGAAACGTCAGATACCCCCAAAAACATCCTCCATCAGGTGACATATCCCCCCGACATCCCATAATCTTCCATCAGGTGACATATCCCCCGACATCCCATAATCCTCCATTAGATAACATGTCGCCCGACATCCCATAATCCTCAATCAGGTGTAGCTAAAGCACTAGATGTACTTTCAGTGTGTACAGCAGTGCGTGGACCTGAAGCTCACCTGCAGTCGCTGCCACCGGCGCTGATGACGTACTTATCATCACAGGAGAAGCGGATGTTTGTTACGTGGGCGGAGTGGCCAAAGTACCGCTTGTGTTTTGCCTGTAAACATGTCAGACGGAGCGATGAAGCGGATAAATCAACCATCATCCTTCAACCATTTATTGGTACGTACAAACTTCTCAGAGCAGGGGAAATCAAAGAGTTTGATGAGGCCGAAGTCATCTCCCGTCACCAGGTTGAGGCCGGCATGGGAAACACAAGCACAGTTAACGTCTGCCTTCTCAGCGTTACGAGGCCAAATGCCAAGCACCTCATCACCAAGGATGCTAGGAGACAAAATATGTACAAAATATAAAAATACAGTCCAATCCCCGAGTTCTACAGTCTGATCCCTTGGATGTGTGTTTCCTCCAGATTAGTTCCCCAAGATATAGATTATGTTCTCTGAAGGCTAAAGTATGTTTCTTGCCACTATAATATATTTGTTATGAGTTAGATTTTATATAACTCGCCTCACCTGGTCCAGGTAGCCCAGGTGATCCTCTCAAAGACAGACTGCTCCATGACAATCTTTCCCGAGGGAACTTTGTGCACCTGTCGGGTGTAGGTGCTGGTGGACACCTGGGATGGAAATAAGTTTTAGTCTGATGTTTAATGCTCCCATTAAATAATTAGTTCAACTACCAAAAAGCATCAGCTGCTAGTCCACATTAAAAACCCAGAGTCTAGGATTTTAGTCTTTGAACCTGGATGTGTTTGCTGTCAGCAGAGAAGTCAATCTGGATGACGAAGCCAGGAATGTCCTTACAGTAGCCAATCCTGTTCAGGGATGGTCCCAGAGAAAGATCATAGAAATCCACAGCACTTTCAACTGAACCCACTGCCAGGAACCGGTTGTCTGGACTGAAACTGAACCACATGACAAATGGATGACCATTGAGGAACACTAACCTAAACACAGAAGTACCAAAGGTTCTGCCATAGGGGTGACAGATCACCCCTCATATGACCTGATATGTGTAAAGGATGAAGTCCTACCATATGTCCTGGATGGCGACGCTGCGGTCTCGCTTCTTGCCCCAGACGGTGAGGGAGTTGACCAACAGGATGATGAACTCTCCGTTCTCCATACCGATGGAAACCATCTCTCCATTGGGACTGTAAGAGGTGCACTTGGCTGGATGACCCAAACTCACCTTGTTCAGAAGTTTCTAACACAGAAGACCAGAGAGTAGAACGAGTAAGTAAACGGTTAAAATGTTAAGAAGCACCTTCAGTCTTCAGACCAGTACCTTATCAGCCAGATCCCATATTCGGATAGTCCCGTCATCACTGGCGGAGATGAAGACGTCTTTGAAAGGGTGAGTCGCCAAACCCCAGATCCCTCCCTGAGTGTGTCCGTTGATCATGGTGTTGGAGGCAGCGTTCTTTTCTCCAACCTCTATGATCTCTCCATCTTTGGTTCCCACCAGGATTTTACCCTGGATCAACAGGGGCCAAAGATGGAGTAAAGAACGTCTTTAACCAAAAAAATATTTTCCATTTCGCAAACCACTACATTTAAAAAGAAATCTTATTCTCTTGCCACTGTTAGCTAGCAACATTAGCTCAGATTCAGAGACACAAAATAAATCCTTTTTGTCCAACGCTCAGAAAAATATTTTAAAACCCCAAACAACTTTCAAAGGTTGTGAAAGACCCCTGACTTCCCCATTTCTGCATCGGGTTGTGAAGGAGTTTGGTTTTATAAATGGTTGTGTCTCATACCTTCCCTCTGCAGACTGATCGGACGTTCTCCACCAGCTGGCCGGTCTCAAGCTGAAACGCTCTGCAGCGCTTCATCTCCTGATCCCAAAGCTTCACAGCCCCGCCCTCTTTAGTCCTGTCAGACACACCAACAAACATTTGATTTTGGACTTCTGTATCACATTCCCATCTAACATGGATCTGTGAGGCCATCACATTGCTGATGCGGGTTGAGTCGAGGAGACGAGCAACTGCAACAGCCAGCCACCAGAGACCAGTTAAACCAAACCACCAAACATCCTGGCTCTAGGATCTGGTCTTCCTATTCCTGCCAAGATCTGTCTGATCATCTTGAACTAAAGTCAAGGAACAATAATTTGTCTGGTCCCTGACCTGAAACCAGACCTTTTCTGATGTTACCAGAGACTGAGGGCCACAGAAACATCTCCAGCAAGATCGTGGCTATTGTTACACGGACATTGAGAAATAGTGCTGCATCGAAGACCCCCCCCTTTCATCACATTTGTTTAATTACAATGAACAAAGCCTCGGCAGCATAGCACCGCCACAATGTGTGAGGTCACATTGCATGCTGGAGTTCCTCATGCTAAACAATGTGACGTGTAACGTCTGCCTTCACAGCTAACCTACAGGTACAACAATTAGAACCAGACTGTAAAAGTCCAATTCTGAAGTGTGTTGATTTTTGGGTACTCACGGGCGTTCCTTCCCCCCAGTGACAATTAGTCCGTCCCTCAGGGTCGTGTACATGGTGAACACCGGACCACTGTGCGCCTTCGCCACCACTCGTACGAGAAAATGTTCCCTCCATACGTACACGTCTCCGTTTATAGCACCAGTGAACGTCAGGTTGTTCTGGAGGAGACAAAAACTGATTTACTATAAAAATGGATACTTATTTTCAGGTTGAGTCATAACTAGAGACGTAACATCTTACAGCACCAAAGGCGACAGACAGCATGGTCTGCATGCGGCCGTCCTCCACCGAGCCAATCACTCCCTTCTTGTACATGAGTGAACCTCCAACCAGAGTCCAGAACTTGATGTGTTTGATTCCCACCGAGACAAACTGGGTGTCAGAGTCGGGCCTGAACTCCACCACAAAGATCCGTTCAGTGTGGCCACCTTTACTGGTCACTTTGGTACCTGGCAGAGAGGTCAAAGGTCACTTGACAAGTGATCCTGAGAGAGCCCTCTTGTTCTTCAGCAGTCTGGGAGCCATTACATAATTCTTAAAAAGTGATTTGAGAAGATGAGATAAATGTTGGTACCTTCCTGCCACCTCCACACTGTGATGGTGTGTTCAGGCTCCACCCCCACAGAAAGCAGTAGCTTTCCTGTAGCGCTGAAGTTGACGTAGCTGACACCTTTAGCGTGGGAACAGCGAAGGATGGACAGCGTCTGCTTCGTCATGGCATCCCAAACATGAATGGATGGAGCAAGAGCTGTGAGAGGAGACCAGAACCATAGGAACCAACAAACTGAGGAACCACAGAACCAAAGGCATCAAGTAATCCAGGACCTAAACATCTACAGATCTATAGGACTTATGGACCTAACAACCACTGAATAAAGGGACAAAGAACTCAGGTTCCCTAGAACTATAGATCTGGGGACCTGAGGGACTAAGGTAAAACAAAAATCAATAACCATAGGACTAATGTAGTGAGTAGCCCTAGCATCCAAGGGCCTAAGTCAGTAAGGACCATAGGACCAAAGAATCAGCAGGAAGCCCAGGACCTGAGGATCCAGGGTATTGTGGACGCCATGACTTATGGAACCAAAGAACTGATTGTTAGCATCCTGGCAACTTCAGAAAAAAAATTTAAGGATCAGCAGTACAAAGGGACTGAAGATCCACAGAATCAAGAGGCACAGTAACAGAGGTTGCCAAGAACTGTGCAACCAAACACACAAGGCTTTAAGGAACCAAAAGGTCAACGTACCAAGGTAATGATCAGATAAGGACCTAGGTAGCCTATGGAATTAAGGAGCGGGGGTAGTAGGAGCCAGAACAGTAGGAGAATGGAAACACAGAATCATGGAATCAGAGCTGATGGACCATAATTCTATGGAATGTATGAATCAACACACCATGGATGAAGGAACCAATGGACTGAAGAGGTAAGGAACTCTTGAACTAAGGCCGAGAAGGGGAGATGCTGAGTACCGGGGGAAGAGACTAAGATTCAGGGGTTCAGGGGGCCAATAATTAAACTAAGGGTCATTCACTGCATCCTCATTGTTCAGGAGTTGGAGGGGACAGGTAGAACAGACAGACAGAACCGGAGAGAGACGGTTTCAGATTCAGAGGAAATAAAAACAGATGTCAGATGGTTTCTATGTCCTCTTCAGGTTAGAACAAAGAACATCCAGTCTTCCTCATCCTCTCATTAATGGCGGCGGGTGAACAGACGGATTTGCTTTAGAGCGAAGGTTTGCTCTCGTTCCAAAGCTTCCGCTGAAACCTGAACGTCATTGGGACGTTTCCTCTGCAGCGTCTCCTTTTCATCAAACCGTTAATGAAACAATATTGACATTATTTCTACCCTCAAACTAAACCTCCAACGTGTTTCAGGAACCTCCTAAAAGAGATGGTATCTGAAACAAACCGGATGATGACACTCAGTCCAGTGAACTGGTTTCATTAGATGTTAGTAAACATTAATTTAATCTACTCTTAACGAAGACGTGTGAATTATGCTTCAGCTGTGTCTCTAAAACTTTGAATCTCTTAAGTGTGGCGGGTTTAGATCCCAGTTTTAGTGTGAATAGATGGTGTTTTCATGTAAACCCACATCAGTGGTCTCTGGCGGACAGAGTGGTTGAGGGTGGAGCTACAAACTAGAACATCCTGAGTGCTGATACTCACCAGACACGTCGGCCTCTACACACCGAGAGCAATGACACAACAGTTAAACTGTGATCATGAACTGAGCAGAAAGGTGGAGTCAGAAACGTTAGTAATGTGAGTCTTACCTGGAAGGTCGGTGATGTCACCTGGTGATGAGGTGAGGCAATGAGGAAGCAGCAGAAAAGAAAAGAAATGGGCAATGGGCCAAAAGCAGCCAATGATGTATGAGAGCATCAGTATTACAACTATGACTTCAAACAGAGGCTAGACCTGGACCCCTAGACCCCTCTGACCCCTCAGACTCCTCTGACCCCTGGGATCCCTCTGAACCCTGGGACCCCTCAAACTCCTCTGATCCCTCAGACCCCTGCAACACCTGGGACCACTGGTACTTCTGGGCCCACTGGGACCCATGGTACTCCTGGGACCTCTGAGACCCCTGGGTCTGTGCCCGGTAGACCCCGTTATGTAGGCTCAACGAGAGCATCAGACAGAACTGAAGTCACAATCAGTCATCTTGTTTTTGAAGTTAAACCATGATTTTTAGATTCATAGCTGCAGATATTAATCCTACAGACTGATGCTAACGGAGCATCAGGTACCATTGACTTTTAGACCGATATTGGTACCCGAAGTTCAGTACGGTCTCTCTGGAGTAACAAACACACAACCGAAGACATACCAAACACCGCACTGACTGAATAGCATGTTGCTAAAGAATTTCAGATGAGTCAGTGGCTGTGTGTTGAAGCTAGTAAAAATGCTAAGCTTAAGTCAACTAAAGTTATCTTCAACAACTAGCTAATTCACTACATGACGATGTCATGAAATTGTCGACGCCCCACCTAGTTTCTTCATTCATATTCGGGTTTTTTAAAAACATTTTGCCATTAGCCAGCATTAGCTATGAGAGCTGACATTAGTTAGCATTAGCTATGATAGCTGATATTAGCCAGTATTAGCTATGATAGCTGACATTAGCCAGCATTAGCTATGATAGCTGACATTATCGGACTAGCTTAATAATTACATCATGATGTTGACGCCTCACTTAAAGTTTTGTTAATGATGGAGGGTTCAACTCTCCATGAATGAGCAGAGTGCTGGCTGTCAACGTGCTAACGTTAGCTACAGCTAACAGGCTATCAAACAGTATATTTAGAGTTTGACCAGGTGTCTCCTCTCCGACACACCCTCTATGTGCACGTTTGGTGCTAATTGAAGAAGTTACAGGAACACAGTTTTATTTCAGGTGGACTCACCGATTTGTCCTGTAGCGATGATGTTTTGGAACTTCGGGTGTTGATTGACGGTCAGACAGAGGATGTCGTCGGTGTGTTCCAGGTAGAAACTCTGGGTTCCTGTCAGGACAAGAAACAGGAAGTGTGATGTCGTCATCAACATTTAAAATTAAGGCTACAAACAGAGTTGAACGAGGAGCCACAATCTCTTCACCAGACACCTAAGACTGACACAGCTCCACTATATGGGGCTAGAGAACACACACTGATTAGAGCCGGAGCACCGACCGGTGTGAGAACCCTAATTGAGTTCTTATTTTTATTTGTCCAAATTAATCAAGTAATTGCGCTCAAAAACCCATGGAACATTAGTCGTGGTGAAAATGTACATGTTTTATTGGTTTTTGGTCAACCAAACGGCGGACTAGAGAAGACAGGAAGATAGGTCTGTAGTTAGCTAGGATCTCTGGATCAAGAGTAGGCTTTTTAAGAAGAGGTTTAATTACAGCCAGTTTAAATGACTGTGGTACATAGCCTGTTAGTAAAGACAGATTGATCATATCTAATAGAGAAGTGCTGACTAAGGGTAAAACATCTTTAAGCAGCTTAGTTGGGTTGGGGTCTAGGAGACAGGTTGTTGGTTTGGAAGAAGAAATAGTGGAAGTTAATTGTTGAAGGTCAATGGTATAGAAGCAGTCCAAATATGCATCAGGTTTTTACAGCTGTGTCTTAACTTCCTGTGTTTGAAAGTAAATTGATATCATTTGAAGGCAGGAGGTGATGAATTTAGTCTCTAATAAGTAGAATGTTACCATTAAAGAAGCTCATGAAGTCATTACTGCAGAGGCTTATAGGAATACTGGGCTCAATAGACGTGTGACTCTCTGTCAGCCTGGCTACAGTACTGAACATAAAACCTGGGGTTGTTCTTATTCTCCTCAATTAGTGGTGAGTAATATGTTGCTATGGCATTGTGGATGGACTCTAATCCAACACGTGGGACAGACTGGAAAAGATTGGACCATGGACAGTGGAGTTACAACAACTTCCTGTTCCATGGTGAGCCATCAAAAATTCGCTGAGAACGCTGTATGATGAAAAAAGCACCTTTGATAACTTGTCATCATAAAGGTGTTTGTATATAAGGGTCATTATCTGGGAGAAGTTTAAGAACAACGTCTGTAAAGCCACACCCCATCCTGAAACCCATATCAGATCACAATCAACAGGACTTCTGACAGTGTGCCAGTTTTCGAGTATTTTTGGTGCTCAGCCCTCTTTAGAGTCTGGACTGACCAGCGGACAGGTTCTGGATGACCACGGCGGCAGCGGTGTGGAAGATGATGTCGGAGCCGTCGTTGAGGTAATGTAGGTTGTTACGACAGTCAAAGCCTCTGTAACCGAAAACGTGCTCCAACACCAGCTCCTGAAACCCAAACAGCTGATTAGATTTGAGGTCATGTGATGGAGGACTGAGGGTGTACGCTCCTACTGACCTCCACCACCTTCTTCTTCTTGGCCGTGTTGTTCTTCAGTAGTTTGTCAGGCAGCGGCGCCGCTCGGCTCACAGGAGGCCTGGATGGGACACAGCGAGGGCTCAGATGACATCACCAAAATACGTTGGATTGCATGTGACATCATCACGGTACCTGTCCTCCACAGGGAGCTCTTTGTGCTGCAGGTGAGGTCTGGTTCCTGACATGTTCCTGATGCTGGCGGAGTAGATCTTGGTGACATAGTCCACCATCTTCTCCCGGGCTACGTCGCTGTCGTACCCTGAAAACACAATGACCAGTTCCTCTAAGATCAGGCCTGGCCAGCTGCAGTACCTTTGACGACCACCTGGCGCTGCTGTGATAAATATCCTGGATAGACCCTTTCACAATAAGAGCCGTGTTACCTCCGTCCTCCTCCGTGTCGTCGTCCGACTCCTCGCTGTCCACAGCTTTGCTCTCTTTGTGACCTGGTGGCTCTCTGGTCCAGATCATTAGCGCTGTGTCGGCCCCTCCCACCGTCAGCAGCATGGAGTCATTATTGGACCAGCGAATGTTTGTCACGTTGGTGCTGTGGCCCATGTATTTCTTAAATTTGGCAAACTGGCCCTGAGGTTGAGACAAGATGAGTGGATGTGAAAATCTCAATTATTGGTATCAGTAATCGATGATAGGTACCAATAGGACATAAAAATCAGTATCGGTTGATCTTGGCCCGATAGTGGCCAATGGCTGTGCAGCCTCCACCATAAACCCTACTGCTGATAGGCTAACTGGCAAACCGTTTGACTGGCTAACTAGATGACTGGCTTGCATGAGATTTAACCTGGTGTAAGTCAGCTAGCTTAGTGAGCTATTTCGCTGGCTCGTTGCAGCATGCTATCATTTAGCTAGCATATTAGTTCTGATAGCCAACTAGCCCCACAGTGGTCACTCAGTGTCCCCAAAGAGTAGATAGAGGCTACATAAAAAGAAAAAAGTATTTAAAGAACAGAAGTCATGATTCCAGAGTGACATCATCTTTGAAGGAACATTAGTGCGTCTTTACATCATGTTTAAATTACATCACACAGGGAGCATCTCACCCTGGTTGGGAAGCTGAACAGCTTCAGGAAGCCGAAGTCATCTCCGGTGGCGAGCAACTTGCCATCTTTGGTAAGTGAGGTGGCGTTAACAAAGCTGAGCGGTGGCCATATTCCCTCACAGGTTGGACCCAGAACAGACGTCCAGCTCGCCCAGTCCAGTTTCTCAAACTGGAAACACACAAACATTTATGCACAGACGGAAACACGATAGCAATCCAGAGGATGTAGACACTGACCTCTGACACGCTGATGTTCTGTTGCCGTCCTCGAGGGGCCTCAAAGAAAAGCTGCTCTTTAGCTCCTGTGTTCACCTGCAGCAGCTTACCTGTTGGCACACACACCTGTGAGTCCAGTTTGTTCTACTTTCTAATTTTATTGTTAACATGCTAACATTAGCATGAGGGTTCAGTTTGTAAAGTATGTTTAGTTTCTAAACTGCTAACAAGGTAACACTACATTACAACACTACACACTACATGAACGTGTTACCATGTAAAGAACTGAATTTTAAAATGCTAACATAAGCATGTATATTTATAATGTGAAATATGTTTTTGTTTTTTAGCTTGCTTGGTAATGTTAGCATGTTACCATGCAAAGAGTTGGAATACTAATGTGCTACCTTTAGCTTGTATGATGATTGAGGATTGGACCAATCAGCAAATACTTCTTAAAATAATTTAATCTGAACTAAAGTGTTCGTCAAGTCAGTTGCACTGGTAGCATGTCAACAGCTAATGTGTTAGCGTAGCATGAGTACAGGTGACTGTGTTAGCATAGTGTCAGTACAGGTGGCTGTGTTAGCGTAGTGTCAGTATAGGTGACTGTGTCAGCATAGCATCAGCACAGGTGACTGTGTGCTCACCTCTGGAGTCCCAGTCGATGTGGGTGATGTAGCTAACGGCTCCTTTACAAATGCCCACTCTCTTACTGGTCAGCACGTTGTAGATGTCCACAAAGGAATCATGGGACGCCACAGCCAGGTACTTCCCCGTGTCTGAAACACACACCACTGTGACTCATCACCTTCTGACCAATCATTTTCCTGTATCACACCTGCGTGCTGAGTTCAGGTACCTTGGGAGAAGCGGATGTCTGAGATGAGCTCCCTGCGGTGGTGGAAGGTCACCATGTCCTCCAGCGTGTCAGCGTTCACCACCAGGAAGCTGCCGTCATTCAGACCGACTGCCAGAGCTTTACCGTCTGGAGAGAAGGCACAGCACCGCCCACCTGACAGGTGCCACGCCGGAGACATATTACGCTGTGTCAAAGAATTTAAGATGGGGGTAGTTTATTATTTCCTCTGTCTCACCCCTCTTGAGTTTGCGGACGGCGACCATGCGGTGATTGGCCGACAGCTCCCAGATCCTCAGAGATTTGTCGTCGCTGACGGTGGCACAGACAGGAAGTAGAGGGTGAGCTGCCAGACCCCACACCTCCCCCTCCATGTGACCCTGAACACATCACACACCTGTTAACATTTAGAATACACCTGCAGCGTCCCTCACCTCTGGACCTGTTCTTTATTTATTACATCATGTTGTGCGTTCAAGGACACTCAGACATGTTGGATGCTGCGTGTCAGACCTGAACCAGCAGCGTCATTGGTCCGCTCTTGTCGATCTCCAGGATTTCTCCGTTCTTAGTTCCCAAAAGGATGTGACCATGACCCAGAGTGATGGCTCTGATGGACGGGTTGTCCTCAAGCAGCAGACCTGAGACAGAGAGTCCACCACCAGATGTTAGCTCTGTGCTAACACTGTTAGCTCAGACGGCGCTGACACGGACCAACCTCTGGGTTCCATCAGCAGATCAATAAGACTACTAATAAAAGAGCAGAAGTGGAACCTTTGGATGACGGCGACAGGGCGGCTCTCTTGACAGCGTACGTCTTCAGACATCGCTCAAACATGTCGTCCCACAGCTCAACGACACCGTCCTTCCCCCCCGACACGAAACCCTGGACGAAGAGCTGATTTAATCTTTGATTGAGGTTCAACATTATTCTAAAAATAAAATTAGTCTGATTTAAAAAATGATAACTTTGTCATAAAATCAGTAAATAAATAATAAACAGTAAATAAATTCCATCATCTTTATTTTTGCATCACAATATTTACTGATTAAAATAAAATGCTTTATAGTAATAATGATTTACAATTTTTTACAAATATTATAATTTAATTAATTTACATTTATAGAGGCTCAGCATTGGCAATAGTTAAATTATTTTCTTAAATTGAGTTAAAGCAGTTTTCATCTGTAGTAATATTTAGAAGACAGTATGAAATGTTACATCATTATTATTATTGTTGTTGTTGTTGTTGTTGTTGTAGTGTTAGTATTAATTACCTCTGCCAAGGGAGGAGGTTTTGTTTTTGCCGGTGTTGGTTGGTTTGTTGGTTGGTTTGTTAACAAGATAACACAAAAAGTAATGGATGGATTTTGATTACATTTTCAGGAGATGTAGCAAGTGGCCCAAGGAAGAATTGATTAGATTTTGGTGGTGATCCGGATCACCATCTGGATCCAGGAATTTTTTATAGGAAAACTGCCACATGTACTTGTAATGTAACATGTACAGTAATAAAAGTATTAAATTATTTGTTTTAACAAAGTGCTCAAACTTTTTTTCATATTTAAATTTCATGAAACCAAATTGTTACATTTTTTTACATCTCATCTTCTACTGAGAATTAAAATTATAATCAAAATTAAAGATTACAATTACTTTGTTTTTATCTCATGTCACCACTTATTAAAAAAATGTATACTTTTTCTTATTAACCTGTTAAGGTGTTACCTTGTCCAGGGAGCACATGGCGAACACGGGGCCATCATGAGCTTTGATGGTCTTGATGAGTGTCGTGTCTCTCCAGATGTAAACGTCTCCGTTTGCGGCTCCGGTGAAGACCATGTCCTCCGACCGACCGTAACATGCTGACATCATCGTCTCCTGCTTCCCCAGGTTCCCAAAAATCCCCCGTTTGAATGTCAGACCACCACCTACAGGATGAGAACGGGACCTTCTAAAGATAAAAACTCATTTAAAAAACACAGCCAAGGAACCTTGTGTGATGTCAGTGTGTAATCACTGGTTCTGGAACTGTCCAGTTGGCTGTTCCCTGAAAACGCCTCACCTGATGACGGAGCTAAAACAGTAACAGCTACAGTCATGTGTGGTCCTCATGTTAACATGCTAACATTAGCTAATGACCACAGCTGAGGCTCATCAGTTCTGCAGGTTTCTGGTCATAAATTATTGGACATGTTAAAACTGCGTACCGGAGTGCTGCCAGAACTTGATGTGTTTCATGCCGACGGTGACCAGTTTGTCCGTCCTGAACGGGTTACTCTTCACCACGAAGATTTTGTCCTTGTGCCCCCTGCAGGAAGGACACATTGAAGCACCAGGCTGCTGTTATTTATAGTGTGTAAAGGTGATAGGTGTGTTTACCTGGCCTTGGCCAGCCTCTCTCCTTTCCTCCAATCCCAGATGACGATGGAGTGAAATTCATCGATTCCCACAGACACCAAACTCTTCCCATCCGCTGAGAGAAGGTCAGGTTTACAGGATTTATGGTTAGCAGCTCCATATTCATGGATAACTAATTAGTAATGTTGTGTTTTCCATTTCAGGATGAGGGACGATGGCTCAGAGATCACAAATATTGATGTAACATTTGCACAGAGTGGAGCGGAGGTCACATGTGGAGGTTCAGGGATAACAAACAGTGACTATGCAGTGAATGTACCTGTAAAATCCAGGGCACACACTCCCCTACTGTGGTGTCCCTTGAGTAGCGACAGACACTTTAGAGTCGGAATGTCCCAGACGTGTATAGCCGGGTCTCTGCCCACCTGAACACACAAGACAGCCAATCAGAAACTCTCACTCAGCCTGATGCTAATATGCTACATCCTGATGGCTGAGTGTACCTGTGCAGAGGCCACATAGTCCTTGAGCGGGTGGACGGTGAGGCTGAGGATGTCGTCATCGTGGCCAAGGTAAAACTTCTGACTGTGCTGCAGCCGGTTGTAGATGATAGCAACAGCAGCCACATGGTACACAACCTCGCCCGCCTGACTGTAGAACAGGTTGTTACGACAGTCAAAGCCCCGATACCTGGAGGACACAGGAAGCAGGACCACCACAATAAGGTTCCCCTCATACAAAAAAAACCCACAACTACCATAGCTCTTCATGCTGCTGCTGCCAGAACGACTAGAGATGACTTTCAAAGTCCGTTGACTCGTCAAAGAGATTCGTTTCACCTGTGTCTCACTTACTTCCACCCATGTCTCGTTTAGTTTCATCCGTGTCTCGTTTAGTTCCACCCGTGTCTCGTTTAGTTCCACCCGTGTCTCGTTTAGTTCCACCCGTGTCTCGTTAGCCTTCCTCCCTGGTGTTTTTAGATTGCCTGTTCATCTTCAAACCTCGTGGGTGTCTAGCATTTTCCTTTTAACTTATTTTGCAATCTTTGGTTCGTTCTTCTGTCCTTCTGACTTTTTTTTCTGAAGTAAGTTTTTGGGCATATTATGCCAAAGAGGTGACAGGAAATGTGGGAGAGAGAGTAGGGGGAAAACATGCTGCAAATAGCCACGGGTCGGAATCGAACCTGCGCCGGCCGCTAGAGGACTACAGCCTCGGTACATGGTTCTCTATGCGCTCTAACCATTTTCTTTTTTTTGATTCTCAATTTTTCTTGCTCCATATTGAATTTGTTTTTGTTGTAACTCTAACCTCCGTTGGGGAACAAGAAACACTTTTCAGGTAAATAGTCGACCTGATGGTTCATGATGACATTGGTCTGATTGGTTTAGCTTTGGTTTTACCCGTGAACAAACTGCAGACGAAGCCACTCCTCTGGAGCTTTCTGCCGCTTCAAGGAGCCAATCAGCTTCTTCCTCAGCTGCGGCAGGTCCTCCTTATATACCTGCAGACAGAATCAGGTGAGTCAGACAGACAGACAGGTCATTTACAGCCAGTGACTGGTTTATTTTCTGGTCACCTGACGTTCGTAGCTGGTCTGAGCTTCCTGTTCAATGTCCGAGTCGAGCTCTGGGACGTCTGACACGTCTGAGTCCGACTCGCCACTGTTGGAGTCAGCGTAACCCTCTGAGGACACAGACGAGGAAATATCACTGATTATCATTTATTATGTCTTAAAATGGTACAAAATGAAAACACAGCAGGTGGGAGGAGTCTCTTTGTCTCCTCCAACCTGTTTTGATTATTAATTAGTTTCACCTGTGTCTCGTTAGCCTTCCCTCCCTGCTGTTTTCGATCTCTGTGCACCTCCTCAGCTTGCGAGGGTTTAGCCTTTTCTTTTTTTTTTGGGTCTCGTTTGCCTCATTTTCTCAGAATGTGAGAGTTCCAAAATCCCTGAACTAGACCCTACATGCCTTGTGTGTCTGCATCTGGGTCCTCCAATGTCATGTAGCCAGAGGAGCAACAACGGACCACCGGCGGACCACTGGCGGACCACCGGTGACTTTATTTATTATTTATTTAGCCTTTATTCAACCAGGTTTGTCCCGCCGAAATCAAAGATCTCTTTTACAGGGGAGACCTGGCCAAGAGGAGCAGCAACACAACAGAAAACAAGAACACACTGATAGCCTGGATTCAATGGATGGACTGGAAATGCCTCAGGATCCTCCAGGAGGAACTGGAAAGTGTTATTGAGGAGAGGGACATCTGGAATTCTGGAAATCCAAATGGAGTCCAAACGTAACAAGCACCTCAGATTGTCAAGATTACAATCTGGTTTTAGCAAGACCTCACATTGAGGTGGTATTTTGGCGATTATTGGGTCCTTCTTATCTGGAATAAATGCTTAAGTTGTAAATCTTGGTGTTACCTTGGAGAAGGGGCTCCAGGACGCCGTTCATGACGCCCTCTGGCAGGAACCTCCACTGGAAGACAGCGTGGTCAGCGCCACCGGTGCTGACGACCCACTGCAGGTCGTTGGACCAGCGAACGTTTGTCACATGGGTAGAATGGCCGATGTACTTTTTGAATTTGGCTCCTGTTGGAGGAAGAGGATGCAAAGATAACAAAACAGAGGAGATGTGCCAGAAACAACTCATTACTTATATCAGTGGCATTTTATCAAATATGATTCCTTTAGAATCCCATATCAGGTCCGGTTAGCGTTCAACTGTTGGAAGCATTTAACATTAGAAATACATAAAACTAAAATAATCAAAATCACTCCTGTTGTTATTTTATTTCTGTTTTCATTGGTGCACCAGAAAGTTCTCCCAGGAACTGGATTCAGATTCTGGTTCCTCCAACTGACACCAAGTCAAACAGTGTCAGTGCAACCTGAATGTTGGTCAGACCAACCTCTCTTGAGGCAGGGGAACCTGAAGAGTTTGACGAGGCCGAGGTCATCTCCGGTCACCAGCACAGCGCTGCTGTAGTTGGCATCCACTGAGTTCACGTTGGTCACATTTGAGTATTTGGGCCAGATGCCGTTCACCTCCGTCCCGACGACTCCAGTCCAAGTCATCCAGTGGGTCCCCTTCGCCTCCTCTTTAGGAACCAGCTTCCCTGCTGTAGAACACATTAGAAGGTCAGAAGGTCAGGGGATCAGGGAGATAAGTAAATCCCAGGTCTAGACACTTAAGTCCAAGTCAGAGCCCCAGTCTAGACAGGTAAGTCCAAAGTCAAGTCTCTAGTCTAGACAGATAAGTCCAAATCAAGTCTCCAGTCTAGACAGGTAAGTCCTACTACAACCACTGTGGGACAATGATGTCATAGTAAACAGACGATACCTGGCATTCTGTAGAAATGCTGCTCTCCGGCGCCGTCATTGGTCTGAAGGAAGCGGCTGTCCACCGACCAGTCCAGGTGGGTGATGAAGGAGGTGGAGCGGCTGCACTCGCCCACTTTCTTATAACGCTGGGCAACAGCGTAAATGTCCACCAGCCCATCATTTGATCCCACCGCCAGTAAGGAACCATCCGGTGAAAACTTCAACTCATGGATCACCTCCTTCCGATCCTTTATGTGCACGACTTCCGTCATGTCCCTGAAGACAAAGTTTGTTACCTCAAGTTCCTCAAACAAGCTATGTTCACCTTGTTTCTACAACCAGAGGCATTTTGGGAGGGAACTGAGAACAGGTCTCAAACTATGGTTTCCGAGTGTATGTATGAGTGGAGTTCTCCAAGGCTCAATCATTGGTCCTCTCTTATTTTAATATTTATGTGATTCCATAAGATAAGATCAGCATAAATAATGTTATTATTTAGATTATTCTAAGACTTTTAGAATGAGATATTTGACTTGATTTTCTGTATGCAGGTTACTAGCAGCAACACCACCCTGAGGTCACCTGACACGCAGCACGGTGAAAGACCCATCTTTCATGCCTAGAGCGAGTTGAGATCCGTCGTTGTTGAAGGAAACACTGCGGACAGATTCCTCCATGTTGCAGCGAGCCAGCAGAGTGTGGTCAGGAAGACTCCATAGCCTGAAAGACAGACAGACAGATAGGTGAGAGACAGACTGGTAAACGCAGCTGATCAGCAGCATGGCGGCATGGTGGCGCGTCAGACTGACCTGACGGAGCGGTCGTCACTCCCAGTGACAGCAACCGGTTGTTTGGGGTGCAGATCAAGTGCCCATAGCTCGCCCTCACTGTGACCTTGCATCAACAGAACTGGTTTGTCCCGGTCTCTGACCATGACCTCAAAGATCTCGCTGTCTTGCGTCCCCGCCAGGATCCGATCGGCCTTCCAGCAAACACTGCGGATCGACAGACCTGAAACCGAAAACACACCAGACATGTCTCGAAGAGGTCTGGCTCCGTTTCAAACACAAAAGTAAAATATTTTATGACATAATCATCATGTTGACGGAGCACGTGTTTGATGGCGTTGTTCTACAAATAGAGCTAAAGATTATCAACAATCTGCTGATTATGTCCTCAAAGGATTCAGTTAATATTTAAAAAGATGAAGAACAAATTATTAATCTGAGAATCTGGGAGGAAAAATCTTTTGTAACGAATAATAAACTGAACAAACTGTTGAGGATGAAGGGCTCAGAGGGTCAACGGTGACTAAAGCTGCATCTCCACTGCGTAGTACCTGCTCTACTCTACTCGCCTCACCTTGGTATCAGGTACTTTTCTGCCGGTCGTTTTCCATTACAGTATGGTACCTCCTCAGAACTGCGGTGGCATAGTCTTCAACGCGACACAAACCTCTAGTGATCCTCTCATCAGCTGTTTAAGACAGGAACGTCTGCACCTCTTCAATATAGCAGCTGCAATAAAAAAAAGTTACGGTCGCTGAAGTAGCTTCGCTGTTTGAGTGTGGCGGCCATTGATTTGTGCTGTAAAGGATACTCTGTGTGTGCCGGGCATTGACCAATCAGTGGTCTGTAATGTTTCAAGTGACCTTTTAGTACTTGCTCGGCTCGCTTGGAACCACAACGGAAGAGTGGTAGTAGTAGTAGTAGTAGTAGTAGTACCAGGTACAAGGTACTTTTTACCTAGTGGAAACGCAAACTAGTTGAGTAGAGGCAGTACTACGCAGTGGAAATGGGGCTTTAGTACCAGATGTAGTTCAAGTATCAGATGTAGTTTAAGTAACAGATGTAGTTTAAGTACCAGATGAAGTTAAGTTACCAGATGTAGTTTAGTTACCAGATGTAGTTTAAGTACCAGATGTATTTTAAGTATCAGTTAGTTATTCCTAGGACTGGATGAGTCAATCCCTTAGTAGTTACACTATCCTGATGGCATCTTGGCTTGTGAGAGACTTTGTGGGAGACTTTTGGGTGATGGTGGCACCGGTTGTGTAGGAGGGGGGCGGCCAGGGGATGAGGGCCTGGTTATAGTTTGTTACTTCCTCTGGATGCGTTGAGGTCTTCAGGAGGTGCCCAACCTTCACTGAGTGTTTCGGCCTTTATCCTCAACACTCTCTGGTTGGCAGGCTGGCAGCGGTGGCCAGGTTACTGCCCCTCTTATCCGAGTTTGCAGGCTGTAATGGCCGCCATATGTAGTTTAAGTATCAGATGTACTGTAGTTTAAGTACCAGATGTAGTTTAAGTATCAGATGTAGTTTAAAGGTATACTCCCACTCAGTATATTCTTGCTCTACAGCCTGATATAACTGTCATATTTTTAACACTGCGGAATACAGAGAACAATTCCAATCTTAATCCCCTGAGGGGAGAATATTCTGAAGTAAACAAAGGGCCATTTTCAAATTCGGTGACGTCACACCTTTCTATGTCTTCCCCAAGGGCTTCCCCAGATTTCTAGAACACACAAGGCCCCACGCGCATGCATGGAAGTTTCAGCTCTGCGATCAAATGGAGAAGAGAAAGCGTGGACGACCTAAAATAACAGATAGTGCGAGGAAAAGGCGTCGAGTATCTGACGAAAAGAAACGGAGAGCAAAACTGGTAAATATTGGAGAGCAGAGGGGTCGATAGGAGCGACTGAAATCAAAATCTGGACACGAGACACATGAAAGTTTTGCCGACGCCTTACTCAGCAGGTGATCTGCATGTAACATAAGGTTTAACATCACAGACTTCTTTTTTTAACGTTAGCCGTCCAATTTCTGTTTTGGATCTGGCCTTGCCCAAAGCGTATCCATCATGGCATCAGTCCATGTAGTCTATGAGCGATAATAGGACTACCAAAGTAGGAAGGCTACGGAATTGACTATGCCTGTGTGGTCTGTTTCGTAAACATCAGCCCAGTTTTGACGCACATGGACGTGTTTTGTGCATGCGCATTACCTGCTGTAGAAACGGCAGTCAGCTGGAGGAATCCAAACAAATCTCCCCACGGAATTCCCTTTCGTTTGGCATGTTTTTGTTAGAATTACGCATTGAAACTTGACCAAATATTAAATGATATTTATTAATTTATATGCCGCATTTTGGGTGGAATGCATTTTGTACGCCTAGGCTGTTAGTTGATTGGGAGTATACCTTTAAGTACCAGTTGTAGTTTAAGTACCAGTCCATCTGTGCTCCATGTGTTGGTGTTAAATGAGGTGTGGTCAGGAATTAAAACAAGGTGTGGTCAGGTGTTAAAATTAGGTTTGGCCAGGAGTTAAAATGAGGTGTGGTTAGGTGTCAAAAAGAAGATGTGGTCACGACTTAAAACAAGGTGTGGTCGTGTTAAAATGAGACATGGTCAGCAGCATTGTTGGAGCATTGCTATCTTGAGGCAGCAGAAAGTGATTGAACCATTGACCAACAAAAGCCTGCTCTTAAGTCAATGCTGCAGTATTTTTACTGGTATTTAAAGGACGCATCAGATGCGCCTACATAGGCCGTTTCACAATGCATGTACACTCTGCTGGTTACACACAAGTGATGCACTTACACCCGGCTGGTTACACACTAGTGATGCACGGAGCGGCTCCGACTTCATCACATTTTCATCGTCTTTTTAACAGGATCATGATCCCTCACTGGCTTCCCACCACGACCTTAACCAGCTGAAACTTAAAACCAGATTGTACGACAAGAGTCCAGCTCTGGGCTTGGTGACGGACCTTTGTACCCCTGCTCCGCTTCCCTCAGGTCGATCTTGGTGATGGGTTTGAAGTCGACATCCCACAGTCGGATGCAGCCGTCTCGTCCTCCCGTGGCGAACCCTTCGTCACAGGCGTGCATGCTGAAGATCCCCGCCTGAAGGAAAACAGTTCACATCAGTCCTGCTGCATCTCAGCCTCCCTGAACCGAACCAGACCTTTACCTTTGTAGACCAGGTGTGTACTGGTGTACTTCTGAGTATTCAGTATTCACCCCGTGTGCAGCCTGTATGGTCCTGATCAGAGTGACCCCTCTCCACACGTACACGTCTCCGTTCAGGGCGCCGGAGTACGTCAGCTCGTCTTTGGCTGCAGAGACACACAGGATGGTCTGCAGGTCGCCCGTCTTCCCAAAGATCCCTCTCTTAGGAGTCAGAGCATTCCCGCATAGTGTCCAGAACTACACAGAGGACACAAACCGTTAATCAATATCAATCTGTTAATCAATGAGACGATCAATAGAAAATCATTTCAATAACAAACATACATGGCGGATATTCGCGTCTCACCTTGATGTGTTTGACACCACAGCTGACCAGTCTGCTGGCCTGGACCGGATCCCAGACCACATCAAAGATCTGTGGAACAGAAGGGACAATGTTACCTGTCCGTCCAGATAGGAGCTGCATCACATGACACCTGAACATCTGAGCTAATGGTCGTACTCTGTCTGAGTGTCCTGTTGCCGTGGCGAGGACTCGTCCTCTCCTCCAGTCCCACACACACAGCGTGTTCTTGGCGTCCAGACCAACCGACACCAGCCGCTGTCGACACAAACAAGAGTCAGGTGAGATGTAAAAACAGGTAAGATATAGTGACATCATCATGATGGGCATGGTCACACCTGTCCATCAGAGTCAAAGGCCAGACAGGCCACTCCATGTGTGTGGACGTCCCTCAGGATGGAGACGGTCTGCATGGCGTAGGTGTCCCAGATACAGATGAACGGGTCCTTACCCACCTGACCCGTTGCCACCTGGACCTTATCCGGATGGAGCGCCAGACTGGGGTGGGTGGGTAGAGAGAGGTAGAGAGAGACAGAGGTAGAGAGAGGTAGAGGTAGAGAGAAAGAGGTAAAGAGAGACAGAGGTAGACAGAGACAGAGGTAGAGAGAAAGAGGTAAAGAGAGACAGAAGTAGAGGTAGAGAGACAGAGGTACATGTAGAAAGAGAGGTAGAGGTCGAGAGACAGAGGTAAAGACAGAGGTAGAGAGAGGTAGAGGTAAACAGAGGTAGAGAGAGACAGATGTAGACAGAGAGAGGTAGAGGTAGCGAGACAGATGTAGAGGTAGAGAGAGGCAGAGAGAGACAGAGGTAGTGAGAGGTAGAAGTAGCGAGACAGATGTAGAGAGAGACAGAGGTAGACAGAGACAGGCAGAGGTAGAGAGACAGAGGTAGAGGAAGAGGTAGAGAGGTAGAGGTAGAGAGAGACAGATGTAGAGAGAGACAGAGGTAGAGGTAGAGAGAGGTAGAGAGAAAGAGGTAAAGAGAGACAGAGGTGGAGGTAGAGAGACAGTGGTAGAGAGAGAGACAGAGGTAGAGGCAGAGAGAGGTAGAGAAAGAGGTAAAGAGACAGAAGTAGCGGTAGAGAGACAGAGGTAGAGGTAGAAAGAGAGGTAGAGGTAGAGAGAAAGAGGTAGAGAGAAAGAGGTAAAAAAGACAGAGGTAGAGAGAGACAGAGGTAGAGAGAGACAGATGTAGATGTAGAGAGAGGTAGAGAGAGACAGAGGTAGAGGTAGAGAGAGGTAGATAGAGATAGAGATAGCGAGACAGATGTAGAGAAAGACAGAGGTAGATGGAGGTAGAGGTAGAGAGACAGAGGTACATGTAGAAAGAGAGGAAGAGGTAAAGAGACAGAGGTAGAGGTAGAGAGAGGTAGACAGAGGTAGAGAGAAAGAGGTAGAGAGACAGAGGTAGAGGTTTGGACTTGTTCCTGTTTTCTATTATTTAATCTCTGTCTCCTTTTAACTCATTTGAGGTCAGAGGTTTGTCAGGATGCAGCAGACCATGATGGGAAGGACTGTGTTCTAAATGTCAGCAGCCTTCATCAGCTCATCTTCATCATCATCCTTTTCCTCGTCTAAACAAGTGTGTCTTAAATCAGCCTCCATCTATATTCAGTCAATAAAATATCAATCACAGTTTAACAGCTGCAGGTGTTCCATTCAGACCACCTGCATCAAATGATGTACTATATGTATACTGAGCAACAGTGCAAACGTATAATTTGAAAAACCCTGTAATTTCTATTCACTAGCCCTAATCTACTGAAACAAACAATCATGTGATAAACTGAATAGACTTTTAAAGTACCCACAGCCAAAACATGTTAAATCATGAATAACCGTAATTTAGTCATAACATAGAAATAAGTCATTGCTGCATTTCAGAGTAAACGATGATGTTGGTGAGGTTTTTTTCTGCATGATTGAAAAGACCTGGCCAAGGTGATAATTTACCAGGTCTAATTAATGTCCTAGAGAAACAACTGACGATGCGACGATTCCCGAAAGAACTTACGTGAACGCGCAGTTGGGATGCTATGGTTGGAACTCTGTAGACAGTAGTTCCAGATGTTATGGCTGATTGCAAAGTGGACGGAGATCACATTTAGTGACAAGTCTGGATTTAACTTGTACACAGCTGGTGGTCGTTGGCGTTTGTACCATCGCCGCGAAGACCACTATCCTGCCGCATACGTCCAGGAAGCGAATCGTTTGGTGGTGGTGTCATGATGTGGGGGGCCACTGCTAATGGATGGCGGTCAGAACTTGTCCACATTCACGGCCATCCGTCAGCGAAATACGGTCCACACGTCATTCCCAGGATACAGCAATCAGGCATCACCTTCATGCATGACAATGCCCTCTATGGGACGCTCGGGATCACCGGGTGAGAGAGAGAGATCTCGCTCCAGCAACACATTAACAACTTGTCACAGCACTGCAGGAAGAATGGCATGCCATCCTAAAAGCCCAGATTAACATCTTATCCATTCAGGAGGTGTAAATGCTAGAGGTAGACATGCACAGTAGTGACAATTTTTGTTCTCTGTCTCACCATCCACACTTTTTGACTTGTAAACACTAAGGCAAAAACCACTAATCTATATGGCTAAAGGGTGAATAAAGATGTGTGAACCATAATTTTCCTTTGATATTTAATATGAACAGGATGGCATGACATTAAAAAAAATGTAATTCTACTTTTGGTCAGTATATTTACTACATATAGAGTTTAAGTGTCTATATATACATATACATATATATACACACACAGATATTCAGTTTTTAAATCCACAGACCAGTGGAGCACGCTTGGCTAATGCTACATTAGCAAGATAATTGTATAAAGCACAGTACATTCTACCTTTTCCTAGAGATTCCTCACCTGATGATGTCATCGTTGTGTCCCAGATAGAACTTCTGGGTGTGTTCCCGGGTGTTGTAGACCACGCCCACCCCAGCCACAAAGTACACCACCTCTTTTCCGGCAGAGTAGTAGAGGTTATTGCGACACTGGTGACCTCTATATCCATGGATCCACTCCAGCCTCAACTGGCAGCGCGGCGCTGTCTTATCCGACATGTCGGCTCAAACCTCAACGTTAAGGATCCACAGAGAAAAAAAAGAACGTTTTTGTAAAAGAACCAGGAAGTCTGAGCAGGTTGGTCCAGAGCGACGAAAAAATGATGATACGGTGGGGTGTCATCGACGAAACAAAAATATTTATAAGGTTAAACGTTAATTAAATTAACTTTTTATTCTTCATGGATGAAATAATGAACTGAAGTATAAATGTCAGGATGGAAGCGCTGCGTGCAGCGAAGCACTAAATGCTAGATAGCAGCAGAGTGCTACACGTTAGCATTCAGCAGAGTGCTACGTTCTAAAAACTGTTGTGATCTGGTGAACTTCTCAGGACCCAATCAGATGATCAGAAAGATCTCCAATAAAAATGGAACATTCATCCTAATCTAAATTTAACGTTTTCATTCATGATGATAAAATCATTTTGAGATGTTCTACTTTTATGAGATCATTGCTGTTTGGCCTCAAGTTAACATTTCAGAACCATTTTAGTGAAACTGTGGCGACTCCTGGAGGCATTTTTCAGACCAATGAAGCCGGAACATTCCCGGCATTTAGATTGGATGGGTATCAGATTCGGGTCCTTACAGGACGTCTTCAGTGTTCCCTAGTGAGGTCACCAGAAGAACAGATGATCTGTGTAGAACATAAAATACGTCTGTATGCGCAGCTGGAGAACATTAAATGATCTCAGAGTAGAAACGAGCAGTCCAGTGTCGTTACAATCTACATTATGTTCCGTTAGAACCTTGAAAAAAAATCACCGACTGTTCTACAAACGAAGCGTCTTAAAGCTGAAACGGCTGAAAATCCCTCCGCCGTCTGTTTCAGATCAGATTACAGCACCGATTTATGAGAGAAAACCTCCGTCCGAACCTCCAACGACTCATCATGCTCTAGCAGCAGGAGCCAAACCCATCACAGACCCGCAGCGGCGCCCCGGCACCATACAACCCGGAAAAATAGAGAATGATGAGGGAAAGACGGAATATTAACGGGGATCCCAGAAATGACTGACAGCGTCAAGCAGGAAGAACTACACCATCACTTCCTGTTAACTTTTAAAATTAGTGACTTACTGCCAGCGCGTTTTTTTTCTGGTCTGTTTTTAGTGTAAACAAAAATAATGAACAATCATTTTATTTTTTATCTATTTCAATGGAAGTATCAGTAGTGGTAAGTACATCTGACTTTTGAGTAACATAGCCTTATTCCAGTTTTGTGTTTAATTGTTATATGGATGATAAAATTACGTGTAATACCGCAAGTCATCGGTTTTAAATGCGCTCCTGTTCGCTTTTATTTTGAAGTCCGCTCCTCCACATTCCGGTCTTCCTCGCGCTCACGTCCGCGAGCTTCTTGCCTCAGTCAGAGTCTCCGGTCATGTAGCGATCCACTCCTTACGCTGTGGTGCATGACGGGAAGTGTAGTGTTTTAACCGGTAGCTGGCTTCCTCATCCAATCAGCTTCAGGTCAGCTAGTCAGCTATCTGTCAGGTGAGGAACCACTGATGACATCACACGACTGACCAATCGGCAGCATGTAAAGGCAACTTTCAAACTATACATCCTGTTAGCCCTATTCTAGTGACACCTGAAGAACCAATGAACAGGGTTCTAAAATCTGCATTTGTAAGTTGAAAAAGTCAGAAAGTTTGCATCATGTAAATAAGCTGGACATGCCCTCAAAGACCTGTAGAACGTCTACATAGACCCTTGTTCAGAGGTTCTTTAAATCATTAGAACCCTATATCCCATAGCAGAATGTGTCGTGGACGATGGACCAATGGCTGCCTGAGCTGAAGAACATTTAAATAAAACCTTTGATGGTTTTGGATCTCTGACATCCTGAGTAAATATGTCATCAGTTGGTTTGTTAAAAAAGTTCCAAAGGATCTTATCCAAACACAACATCCCAGTACACTTCAAACTCAGCAATACCCTAAGACAAAGACTGGTTCACCCTAAGGACAAAACACCCAATCACAACCAAAGCAATGTGGTTTATGCAGTTCAATGCAGTGAGGAGTGCAATGATCTGTATATAGGGGAGACAAAGCAGCCACTCCACAGACGCATGGCACAACACAGGAGGGCCAGCTCTTCAGGACAGAGTCGGCAGTTCACCTACACCTAAAGGACAAAGGACACTCATTTGAGGACAACAATGTTCACATTCTGGACAGGGAGGACAGATGGTTTGAAAGAGGAGTGAAAGAAGCCATCTCTGTCAAATTGGAACGACCATCCCTGAACGGGTGGGGTTTTACGCCATCACGTGTCACCTACATACAATGGAGTCCTAACTTCTCTTCCACGCCGGTTTCACCGTTATGCTAACGACCTACATAATGGCTCAATATGCATAACAGAGACAGCTGGTCCCAGCAACCCCAACGACCCACAATAGGACTGGACCAGGAAGAAAAGGAAAGGGAACAGGTTACTTAACGACTATCAAGGTAGTTTACATCTCAGAGCATAAATACCCTGACCCCGTACCAACGGTTTAGAACTGATGAAGCCTCTCGGATGAGAGGTGAAACGTCTTCAAGCTAAGAAAAGAAGTCCAGTTGCTTCTGAATCAACCTTCAAGGACTTGTTAATAAAGTTTCAATAAAAAAGACAAAACAAGAGTAAAGTTTGAAGCTTTAATGACATCACAGACATGTGACAGAGAGCGTCTACAGGTTCATACATGAGAGAAGCCTTTATGTTCTGACGTGTTTAAATATTTGGATCAGGTTCTGGTTCATTCCGACAGGAACCTCTGATTGTGCAGCGTTAGCTTCCATACATGTTACATATAGATATACAGTGAGCAATACGAGTATCAAAGAGCAGAGAACCTGTACGCAGCGCTGCGCCACGACAAGCGAGTACTGTCTGCAGTACATGAAGTACTTCTACCATTAGCAGTGTGTTTTATACATACCGGAGTATCTGAGAACCAAAAATGTTAACGAAGCATGCAAGTGGACGTTTCTACATCACACAGCTCCTGCCTGGATGAAAAGAGGAGAAAAACAATAAAAAATAAATGTAAATGTTCCAGTTTGTCGACGGCAGAGGAAGAACGGAGGCAGTCTCGGACACGCCCTCAAAACAACTCAAGTAGAAAAATAACTAGATTAAAGAGGGTGGTCCCTGCTGATGTCACCAATAGAGGCGGCGGTTTCGACGCTGTGATGTAACATCAACGTCAGACGATGTAATTCAACGTTCACTGTTACATCACAACATTTAAACCAGGAGGTGCCACTCTGCCGCCAGAAACCACATAAGGAAAAGAAAAATGCTTCGGTGAAACGTCTGTAGCGTCTGGCTCCGCCTCCACAGAACGACCCATTCAAACGTTTGCGGCGAGGACTGGTGTTAAAGGAGGAGGGGAAACCTTCTGAGTCGGTTACACCGCCGCTTTCCTGATATTCTACTGTTTCTTCTTGCTGAACAGACTGAAGCGTTTCTCCTTCTCCTTCTCTTTGTCCTTCTCTCTCTTCCCGGGACTCGACTCCGTGGTGAGCGTGACGACGGCCGGCAGCGTCTGAGCACGCCCAGATGCCGGCGTACCGGGGTTGCTGCCCTGCCTGTCGGAGGCGTTGGCGTTCAGGATGGCCTGGATCCAGGTGCTCATCTCCTCCTGCAGGGGGCGACAGAGCTGAGTGACGGTTCTACAGACAGTTTAAAAACGTTACAGTCGACAAACTTACTTCATCTTTGGCTTGGAACAGAAACTCGTTTCCATCAGTCAGTCTGGAAAAAAAGATCAAACACACAGCGGTTATGTCATTCATGTGTGTTACCATGGTTAACTCCTGGTTCATTGTCACACACAAACACAGACACTGATCAGGTGTGTGTGACGCGTCACTGATTGGATGTCCTCACCTGAGTTTGAAGACGTGTTTCTTCTTCTTGTAGTCCGAAGCCACGTCACACGTCGACTCCTTCAGGCTGACGGGGACCTCCCCGTGGTACGGGACGCCCTGAGCTGCCGCCTTGCTGTCCTTATAGAAACCCATCTCCTGGTTGTTGACGACGCAGTACACGTTGTGCCACGATCTGCCAATCACAGAGCAGCGTCAGCCCGTGTTGAACAGAGGAGGAGTTTACCTGCAGTGGAGGATCTTACCTGTTCGACGCCTTCTTGTTGTGTCCCTCCCACTCGTGTTTGCGGTGCAGGAGTCCCTCCAGTTGCGAGGACAAGTCCTGGTTCTTGGGTGGCAGTGTGGACGACTGGCTTGTCTTACTCTTCCTGCCGGCGGTTGGGGAGGTGCCAGGACTTGGCTCCTTGGAGCTGCGCTCGGCCACGCCGTTCACCAGATCTCCGCCATCCACGCCATCCTGGATGAGATGAGAAAACTCTAAGACGGCGGAAGCTGGGACAGTTTTTACTACTAGAGATACGTCCTCTGTGACCAAGTCAAGTCAATTTATTTATATAGCACATTTAAAATACAACACAGCGTTGCCCAAAGTGCTGAAACTGTACTGTACTGTACAGTTCAAACTCTACTGCCGCTGTTGGTCCTGATGGGAGCACTGACCCGAGGAGAGTCCTGGTCTGACGGAAGTCCGTTCTGAGTGACGCCGCTGCTGCAGAGACACAAACACAATCAGTTAGCTTATTGTTGAAGCTGCAGTTCCTCAGTCGTCCACCAGGTGATCAGACTGTATTCATAAGTCACCTCTGCTGCTCAGACTCCTCCTGCTGAATGACGGGCGGCTCTGGAGATGGTGGCCTCCTCATCCTCTCCTCTTCCTCCTGCTGCCTCCTCACCTCCAGCAGCTCCAGCTGGAAACAGAAATAACGTCAGCCCCCGCCCCTCTTCGGTGCCATGTTGCTTCACAATACTTGAACATAGAAACATGATTAAAAGTTTAAACTGGTCACCAGACTTGGGACTTTCCTGGCCTAAATGGACATTTTGATATGTAGACTGGTTTTCATGAAATCCCAGTTTAGGTTTGGGGTCATTTCGGCTGGTTTCAGATTTTATAATGGGTGTGTACTGCAGGAATGTTGAGAGAGTGGTGACATCGTCGTTAGAGTGGTGACGACATTGTGAATTTGAAACTGTTGAAAATTTTCCTTCAGATTTGAATAAATAAATAAACAAACTCCAAACACTAAAATATAAAATAACAACTGAAATGTTGGTTTGTTTTTCTAGTGACATCAGGAACAGATCTGATCTGTTTTGTCCCTGTGTGTTCACCGTTGTCAGCCTCTCCAGGGCTGAGAAGCGCTCCTCCCAGGTGGCGGCGGACTTCTCAAAAGCCTCATGGCGTTTGATGAGCTTCTCCACCTCGTCCACGCTCTGACCCATCTCCCTGCCGGACAGGTACGGCTCCTGACCCAGCAGCCAGGCCTCGGCCACGCCCGCGTCCCTGGAGAACTGGTGCACCTCCAGGACTGAGGGGGGGGCAGAGGGGGGCTTGGAGTCAGCAACAGCAGGGGAGGGATTAGACATGAAACATCACACTTCAGTTTAAATAAAGGTCTTACTGAGTCGTAGCCACTCCCATCGATCCTCCCACTTGTCAATCATCTCTTTCCTCTTGTCGGTCAGCTGAAGCAGCTTCTCTTTAATCTGGACACAGTCAATCAATCAATCAGCTGATCAATATCCACATATTTTAATGGTGCCATGATGATGATGTCTCTCTTCTTCTGGTTAAAATAAAATAAAAACTTACAAAATAAAAGATTTTTTCCTCAAAAATAACTTGTTTCTAAATTAAAAATAAATTTTCTTATCATAAATTATCAAACATGATTAATAACTTTAATGCTGAATCATTTTTTCCAAAAGATTAAAACATTTTCAAACAATGAAATCTTTGGTTCCATCTTTGTCAGCGTTGATGTGTCATGTGACTGTCCTCCTCCTCACCTCCTCTGCGGCGTAGTGTTTCCGGGCCAGCAGGGCCTTCCCCAGCTCAATGCAGGCAGTGAAGCTGTCGTTTCGGGCATCGATCTCGGCCTTGATACCCTGGTGGTTGTTCATGAGCAGCTCCACCGAAGACACATCTCTGAGGAAACACACATTTGTTATTTCGGCTGTGATTGGACGCCGACACCCAGCCGACAGCAGCAGACCTCTGGTGAGTACCTGGGGTTCTCCTGGGCCTCGATGAGCCGGATCACGTCCTCCATCCACAGCATCAGGTCTCGGACCATGCTTAAGAACCTGAACTTGTCTCCGGTGTCGAGGAGGCGGACCCTGCGTTCGTCGCAAGCCTCCAGCAGACTCCTCCAGTTTTCCAGCACTTCGCTCTCCCTCCGCTGGATATCGTCGGCTTTGTCTCCAGCATACGCTGACTGGAGGCGGACCGCGTCCTCCTGCAGCTGCCTCACCTGCAGCACAAAGGTCAAAGGTCACTGACTCAAACTTCTGTTCTAGCATTAAAAAAAAATCTGAAACCTAGCTAGCCAGAAGCTAAGCTAAAACTGTATTAGTGCAACCAATTCTGCAAAACCTGGTGGTTCAGTTTGGGTCCAGCTGGGTTTCAGTCGCTCCTTGTCTTTAATTCATTTATCTTTCTGCTGATTCATCAATAAAAGCATCAAACTCTCACTGAACTTAGATTGGCTCATAGCTGACCCTTCTCACACCATCTTCACTTCAAAAAGTGATTTATTATGGAAAATTGGTGAGACTGTATGCCATTTCACATCCAAATCTGCCAAGTTACAGGCCTACTGCCATATTTGAATGGAATGAGTTATAATTGGACCAAATCTTCCCCAGCAGAGACAGACCACAGAACAAAATTTCATTCAAATTGTGAGGAGCGACCATGTTGCGTCCAATGAGAAGCCAAGGTGTATTTCCTTCCTGGGAAAGCCACTTCTCAAAGGGCGAAGCATAAAGGATAAATAATACATCTCAAAATTAGGGAAGCCAAATCCTCCTAGTTGTTTGCTCTGACAAAGAGTTGTATGATTGAGCATTGGACGTTCCCCTTTCCAACTCCAGTAGTGGGGAGGTGTGGGTAGTGGAAGCATACTGGTTCTGGCAATAGGCTATGTTCATAGTAATAATTGATATACGACTTTTGGTTAAACCACCTGTCCAAGTCTTTACAAATGGAGTAGCACAACGTTTTATAGTTAGCATTTTCTCAAGAGTTGAAAATATATGAATACCTAGGTATTTAAAGGAAGATACTTTAGGAATTTCTGTTTGCAGTCCTGAATAATCTGATAGAGTACTTAAAGGCAGAAGAGCACATTTCTTCAGGTTTATTTTGTAGCCTGAAAAAGAACTAAAGAGAGTAAAAATCTCTATAACTTTTGGTAAATCAGATATTACATAACCAAGATATAGTAAAATGTCATCTGCATACAACGAGATAGAATTATGTGTATTCCCCACAGTAATGGAGGTATATTGTGAGACTGATGGATTTTTTGAGCTAAGGGCTCTAATGATAAAGCAATTAACAGCGGAGAGAGAGGGCATCCTTGCCGTGTTCCTCTACAAACTGAAAACTGAGATGAAAAATAGTTTCTAGTTAGTACTTGAACACAGGCATTATTATATAGAATATTTAACATGTTTAGAAATTGTTTCCCAAATCCCATGTGATTTAAAGTAAACCAAAGAAAATCCCATTTCCATTGCAATGAAGTTGACTTACAAGCAGAAAAAATTATATGCAACAATCTTGTAACATTGTCAGCTGCTAATCTAGTTTTCATAAAACCAGTTTGATCTATGTGAACTAATTTAGGAATAATTGTGTCTAATCTGTGGGCTAGAGTTTTGGCAAACAATTTTATATTTGAATTCAGCAGTGATATTGGTCTACAGCTTGTACAGACTGTGGGATCTCTGTATGGTTTACAGAGGAGTGATATAATAGCTGTATAACATCTCTATTAAAGAAGCCTTCCTGAACAGCTGTGAGGAACATGTCGAGCGTTAGTGGGCCAAGGTCTTGCTAGAATGTAAGATAAAACTCTGAAAGGAAATGAAAGGATGCCATCTAATCCAAGAGATTTACCTTTCTTCATTAATTTCAATGATTCAAATAATTCATCTGTTATTGTAGAATCTAGAATATTTATATCATCACCTGACAGACTTGGCAAGGCTAAGTCCTTAAAAAAAGAACTAATGGTTTCTGTATTACCACTTATATAATTTTTTATAGAAACGTTTGAATTGCTGATTAATTAATGAATGATCATGTAAGAGGGAACCATCCTCTGCCTGGATTGAATGGATATCTGCCAGATGGTCATTATTACGCAATTTGCTTGCGAGAAGAAAACTGGGTTTACTCCCATCAAGGTAATGTAATTGTCGTGTTCTGTGAATTAAAAACTATGACCTTTTTCCAAGGATTCCATTTAACTTAACCTTAACCAATGATATTTCTCTCTGTCGTTACACTGAAAAATTATCATGTTGTTGTCAGATTAGTGATGCTAAGATACACTCCAAGCTATTGATTTCCTTTAACTGTTCTCTGTTTTGGCCAGACACAAAAGATATTGAGTTATTTCTTATAAATCCTTTAATATCATCCCATAAAATCCAAACGACTGAGACTGAATTTTTATTGATATCTAGAAATTCCTTTAAAGCTTCTCTAAATTGACCACAATAAGTAGCGTTTTGCAGAAGAGACGTGTTAAATGTCCATCGAGTGGCAGGATTTGGAATTTTGTTAAGTAATAGAGTACATAAGTTAGCATGGTGACCTGAGAGTGACATGTACACTATTTATGCCTACCAGAGTAAAATGTAAAGTCTCTCTTGTCTGGATTACATGTACGCCATATATCTAATAGTGAGTAATCAGATATTAAATTTTTCAGAGCACGGGTGTTTAAGAGGGTATTTTTACTTTCATTCAAATTTTCATCCAAATTTTAATTTCATAACTGCTGCCATCAGTAACTGATGGTTACTCGTCATGCGCCTTCAACCGCAAACATTCCCTTAAAACGTCCCCAATAGACCAGGTCAGGTGTCACCTGTGTCTCCTTAAACCCAGAGCATCCCCACGAAGGAGGTTCTGTGTGACTGACCTGTGTTCCCAGAGCCTGGATGTCGTGTTCAAAGGTGGTGTGCATCCTCTGCAGAGTCTCCACCGTGTTTTGGTCGCGGCCGACCTCCTCCGGCAGCTTCTTTTGCTTGTCCAGGATGCGTCCCAGGATCTCCTTGGCGTCGTGGTAGAACTTGTGAAGCTCGAAGGAGGCGGCAAGAATCTGCGTCCTGGTGTCGATGAGCTCCAGTAGGTCAGCCCAGGCCTCGTTCAGCCCGTCCTTCCACTCTGCCACAGTCGCCGCGTCACCGTGACCGGCGTTGATGAGCTCATCCGCCAGGCGGTTGACGGCGTCCACACGCTCCTGACCGATGTTCCCGGTGTCCCGAGCAAACTCCCGGAAACGCTCCTGCAACATCTGAGGGCGAGCACGTAGGTCAGAGGTCAGGTAGTACAAATACACATAAGAGTACTACAGTGCTACTACAGTATTGTAATACTGTAGGACCGGTCCATTAGCAGTAGTAGTATTAGGAGTACCACTACAAATCTTGTCAATCTGTCGGAATATTATTTTTATAATTATTTATAATTATTATTATTAGTAGTAGTAGTCACAGTAACGTGTTTGTAGACCTGTCCCAGTATTAGTGTCAGTAGTAATAGTGGTATCAGTAGTAGTATTAGTACTTGCAGAAACTCACAGTAACGTGTTCATAGTCCTGTCCCAGAATTAGTGTCGTTAGTAGTAGTAGTATCAGTAGTAATAGAAGTAGTACTCGCAGTAACTCACAGTAACGTGTTCGTAGTCCTGTCCCAGTATTAGTGTCAGTAGTATTTGTAGTATCAGTAGTAGTATTAGTAGTATCAGTATTAGTGTTAGTAGTATTAGTAGCATCTGTAGTAGTATTATTATTATCACTAGTAGTATTAGTAGTATCAGTAGTAGTATTCGCAGTAACTCACAGTAATGTGTTCGTAGTCCTGTCCCAGTAATGGTGTCAGTAGTATTAGTAGTATCAGTAGTCGTATTAGTAGTATCAGTATTCGTGTCAGTAGTATTATTAGTATCAGTAGTAGTATTAGTAGTATCAGTAATAGCATTAGTAGTATCAGTAGTAGTACTCGCAGTAACTCACAGTAACGTCTTCGTAGTCCTGTGCCAGTATTACTGTCAATAGTTTTAGTAGTATCAGTAGTAGTGTTAGTAGTATCAGTAGTAGTGTTAGTAGTATCTGTAGTAGTATCAGTAGTAGTACTCGCAGTAACTCACAGTAACATGTTCATAGTCCTGTCCCAGCTCGTGTGACCCAGCCACCACCTCCCTCTCCGCGATCCACTGCTCGAGGTCATCAACCTCCCGGTTCAGCTGGAAGAGGCGGAGCCTCTCGTCCAGTTTGCCCCGCCTCTCCTCTGATAGGTCCTTCAGGCCAGCATAGAGCTTATCAACCTGAGACTGACGCATGCTGATTCGCTCGCTGACACACACACACACACATACACACACACACACACACACACACACACACACACACACACACACACACACACACACACACACACACACACACACACACACACACACACACACACACACACACACACACACACACACACACACACACTCTGTTTAACTGGACTGAACTGGTCCAGTTTAGTTATTGGTCCACGACCAAAGACAGCCGCCATTCATAAATAAGTGACGTTAGCATAAAAGCGTGCCTTCACCTCTCGGGGTGTCCGTCAGCCACCAGGCCTCTACTGGTTTTGGACAGCTGGTGGACAGTCTCGGCATAGTCCTCCACCGCCTGCTCCACGATCTGATGCTTCTTCTGCATGGTGACGGCACTCTGCTCGTCCTGATCAATCCAAACACAAACTTTATTGATACAGCACTGTTTGTATGGTAAACCTGAGAGGCAAAACTTGGGGCTAAAAGTAGGAAAACACGACCAAAACAGACACCCTCCCCCCCCACCTTGGCCTTCTCCTCTGACATCATGTACAGCTCCTGCTCGCTCATCCAGGCCTCGGCCTCGGCGGCATCAAAGTAGTACTGTTGGGCTTTGTGCGCCTCCTCCAGCCGGCCGTGACGATGCTCTGCCTCCTCCATCAGCTGCCGCCAAAGCTCCTGCAGGTCAGCCAGGCGCTGGCGGATGACGTTCGCACTGGACGACTCGTCCTTCAGGAGGCTGTCGCTGCGCTCCAGGATGTCGTCAATGCGAGGCTGATGACCTGCGATCTCCTTCTGCAGAGTCTGACGAGCAACAGACGACGAGACGATTGATCAACACGACAAAGTCGTCATATTTACCATCGACTAACACGATTGTTGCATGTTGTCGTTTGAGGAGTATGAGTGGTGCCAAGAAACTAGCAACGGTAGTAGCAGCAAAGGACTTGGCCAAACTAGCGCTGCTAGTCATGGCTGTCACGGTTCCTACCTGGTTCTTCTTGATGAGCAGCTGGACTGTCTGCAGGTTGTGTCCATGGTTGGTGGACGTGGCAACGGGCATCCTCTCCTGAACCCACAGCTGGAAGAAAAAACACTGTGTAAAAAACACAACGTCCTGGTGGAAGCGCTGTAGACCAGGGTTTAGCATCTGTGGTTAGGACTTAGTGGTTCTCTGTTAATACTGGACTCGGTTTACTTTAAATCATTTACGTACGATCTCATCCTCAACATCTCTGTTGAACTGGTGAACCTCTCTTGATGCCACCAGGAAGTTCCTGCGGTGTCGCAGCGGCTCCAGCAGCTCCTGGAACTTCCTCTCCACCAGCTGCCTTCGCCCGTCAACCTCGTCCGTGTCCTTTACCTCCTGACCCAGCGCCTTCACCTGGCTCTGCAGCTCCACCACCTCCCGCTGACGCACCTCCACCTGGTTCTCCAGCATCTGCAGGGCGGAGTAACAGAGCTCCATCAAAATGTTTCACTCTGACACAGAATGAAGGTCACACCAACCATCGTCGTACCTGTTGCTTTTTCAGCAGGATGTTGACAGAGGTCAGGTCTTTGCCGTAGTCGTCAGATTGGATCTGACCCTCCAGTCCCCCCAGCCACTTGTCGAGGTCGGTGCAGCTCTGAGTGAACAGCTCCGCCTTGTTGGCGTCGAACAGACACTGAGCTTTAGTCTGCGTGGTGGACTCGAGCTCTATCCACATGGTGTGGAGCGCCGCCAGCTTCTTCTTCACCACCGCCTCCGTCTCCGGCTTCTCCGACACCAGCAGCAGGCCGTCCTATAGTCCAATGAACCAGGACATCAGGTTAAAGGTGACTGACATGTCACGACTTTACTGGACTTCATATTGTTAGCTAGATGCTAAAAAATCGGGAGCATTTTGAAAACATCAAAGTTGACCTAAAAATTCTGTTAACAAATATAAAAGCTAACTAACAATATCTATACTATTATCATTGACGGACAGGCTATGCTAGCACAAACCAGCAAGCTAACTCTTTTTAGCTCATTAATCACTTACATAATGTAATAAGCTAATTAAGCTGAAATAATAACTCCATTAGCCAGTTAAACATACAATAATCAATATTTTTTGCTTTGGGTTCAAACTGTTTTCCAACATATTAGCTAACAAGACGTTAAAGGTGATAATATGAGATGTTTGTTGTCATATAGAGGAAACACCTTCATACCACTAAAAGAGTAGCATGAGCTAGCTAGCTACTTTTTTTAATTTATCCTTTATTGATAGGACAGCCGAAGAGGTGACAGGAAATATGGGAGAGAGAGTGGGGGGGAAGACACACGGCAAATGGCCACGGGGTGGAATCGAACCCAAGCCTCGGTACATGGGGTGCGCGCTCTAAACACAGCGCTATCTGCGCCCCTAGCTACTTTTAAAGGATTTAAAATTAACATATTCCAGGTTCACATAGATTCAACACAAGAACTTAAATCCAGAACCGGGACAGACCTTCTGGATCTTGTCCAGCCACTCCTTGTTGGACTGCAGTTCGGCCATGAAGGCCTGGTGCTTGAGCCACTTGCTATGCAGATTTCGGGCCTCGTCATAGCTCATGTCCTGAGCGGTGAGCATCTTCTCGTTGATCCACAGCGACAGCTGGACACAAACACAACATGTTAGCGTTGTTGCTAAAAGGGTTCACAGCATTTATGGCTGAGGTGGAACAGACCTCCTGACAGTCCTGCAGGAACCTCTGCAGGTCTCTGTTGTCCTTCAGTCTCATCAGCAGCTCCACCGCAGCCTCACGGTTCTTCTTATGCCTGAAACAGTGACGACAGGTGACATCAGTACAGAATACTTCTGGTTGATTGGCTGGAAGGAAACAGATTCTCCTACTGGTTCATTTAAAGAACTCCATAAACACCTGGTGACAAGTTAACGAGGTTTAGCTTTAAAGACCATGTAATAAGATCACAGCCACTAAATGGACCTCTTGGTGATTTTCTCATACTCTACAGACTCTGACTGACTACTTCGGTCTACCTGCTCTTTCAATCCTCTCACCTGTGATGCAGTGCTAACCCTTAGTACAATGCTACATCACAGCTGTCGTATCAGCCCAGTGAGACCTGTAAGGTGAGCTCATGTCTACCTGTTGTCGATGGAGGCGACTCTCTCCTGGATACGTTCAGCGTTGATGTTTCCGTCGCTGGCCAGCCGCCTGCCGGCTTCTACCACGCCATTGATCTTCTCCTCGTTGGCGTCCATGGTGGTCATGAAGTCCTCCTGCGTCTTGATGGCGGCCTCTGCGCCTTCCAGAGTGGTGGGCATCTCAGTGTGGGCAAGGACATACTCCTGCAGGACACAGGAGAGTTAATACTGAGGCAAATAGTTTGTGGTTAAGTTTTCATTGAGCATGCGCTAAAGGGTTATAAAGGTTCATCCTCTGGAGACCAATCACCTGATTAGATTTTAGATCAGCGTGTCGTGAGGTCTGGGACCCATGAGGACTTAAATATCCACTCGAATCAGTGAAGAATAAAACCTCAAACTAAACTACCATCAATACATAACACAATAGCTAACTAAGAGGCATGCTATGCTAACAAATCTCTGCAATCAAATTCCAGTTCCTGGGAAAACTGTGGGTCAAATTGGTTCTACGTTTGCCAGCTAAAATAATACTTAACAAATTTAATATCTCATCAATAGGGCATGCTATACTAACATAAGTCAGCAGGCTAATTCCAGTCATTAAGCTAACTCCCGTCATTAATTATTTACATATTGTGTTCTGGTGGTGATCTGAACCTGGAGAGAAATAAATCTGATTAAACTATGGTTGACTAATAGCATCATAACTAGCTAATTATATCTGTACCATAAACAGGGGCATGCTATGCTAACACAAATTGGTTGAATAAAGGTTTGATCATGGCAGCTGTCATATTCAGATTGGGACAGACGTGTCGAACAGGCTGACCTGTAACACATGCATAAATAATATTTTATAGTTTGTTTTTCGGTTCTCTGATCCGTCAACAGCATGGATCCGATCCTGACCTCGAGTCTTCTATGTGAAGAGCGGTGAATCTTTACCTGGTTGTTGAGGAAGGCCTCGGCCTGCTTGGTGTCCCTGAGGAACAGCTGGTAAGCGTGGGACTGGGACAGCAGGTTCTGACGGTTCTCCCACATCTTGTGCAGCTCGTTCCAGCCGGTGTCGAGCGCCTGCAGCCGCTGTCGCAGGAACATGTACTGGGCATCCGTCTGGCCCTGCGTCACCATCTCCCCCATGTCCCGCATCTTCTGGTAGTCCTCCTCGTAGTTCTGGATCTCATTCTTGATTCCTTCGTGCTGGGCCATGAGCTTCTCGGCCTCAGCCAGCGTGTTGGGCATGTCCTCGGAGGCGATGGCCGTTTGAGTGCGGGACAGCCAGGACTGGAAGTCGTCCAGCTCACGCAGGAACTGCTGCAGCTTCCTGGCCTCGCCCAGAGACTCCTCACGGTTCTTCAGGGTGTTCTTCATTTCCTCCCAGACGGCGTTGATCTCAGCCAGGCGTCCCGTGATGGCCTTGGCCTGGTCGGGATGTTCCTCTGCAAGCCGCTGGGCCTCCCCTCGCAGATCATCCAGCTTGTCCTCAATGGCGGCGAGGTCGCGCTCCATGCCGGTCAGTTTACGCTGCAGGGCCATGACTCCGGTCAGGTCATTGCCCAGTTCCTGGGTGGACTCAATGACCTTGGTCTTCTCTTTGATCCAGGACTTGGTCTCGTTGCAGTCGAGGTGGTAGTTCTGAACTCCCAGAGCAGAGTTCAGGGACTCCTTCTTCTGGTCAACCAGATCGCGGAACTGACTCCACCTAGAGGTAGAGGAGGGAATCATCACTGCCTGCAGGTACAACCACAACTACACTTGTTTATGTTGACGATGCATCTTTATATCAGTAAGTAAAACTTTACTTATATAGCAGGAGGAAATGTTGGGTGTAGCCAGAAGGTTCTGGTTGGATGTGGGGTCAGCAGGGAGGAGCTAAACCTTTAAAAAGATCTTAAAATCAATTCTGAACTTGACAGGCAGCCGATGCAGTGAGGCTGATATGGGAGTAAAGTTGATGAGGTTTGTAAATGATGTTAAAATAAGGGACGCAGATAGCGCAGTGGTTAAAGCGCGGGCCCCATGTGTAGAGGCTGCAGTCCTTGTGTTGTGTCCATGGGTTCAATTCAATTCCCATTTGCCACATGTCTTCCCCTCTCTCTCTCCCCCCATTTCCTGTCTGCATCTTCACCTGTCCTGTACAATTAAAGGCAAAATGCCCCCCAAAAATAACTTTATTTTTATTTATCTATTTTTCAAACATTTAACATCAGATGCTGATAATAAAGATGTGATTTTTTTCAGCATTAAAAAACAGGATCAAACCAGTTTTCAGACAAAGTTCAACTGAGGGTCAATTAAATTATTCAACCCCCAAAATACTGTGGTATTATAAATATATTATAAATACTAGGGTTAAATTTGACAAAAACATTAGTTGTATCTGTTGTATTGATCTATTTACACTGTGAACAGTTGATCAATTGTAGATTTTATCAATACACCTGATATATAATGGATGTTTAATCATTTTGGTTCCAGCTGTAGTTGAGAACATCTTGTTGTATTTTCAGAACATCAGTTTGGTCAGAATGAAGTTGAGGGAAGTTAAATATGAACAGTCATCTATGCTGATGGAATCAGTGTCATCTGTGTGGAAAAGAACATACAACCAAACCCACTGATTATCCAGTCCATAGGACACATACAGAGGGAGACGAGGCTGGAACCGCGGACTGACCCCTGAGGGACATCGTATAGTGGCAGGTGAGGACATAGAGACCAAAACATTTGACCAATTTGACACAAACCACCACCAGGTAAGCCGGGGCACTCCCCCATCAGCCTGCTTGAGGAAGCAGCTTCAGGGCTGTTCTGTGATTTTAGTGAGGTTTGATCCCTTTAACAGCTGGTCAACGACAAGTTTTTCCAAATATAAAAGGTCATTTAGAAATGGGTCAAAAATTGTTCATAAAAGACTAAACGAGGCCAGCAGCTTTGTGTCCAGCCTTCTTTAACTGGTGGGTAAAACCAATTGACTGGAGGAAAGGTGCCGAAGAAGATCAGGTGGTGCTTCTGTTCATACCGATTGTTCAGTTTGTCCTGCTGTGTCTTGATGTCCTTCTCACTCGGGTGACCGTTGTGCATCAGCTGACGGGCTATCTGGTTGACCACGGCAACACGAGATGCTTGGTTGTTCATCTCCGGCTCCAGACTCTCAAACCTGCAAAGGACAGAGTGAATGCAACGCTGGCTAAAAGACAAGCATGTGTGCAGCATCTCGTTGTCCTACCTGTGCTGTATGACCTCCAGGTCCTCCAGTTTTTCAGGGATCTCCATGCTGTTCAGCCACTGCTCTTTCTCATCGATCCAGACCTCACAAGCGTTGGCCTCGCTGAACATCTTGTAGAGCGCCAGAGCATCCTGCAGCGCCTGCTTCCTCAGCTTCGTCAGTTCTGCCACCTCCTTGTAGCGCTCCTCGATGCCGACCAGGCGACCACGCACCTCCTGAGATTCTGCCTCCTCTTTGGGCAGGGAGGCGGCCTGTTCATGGAGTGAGTCGATGACTGGGCGGTAACTGGTCACCTCTGCCGCCGCATCCTTGTGCTTCCTGACCAGAGCTTGAGTCGAGAATTCATCATGGCCCGTCTCTCCGCTGGAGACAATCCGCAAGGCATCCAGTGTCCAGGCGTCAATGTCATCTGCATCAGCCTGAAACTGGTGCAGCGCCAGAGCCTCCTCCAGCCTCTTCTTCCTCGCCCCTGCCAGCTGTTCCAGCGCCGCCCACTGAGCTTGAAGGTCAGCAATACGCTCCTGGATCTTGTTTGCAGCGAAGTGGCCGGACTGCACCATGGCCTGGCCCTCCGCGATGGTGTGTTGGAGGTGGCCGGAGCGGCCGCTCATCTCATCCTCCAGGGCACGTTGCTGACTGAGGAGGCGCAGCGCCCCCGTCAGATCCTTGCCATGCTCAACAGAGGACAGGATCTGCTCCTTCTCGCGGATCCAGCCCTCCTCTTCAGCCATCTCCCAGAAGAACTTCCACAGACGGCGGGACTCTTCCAGGCGGGCGCGACGCTCTGCGGCCAGCTGAGTCAGCTCCTGGTAGCAGAACTCCAGGTGGGAAACCCGGTCCTGGATGACCTGAGGGTCACACGGCTTGTAGCCTGGAAACGAAGACCAACATTAGCTCTCATTGCTAACTGAAGACTGCTGCAGAACCTGAGAAACCACTACAGAGAGAAGCATCACTGTGTCCCTGCTCATGGTCCTATAGGATTCCTTGTTAGGAAGTCAGATATGGATCATGATCCAGATCTGGTAAATTAAACCTCTATGTGGAGAGGGTCAGTCTGTATTGGGTCACAGTAACAGAGAGGGACATGACACTGCCCCCTATATGTAGCTGAGATAATGCAGATTCAGAGTCACTAAATGGATTTATGGATCTGTGAGGGTAAGAAATCCTATCTAGACCAAAAATAGATCCAGATCCTCTAAGTCGCCATGTTTGGCTTGTTGTTGCAGGGATTGAGATACTGGCTATCTAGCCACTTGTCCCGTTCCTCGATTTGTTCCCGATTTGCGTTTCTAGTGGCCGCCTCAGCAACTCATACAACAGAGAGGCTCGTTTAAAGGCTTGAGATGGACACACCGAACACGGAGAACCTCCTGCTGACTGTGTTCTTTTGCCAGGGCATCCTCATTGGTGGTCGAAGAAGGGGTGCCGGCAACATTAACTATAGTTTCTCCTCTTAGCTTCATCACGCTCCTCTTCCCTGGAGCCTTTATCTTCTCTCTTTCCTTTACCTGGTTTTGTCATTTAGTAACATCAGTTGCTTCAGGCTTACAGAAATTAGCTGAAAAGTTTTTTTTGGTGAGTAAAAAAGTTAAGCTGAGACGTAGTTCACCTAAAACATGTCTAATCAATTCGGACAACCAACCGGAAGCCCCCAGAACCATTTCTAAGAGAAAAGCATCAATAATGGTCAATGACGGCACTCACCCTCGCTGTTGACAGAGTACTTGTTGGTGTTGGTGTTGACGGCCTTCACCCTGTCAGCCTGGATGGCGATGTCGGCCTCCACCAGAGCGTGTTTCTGTAGCAGGTCCTCTACACCTAACAGATGCTTCCCATAATCCTGAGACAGTAGCAACATCTGGAAACCAGAGACCGACAGGATGATCACAAAGAACAGCATCGCTACATGGAAGCTAACGCTACCTATCTAGACGAAGATTTGGTCGCCATCTTTGAGGGCCTACCTTCATCTCGTCCATCCAGTCCATGATGTAGAGCATCTCCTGGAAGACTCTCTGCAGTCCGAGATTCATCTCCAGCCTCTGCCTGCGAGCCTTCAGCAGGTCCAGCAGATACTCCCACAGCCGGATCACGTTGTCTTTCCTTGCAGTGATGCGTTTGATATCGTGGTAGTGCTCCAGCTCCAGCTCCTTCGCCACAGCAACCACAGCCTGGACACGCTCCTCATATGCTGCAATGTCCGTCTCAATCGCCTCGTGCTTCTTGGTGGCCGCCTCAACGGCCTGAAGGTCGAAACCAAAGTTGTCCTGGAGACAAAAAAAGAGGTCATGAAGGCATTTCTAATTTAGGATAGATGATAACGGGCACCTGGCTGCTGCTTCCTACCTGTGACACCAGCCTTTGGTTCTCACTGAGCCAGGTCTCTCTCATGGCTGCCTTACGGTCAAAGCGTCTGGATAGTTGTTCTAGTTTCTCTTGACGAATCAGCTCCATCCTCAGAGCAAGCTCCCTCTCATGCTCCGCCTTCTCCAGTCGCTCCCAGGCCTGACGGATGAATCACAATCAAACACTTTAACCAAACTGTAAACTCAACCTCAGTTCAGGAAGGACTTCAGTCTATCAGCCCTCTGAACTCAGGGTCAACTTGTATGGATGGGTCGGTCGGGTTGGACCAGATGGGTGCCTGAGTCAATCAGACCAGCTAGGGTGGGTCTGCTAGGTCAGTCAGCCCAATCCGGTCTGACCAATCCAGACATCGACAACTTCATGACATCATCATGCAATTAATTAGCTAGTTGGATTAGATGTTAGAGATAACATGAAATACTTCCATCTGATGAGACGCTACTGCTCTACGTGTTCATACGACCACAGATGAAACCGATATGAACAATGGAACTCGTGATTCTCACCGTATGAATGAACCACCTGTGAATTTAAAAAACACTGAAGCTACAATCAGAGTTTGTGTCCTGAAGCTGATCTGAGAGCAGCTCTGACCTTGTTGATGTCGGAGATGAGTTTTCCTTCTCGAGGCATGTAGACCTTCTGGTTGTTGGCTCTCATTTTACTCTGGATGGTGAACAGAAGAACCTCCAGGTTCCCCTTCTCTGTGAACCTGAACACGTTGAAGGGGCGAGAGCAGACAATCTCGATGTTAGATCACCTCATCAAGTCCAGTTTCCTTCACTCAGACAGGAATCGCTCACACCTGGTATCAACATCCAATCACAAGTGGCATCATTACACCTGGTGTTATAATGCGTCGCCACAACAGCACAACAATGAAGACCCGTCTCTATGATGTCATTGTTTATTTAACACTGAAACCAATGGCGTCGTCACATCGCTCCAGTCTGTGATGTCAGATAGCATGGTGGCGTTCCTCAAGCGAAAGACATGGACATGGACTGTGACATGGAACACAGCAGCGTCTACTGTGATGTTCTAGGTCAATGCCCAGCAGCAACAAATAGTAAAAAAGGCCACCGTTACTGCCTTCGCTACCAGCGCAGAGGAGGAACAACAACAACCCCCATTAGACCAGGTAGACCCACACCGGTAGACTGACGATGGCTCAACAAAGGAAGAGTGAACAGAAGAGAATGTCAGTCAGTCAGTCAGTGGGTCAGTTAGTCTGTGAGTTAGTCAGTGGGTCAGTCAGTTAGTCTGTGAGTTAGTCAGTAGGTCAGTTAGTCAGTCAGTGGGTCTGTTAGTCGGTGAGTTAGTCAGTGGGTCAGTTAGACTGTGAGTTAGTCAGTGGGTCAGTTAGACTGTGAGTTAGTCAGTGGGTCAGTTAGTCTGTGAGTTAGTCAGTGGGTCAGTTAGTCTGTGAGTTAGTCAGTGGGTCAGTTAGTCAGTTTGTTTGTCAGCAGGATTACACTAAACTATTGGACAGATTTCCACAGAACCTGGTGGAAGGATGAAGGCAGGGCGAGAACTTGGGTATATAGGGTTAGCCTCGTCCATGTGCAACAGGTCTGACCGGGTCATAGTCTATCCACATTGCCTCAAAAACCCATGGACAAATTAAATAAATGTCCCAGGTTTAGTAGGCCTGTGGTGTGTTGGTCATTATGTTTTATGAACCTCAGTGAAGACGGTGGAGTAAAAAGGTTGGAGTTCAGAGGGTGTACGGCACATGTTTTTGTTTTCCACCAGTGGAAAAATAAAGTGATGAACGTTAGCATGGTGTCCGCCTCATAAATACTCTACAGGGCCGTGTGCATCTCATAACTGGTTTGATCTTTGAACTTTCAAGTTGCCACTTTCTTTGACACTTCGAGAACCTTTTCAACATTTTCCCAATAACTCTACAAGTACTGAACTGATTTTCACTACACCTGGTGACGGATTGGGTTATGGCATCTGAGGAGATTTGTGATCTATCGAGTACCATTCTAGTTTAGTGAGTGCTACTCGATGGATGTCAGATGTCTGGAGCGGGGTTATGACGCCGCTGGCGTAGAGAAGGGTCTTTGTTAATGGTGTTATTATGTAATCTCTACTGTCAAAGAGGAATGAGCATCTCTAAACAGGGGCGGGGCCTCGGCAGTTTCACTCTCAGTCACACCTTGAAGGTCGGTAAACAGGTAAACCTCAATGACTCTCAAGGTGACATCACAGGAGGTAAAACACCTGGACGTCCCCATCAGAAATAGAAATAAATAAGAGAGATTTTAGAAATAAAGACTGTTGGATGAGAGCTTCTCAAAATAATAATAATAATATAAAATCAAACATTAGTCCAGGAGACCTGAATGTCTCTCCGGACTCAACTGGACTCTGGACTAACTGATCTTTGTGTCGTTACTAGTACAGATCACTGGAGCAGACTTTGTGGATGCTGGAGGAGGAAAAGGTTCTGACTTTGGCGGTTTCTCCACTGTCCGGTAGGTGTTGAAGGCCTGAAGCTGCTGCTGCACTCCCACCAGAGAGTTGGCGAACTTCCTGTTGTTGAGGATGATGATGGTCTGTTCGATCCACTCCAGCAGGTCTGAGGCCAGAGACTCATACTTCTCGATCATCTTCTCCGTCTCGATGGCGTTGTCCAACACCTGGACGAGATTTGAGGTGAACATCGGCAGCATTAAGACGCTGATTATTTGAAGGTAAGCAGTTTGTATTGAACCTGACCTTTCCGATACGTTTGCCCTCCACCTTCAGAGCCTTCATCTTGGAGAAGTAGTGATAATACGTCACCACGTAGGTGATGACCGACTTTTCATCAGGATGGTCCACGCTGATGTCTGCATCACAGAGAGAAACGTGAGGAATGATTCCACCAGAGGACGACTCAGTTAGTTCATGTCACAAAGTTCAATTTAAACATCAGACATGATCAGAACACAGCAGAAAAGTGATGTCCCTGAACACATCCTGTATGCTAGCACGCTGCGTTCACTGACACATCAACAGGATTGATCAGTGGAGGTCGTTGACACTCAGAGCGGTGTTCTTCGGTGTAGAGGCAGACACTGAACCGGATCAGGTGTTACCTTCAGGGTCCAGCAGCTTGGTGAGGCCCAGGTGTTGCTCGGCCAGGTTGAAGGCGTTCTGCAGGTTGTAGTGAGCATTTGATTTCTTCAGCTTGTCAAAGTCGATCAGATCCGACCTGGACGACACAAAACACAAACTTTATCGACACAAATATTCACTTTATCAACACAGACATACTTTTTTTTTTTTGGAGATACTTTATTAATCCCACAGGGGGAAATTCTTTCTCTGCATTTGACCCATCCTTGAGGAGCAGTGGGCTGCTATTACATTACGGCACCCAGGGAGCAAACTGGGGTTCAGTATCTTGCTCAAGGATACTTCGACTTGTAGACTTGCAGGGGCTGGGGATCGAGCCACTGACCTTTCATTCCGTGAACGACCGCTCTACCTCCTGAGCCACAGCTGCCCTAAAACATACACACTCCCCATCGGGAAATCGAACCCCAGTCTCCTGCATGACAGGCAGGGATACTCTCCACTATACTAACGAGGAACAAACAACATCAAACACAAACTTCATCGACGCAAACAGACAAACTTTATCAACACAAACACACAAACTGTATCTACACAGAGGTCAAGAACGATTTGACATAAACACAGTTCTGACATCATAAATGTTATTTGGGTGAGGGGGTTACCTGTGTGTGTGTGATGATGATGATGATGATGAAGGGATTACCTGTGTGTGTGTGATGATGATGATGATGATGAAGGGATTACCTGTGTGTGTGTGATGATGATGATGATGATGAAGGGATTACCTGTGTGTGTGTGATGATGATGATGATGATGAAGGGATTACCTGTGTGTGTGATGATGATGATGATGATGATGAAGGGATTACCTGTGTGTGTGATGATGATGATGATGATGATGAAGGGGTTACCTGTGTGTGTGATGATGATGATGATGAAGGGGTTACCTGTGTGTGTGATGATGATGATGATGAAGGGGTTACCTGTGTGTGTGATGATGATGATGATGAAGGGGTTACCTGTGTGTGTGTGATGATGATGATGATGATGAAGGGGTTACCTGTGTGTGTGATGATGATGATGATGATGATGAAGGGGTTACCTGTGTGTGTGATGATGATGATGATGATGATGAAGGGGTTACCTGTGTGTGTGATGATGATGATGATGATGATGATGAAGGGGTTACCTGTGTGTGTGATGATGATGATGATGATGATGATGAAGGGGTTACCTGTGTGTGTGATGATGATGATGATGATGATGATGATGATGATGATGAAGGGGTTACCTGTGTGTGTGATGATGATGATGATGATGATGAAGGGGTTACCTGTGTGTGTGATGATGATGATGATGATGAAGGGGTTACCTGTGTGTGTGATGATGATGATGATGATGATGATGATGATGATGATGAAGGGGTTACCTGTGTGTGTGATGATGATGATGATGATGATGATGATGATGATGATGAAGGGGTTACCTGTGTGTGTGATGATGATGATGATGATGATGAAGGGGTTACCTGTGTGTGTGATGATGATGATGATGATGATGAAGGGGTTACCTGTGTGTGTGATGATGATGATGATGATGAAGGGGTTACCTGTGTGTGTGATGATGATGATGATGATGAAGGGGTTACCTGTGTGTGTGATGATGATGATGATGATGATGATGATGATGATGAAGGGGTTACCTGTGTGTGTGATGATGATGATGATGATGATGATGATGAAGGGGTTACCTGTGTGTGTGATGATGATGATGATGATGATGATGATGATGATGAAGGGGTTACCTGTGTGTGTGATGATGATGATGATGATGATGATGATGATGATGATGAAGGGGTTACCTGTGTGTGTGATGATGATGATGATGATGATGAAGGGGTTACCTGTGTGTGTGATGATGATGATGATGATGATGAAGGGGTTACCTGTGTGTGTGATGATGATGATGATGATGAAGGGGTTACCTGTGTGTGTGATGATGATGATGATGATGATGAAGGGGTTACCTGTGTGTGTGATGATGATGATGATGATGATGAAGGGGTTACCTGTGTGTTTGATGATAATGATGATGAAGGAGTTACCTGTGTTTGTGGATCAGGGCGTTGAAGGCCATCCCGTCCCTCCAGCTGGTGGTGAAGTTGTGGATGTTCACATTGGGATACCTGGAGAAGAAAACACCTGGACGTTCAAATACCTGCATGGACACAGTATCAGTAGTAACGAATACTCGGGTACTAGTAGTGCTAGTATTACTTATAATACTACTAGTACTACTACAGGCAGTCTCACCCCGCTGTCTTCATCTGACACCAGAGCAGCAGAGCATCTTTAGCCGACCTCTTCTCTTTGTTGTCTTCAGTCTCCACACTGATGTCCTGGATCTGAAACAGTCACACCCCCACCTGTTACACCTCCACCCGTGGAGTCCTCCACCCATGGAGTCCTCCACCCGTGGAGTCCTCCACCTGTGCACCTCCACCCATCACACTCATACCTGCTGACAGGTGAACCCTCCCGACAGGTGAACCCTCCCAGGTGCCCGTCCCGACAGGTGACCCCTCCCAGGTGCCCGTCCCGACAGGTGACCCCTCCCAGGTGCCCGTACCGACAGGTGACCCCTCCCAGGTGCTCGTCCCGACAGGTGAACCCTCCCAGGTGCCCGTCCCGACAGGTGAACCCTCCCAGGTGTCCGTCCCGACAGGTGAACCCTCCCAGGTGTCCGTCCCTACAGGTGAACCCTCTCAGGTCTGTCTGTTGTTACCTGGAAGCGGAGAATGATGGTCCAGATGAGACCCAGTGTCAGTCGGTGGTTCCCGTCCACAATGTCATGGGAGCCCATGTTCTCCAGGTGAACCCGCTGCTCCTTCAGGAACTGCAGAGCTTTGTCCACGTTCTCCAGACAATGGATTCGCATCCGACCTTTGGTCGGCTTTGGCTGGAAGAGGAGAAGAGGAAACCTTAACGGAGCTGCAGTCCCTCTGATGTCCACCAGAGGCTGCTGTAGTCAAACGGTCGGAGTACGACGTCGTGACGACAGAATTCAAAGACTAGACTTGTGTTCTTCAGTGGAACATTCTAGCTGCAGGGATTATCATCTCTAATATTCTTCAACCAACAGGTTCTAGTGTAAACAGTAAAAATTAGCAGCACAGTCGAAAAAGTCAACAACAAATATTGATTATAAGTTATTGTTAAAAATTGTATCAATTTCTACTTTGATGACAAACTGATAAAAACCTAAATGGACACCAGCCTTCAGGGTCATGTGACCACAGTGATCGTTTACATTTTATAAAGGACATCATAAATAAAGTTGTAGCATCTGGTATTATGATGTCAATCGATCAATAATTATTCTGTGTGCCTGTGCAAAGGCACACTGACTATTCTTTGTCATACTTATTCTGTGTGCCTGTGCAAAGACAAACTGACTATTCTTCGTCATACTTATTCCGCCTTATTCTTCTTCTTCTTCTTCCACTTTTTTGCCGTGTAACTAGTCTCCCAGCGTTGCCAGCACATGCACAAGATATGCATCAAACTGTGCGGCTCGATCGGGAATAGTCTCCTATGACTTTTAGTAATGATTGGCAAAACAGTTTTTGCAAAAATCGCAAAAAGCTGCGAAGAATTTTCCCATAAGAAATAATGGGAAAAGATCTCAAACCCACCCCACTTTGAGGCTCTGTAGACGTAGAAATGTCATTCAAAGTTTAAACAAGCAACAACAATTGGGACTTTATTCTTCTGAGTTGGCATTTTGATATCTAAAACTGTTTTCACACAATCACAGTTTAAGTTTGGGGTAAGTTCTGCTCCCTTTCAGATTTTATAATGAGTGTGTATTGCACAGAGCTAGAGTGCGGTCACATGACCTTAGAGTGGAGAGCAGATGACAAGTCGTCTAGAAATTTCCCAAACAACACTATAAATCCCAAAATCCCGAATCCACATCCATGATATGTACATCAACCGTTGGAAAATTTATGCTGCTTCATTTAATACCAGAATGGAACCAAACAACCTTATCGTTGGGGTGTAGAGGACCTAGAATGCCAGGTGGTCCACCAAACTGCACCATTGACTTCCATTGTAAATCTGAGTGATGACTTTCATAAAATCTCAGAATCTCCAGGCTTTTTAACTCACTCTAAAGTTAATATCTCTTAACTTAATCTTGACAAATTAAATACCAATGTTTTCAGTAACTTCCTGGGATCGCCATCGTGCCATTGTTTCAGTGATAGGACCTACGGTTTCAGCCAAAGCCTCAGTTCTTCGGAGGTTGGTTGTTGGTCAGTTTACTGTGTGTCTGCTGTCTAAACTGCAGGTGTTCAGTGACACAGCTGGGTCTCCTGCCCTCATGAGTCTATTTTTAGAACATGCAGTAAAGGCAGAGACAAAGACATCTAGTTTCTAGAGCTGCGATTTATCATCGATCGATATGCACCAAACATCAGGCACACATTAAAATTTCTTGCGAAATTTTCTTGCAGTGGTGGAATGCAACACAGTACATTTACTCAAGTACTGAACTTACAGTACACATTTGAGGTACTTTGGTATTTCCTTTTAATTCAACTTTATACTTGTACTCCACTGCAGCTCAGAGGCAGATACTGTACTCTATTACTTTTGTTGGCTTTAGTTACTAGTTCCTGTTCAGATGATATTTTTGTTGATTCATCTTGAAGTGATTAAAATTGACTGTGGGGCTGGGCGAGTCTGTGGGCGTGGCCCGCTGCCCCACAGATGCCATGACGAAGAACATTCCACACCGAGTAAATAACCGTTAACGTTCATAAAACGGTTCCTTTTCTAAATGTTCAGTCTCTAAAAAATGATCAGAAATGAATTTAGTGGTGAAAACGTAAACATGTCACGTGATCTGAGCCGCCCGCCTCTCGCTTCAAGTTCAAATCGATGCATCCTGGGTAAAACGGGCAGCAGGAACACTCGGCGAATTTTAACCAGTGAAACAGTGAAAAGAGCAGACATGCTGAGAAACGACCAATAACAGACAAGACACAGAGAAAACCCAGCTTCTTCCTGGCCCTGAATGCAGCACAGGAAGGCATGAACACTGAAGCATCCTCATCTTCAGGATGCGGCGGTATCAGCTGGATGACCGCCAGAACGCTCACTTATCTTATCTGAACGTCCAGAACGAAGGTCTCACCATCACAAAGTCCAACAGGACACACCTCGTTCAGTTATGACATCACTTCCTCACCAACACTTTGTGTTGTTGATACTCTAGACTCCTCACTGCCCTCTAGTGGATGATACCAACAAGAAGGATGACGGCGCTGACAGAGACAACGTTACAAATATTTATTGAAGTACATACAGCCTTAAGGAGCTCCTGGCACATTTATTGCGTGTATTTAGCATGTATTTTAAGGGTTTTCCCACTATTTTCCTTCTCAAGTGAAGAATTTTGAAAGTAACCACAATATTTTTATTCAGTAGGACAAATGCTATTCTACAGCCTGATATAACTGTCATATTTTTAGCACTGCGGAATTCAGAGAACAATTACGATTTTAATCCCCTGAGGAGATAGGGGATACAATATTCTGGAGTAAACAAAGGGCCATTTTCAAATTTGGTGACGTGACGCGTGACGTACGTCTTCCCCAAGGGCTTTCCCAGATTTCTAATCCACGCAAGGCCCCACGCGCATGCCTGGAAGTTTTAAAGCTGCAATCAAATGGAGAACATGAAGAAGAGAAAGCGGGGATGACATAAAATAACAGTGGCGTTGAGTATCTGACGAAAAGAAATGGACAGCAAAACTGGTAAATACTGGAGAGCAGAAGGATCGATGGGAGCTACTAAAATTGAAATCTGGACAGGCACGGCTGGCTTGCGCATGCGCATCAGCGACGGGAAGCTGCAGGGAAATGGCGGCCAGGTAGGGGAAATCTAAAACAAATCTCCCCACGGAATTCCCTTTCGTTAGGCATGTTTTCATTTGAATTATGCATTGAAACTTGACCAAATAATAAAATGATATTTATTAATTGATATGCCGCATTTTGGGTGGAATGCATTTAGTGCGCCTAGGCTGTTAGTTGAGTAGGAGTATACCTTTAATGTGCATTTAGTGTGTACTACATGTATTTAGCGTGTACTGTGTGTATTTAACATGTATTTAGCCTAAATTTAGCATACACTGCCTGTATTTAGTGTATTCAGCATGCATTTAGCATATACTGTGTGTATTTAGCATATATTTAGCATGTACTGTGTATTTAGCATATATTTTTATCATGTACTATGTGTATTTAGCATATATTTAGCATGTACTATGTGTATTTAGCATGTATTTAGTGTATACACATGTATTTAGCGTGTACAGCGTGCATTTAGCGTGTACTGTGTGTGTTTAGCATATGCTTAGTATATACTGCATGTATTTAGCGTGTGCTGCATCTATTTAGCATGCATTTAGTATGTACTGTGTGCATTTAACAAGTATTTAGCATATACTGTATGTATTTAGCGTGTATTGCATGTATTTAGCATATACTATGTGTATTTAGCATTATTTATCGTGTGCTATGTATGTATTTAGCGCGAGTTTAGCGTGTACTGCATGTATTTGGCGTGTACTGTGTGTTTTTTAGCATGTATTTTGTGCGTGCTGTACCAGTCTCTCTCCTGACAGGACCTCCAGTAGCTTGATTAGCATGCGTCCGTCCCTCAGGTCCATGTAGAGGTCCGTGATCCTGCAGGAGACTCTGGACAGGTGAGAGTTCACCCACTTGGTGAAGGTCTTCTTCTGCACTGCCTCCCGCTCATCTGCACAAACAGGAAGTAAGTTAGCTACTGTTTATTAGCACTTTTAGCCACATTAGCTTTGACTACATTTAGCTTCATCAACAGGTCAAAAACCTGCAGCCAATCCAGGACCACCCTCAAATGTTTCTTATCATGCTATGCTAACATGCAAAATGTGTAGCTAACATGCTAAATGTTACCAGGGATGTAGCTAACACAGGCATCATGTAAAAAGGACAAGAGGGCTGGGGCCACATTTATAAAGGTTGCTGAGCACAAAAAAGTAGCGTAAACGGGGGTGAAATGTGCGAAGCATCTTTCACCGCAAACTGTGGTATTTATAGAGAATTTCTATGCGGAAAAAGGTGCAGATTTCTACGCATACTTTCACTCTGCCGTAGAGCTCACGCCAACTTTTTCAGACACAGGAATCAGCGACACGCAATGGTTTTATCACATAATAAAGCTCAGTCAGAAGTAAAAACACAGATGAATGTAAAACACACATCAGCACATATCATAATGTATAGGCCTAGGCCTGCCTCTGATGGTGGATATAGTCTATATTTATTTGTTAGAGCCAAAATACATAAATACGTAAATTTAATTTAATGTAATTATATTGTTTGCATGCAGATATAGGTCGAATTAATCGAGGATTGTTTATGTTGTTCCATTTTTAATTGAATGGCAGCATTGTGGATTGGTCGGGAGGTACGACTTTTCCTCTGTGTGTGGCAGACCACAGTAAAAATTTTGTTTTTGAAAGGCTAAAAACCAACAAACATGTTCTGAATTTTGGGAACGATTACATCTATCTTTTTTCAGCTATGTATTTTTTGGCTTCAGCTTTCATGTCTAACTACTTCTTTTTGACTTCTGCAACAGTTGATGGAGTTGACCCAACACTGTTCACCCATTCACCACATGCTTCTGCCAGACAAAATGCTGGAGACACCACTTACTTGTCCTTTAACAGTGCTTTATTAATACACTGCACAACATCAACATGTGCTCTTAGCAAGTAACACTGGAGAAGTCTCAACTGACCTTGCTTGATCACTCAAACGGTGACACCGTAGTTACTAATTCTAGCTCTGTGATTGGCTCTACAGTATGTCAGTCTACAGTATTACCCAATACCTTGACAGCTTCCCTTCAGCCTGTTTCCTTTTATTTGATATTCCACTGCTAAGCCCTCCAAACAAAACCGTTTTAAGTTGCTCAACCTCTGTGATGAGCACCTCTAACTCGCACTCTGCAAACTTTGCTTTCTTCTTCGTACTCAGCATCTCCATCTTTCCCTAACTAATAGTCCAACAAAGGCTCCTTAACAACGTCAGCATATTCATGAGCTCTTTAGCATTGACCATTTATGGATGATTGTGGGATGACACTGGGAGGATGCAGGTTGGGATTTATGATGAGATGCATGTTTTTATAGATCAGAATATTTTCTTGCGTAAGTACATTCTGAGTTCTGCGAGTATGCAATGTTTTAGGATGGAATCTACGCTGAGTTTTATTAATTAGGCCCCTCGTCAGTGAAGGAAGACCACTTCGGGTTCGTTCACATTGACCGAACATTTCAAACTAGAACCTTCAAGAAAACCTGGAGGAACGTTCTTGCAGACTTCTACCGAGTCGTTAGGAACCACACAATGTTCAGATACCTGCAGGGGTTGTTGGAACTGTGAGAGAACATTCATGGAACCTTTAGGAGACATTAATATTGGGATCCTTCTGCAACAAGATGTTCCTTAAATGTAACCCATACTTTTATGTTCCCTGGTTCTTCTACAACTACAGTGGCTGTGAAGGGACACTTGAAAACAGACAAAACTGAACTTTTTAGTCGTATTGACGACCTCCCAGCTGTGATTTTTGATAATATTGATGATTATTTTCATAAAAAAACAGAACATATGTGGGTGTTCTCTAGCACCACATAGTGGACACAGGAAATGGTGTTTATGTCGTCTTAATGTTGTTAATGAATGAATTAACTATGATAGAAAATGTTCAGACGAAACCTACGTCCTTAAACGTACCAATTAGTGGTCCGAACTGGGTATAGGGGCCAAAGACTAATGGAACCATCTAGTAGCAAGTCCGACCTGGGTGTAGGGGCCAAAGACTAATGGAACCATCTAGTAGCTGGTCCGACCTGGGTCTAGGGGCCAAAGACTAATGGAACCATCTAGTAGCTGGTCCGACCTGGGTATAGGGGCCAAAGACGAATGAAACCATCTAGTGGCTGGTTGCCTCTGAAGTTTCCCTCAGGATGGCTGGAGCTCAGAGTCTCACAGTTTTATCTGGTAAAGCCAATGATTAGAGGTCTTGGGGCCGAAACCATCTCAACCTATTGTCAAACTTTAAATGCGTAAGAAGCCCAGCTCCCTGGCTTGGAGCCGGGTGTGGTTCACAATAAATCAGCCAATCAGAACATGTTCCATGTCTGGATGTACTCCTTAAAACACCATGTTTAAGTTGTGTTGGCGTCCCGTAGCGAGGCCGCGGACCGTTGTTTTTATATCCGACCAGGTGACAGAGGATCCACCACCATCCCAGTGAGACCAGAACAACCAGCATCAGCTCTCACTGGTCGTCCCAGTGTCTGATCTTCTTCTTCTTCTCTTACCTTGCAGCTGTTTGAATCGACCCTCCAGCTGGATGTAGTTGTGCTGCAGCTGAGCAGAATCCGCCGCCGCCGACTCCGCCTCCATCACCAGCTGAATATTCAACGCCAAGAAACAAACAACGAGGATCAAACGACTGAGAGCTCAGTTGACTGACGAGGAAACATCAACCATTCAAAGTCAGACCAAGAAACGGGGCCACGCCTCCTTTTCAAACTAAACTCCAGTCGGTAAAAAAGTTTATAAAGTCAACAAAAGATAGAAAAGAAATAAAGTCCCGACGAGTTAAGAAGACAGAAGAAGAAACTCGACTGAAAGAAGACGGACAGACGTCCTCAGGAGGAGAGAGTCCAGAGGTCAATGAGGTGTGTGTGTGTGTGTTCATTCTTCTTCTGTTGCTCTGATTGTTCTCCGTTTCCCTCCACAACACACATTAACAGACACAAGCCCCGCCCACTGCAAACAGATGCCCTCCCCATAATACACTGTTAAAATTCCCAGTCCCCCCCCCCCAGAATGAGGTTATCTAACTTAAAGGTTAATTATTAAAATAAAATTAAATGCTTGGATATTAAAGGAACATCATGTTTCTGGGACATGTTAACATTTAGTTTCTGATCCGTGACGAAGGATATAAAGAGAAACATTCCTTTTGAAAGGGTAAAAAAAAACTTTTAACCTTAAAAGTAACAAACATGCCTTCAGAAAAAGAAAATAAACTATTTTAAATCATTATTATTTTAGATTTAAAGTCATAAACATCATCTGTGTTAAAAAATACTGTCAGACATTTTTTACAGTGTGGAGTGTTGAAGAGGGTCATCAATCAGCCAATGGTGTTACAGCCTGACATGATGTCATCAGGGGGTATTTAAATGGAGGTTGGGGGGGTGTTCCTTTCATTGTTCCTTCACATTCCTGACTGAAGGACAGGAAGTAAGAAACAAACATCCTGCACACACGCTGACCTCACTAACAAGCAGCCAATCACAGAGCTGCACAGTCTGCCCTAATTTGAGTTCAGTGGTTCAATCTGGATTTTGTTATTTTGCTGCGTTCGGGACATTTCTAGGTGTCAACAATTGGACAGCCTCCAGCCAATCACAGCATTCAGGGTGTGAGGGCGGGAGTCCAGTGACTAGATCGTCGGCAACGTCAAGAGAATGCTACGACATATTTTGCTTTCTTCTCTGGAACGTCATCACGGTGGCCATTTTCCTCTGACATCACACTAAGAGAATCAAAAGGTGGAACAACATTGTAGAAGTCTGACCAATCACTCTCGTTGCACTACTTCCTGATTAGTCAGCACATGAAGATGCAATATTAAGGAACGTTTGGGAGGGAAACTGGAACAAATTTAAGATAACACAACAGATTTGATAACATTAGCTACAGTGGGAAAAAACTAACATTAGCATTCAACCATTTCTTAGCTAATATTAGCATATGAGAGGCGTAGATTATTTGTGAGTTATCAACACACTTTTGGACACATTTTTTTTTTAGCCTGGCAGTAAAACTCACTGGACGTAATCAAGCTAGCAGTAGCATTAGCGTAGAAATGTTTGGGTCAGCGTTACGTGGCATTATGCCCTTCATAATACAATTAAGCTAGCACTTTAAAGTTAACCGTCATGCTGTCTCTTTACCAAAGACAACTGCTAATGTTAGCCCTCAACCACTTCCTAGCTAATATTACCACTAAACAGTTTGATACAATGTGATAGGAAAGACGTAAAATATCAGCACAGATCTTGGACACGTTTATTAGACAAGAAATAAAATATGCTGAATTGGTAATATTAGCTTGGCAATGTTAGCTTTTAAGCATTCAGCAACTTCCTATCTAAAATGCTCTACACAATACTAGAAAGGGCAAAATTTAATTGTGAAATATCAACACACATCTTGGACATGCCTGGAAGTAAAACATTGCATGTAGTCAAGCTAGCAACGTGACGTTACATAATGTCAAAAAAAATGTAGCAGGCATGTTGTACTAGCCTCTTAATGCTACACAAGCAACTAACTACTAACAGGTTTGGTGTGCTGGATGTTAGGAATATGTTCTAATGAGAATAATGTCACATAACGGTACTGACTGGAACATTTCTGAGCTTACGCTACATTGCTAACAGTGCTAGCTTGTTTACATCCAAAGTTTTATAGGGCGTGTTGATATTTCACAATTAATTTACGCCTTTCCTATCATATTCTCCAAAACTATCAAATGACCATGTTAGCTTGTAAGTGGTTAAATGCTACATTAGCCAATATACTGTTTTATTTTGAAATTTGACCTGATTTCCCCCCAAGATTTTCTCTACCTATTGAGTTTTCAGCTGCTGACCAATCACATGATGGCGGCCATCAGCTCGATGAGTCAACACATTCAAATTAAAGAGGCGGTGCTTTCAGCATCTCACCAATCACAAACATACAGTTCATCATTCAGCTCCAGGATATTCGATCAGTGATATCATTTTCCAGAGAAATGACTGGTCAGGAGGCGGAGCTTTTATACATTCTGATCTCTAATGTGTGTGAAGCATCCGTCACCATGGCAACAGTAAGAAGTGAAATAAAAAAAACAGAAGTAACCCTGAAGTCGCCATGGCAACCACGAATACTGCTCCATAGATCCGGCCTGTCAATCAAACAATAGATTACAGATGAGATGACAACAAACATCTGATGACGTGAGCTGATCGTTAACTATCAGATAAGTTTCACTTCAGACTCACTACAAGATGGCCGACATGTGTGATGTCACATGTCAGAAAATATCAATGAAAAAAATAAGTGTGTACTCTGTAGTTGACCTCGGCATGTTTTCTTCTTTGTTGTGGGATTTTTAGGGGGCGGGGCCCTACCTGCGAGTGCCTTGATGCGGGAGCGTTCGAAGAGGCGGGCCGAGCTATTCTCGTTGTCCCAGTCATCGTCCCAGCGGTTGTTGACCGTGTCGTTGCTGCTGTACTGCTGCTGCAGCTCCATGTGGTCGTATTCGGCGGCCACCGTCGTCATCATGACTCTGACACGCGCCTCGATGTCAGCGAAGACGCGTCCACATCGGCCGCTTCACGCCCAGTCCTGCAGGAAGACAGGAAGTAAACGGTCAGGACACATCAGACCAATAGAAACTGTCCTGATGATGATGTCAGACATCCTTTATTAATGACCTCACAGCTAAACAAAAACGAAACAACAACAATAACAAGAAAAATAAGAATACTACAAAAATAACAGCACAGAAGACGACACAACAATAACAAAACCAACAATAACAATGACATCACTTCCTCTGTGTTATAAAGTGACGACAGTGTTGGTGCAGTAAAAGTACAAATACTATATACTGTAAGTGCCCCCCCACCCCATAGCACAGCAAATATATATTAGTGATGAATGATGACATCATCACGTCATCAGCATCAGCTGATAGATCGTTTTTAAAATTAAATGGTACACACATACACACATCATTAGTCTGCCTTGCAGAGGGCGCTCTCTGCTACAGGACATCCCAATCTGTGTGACATCACACTCTTCTCCTAATGAGACGTTCACTGACAGTCAGCTCCATCAGTCTTCATCCCTCAGGACTGAAACGCTCCATCCTACAAGGAAGCTGAGGCTAATGGGTAACGTAGTACTTACACGACCTGAAAGAAGGACCGCATCCATGATCACTATTTTCTCATGTTCTGTTTCTGAGAGACGCCACGCTACCCTCCCATTGGCAGGCAGTCAGCTGACCGGAGCTAATGTCGGAAGTAAACAGCTCCATAACATCAGAGTTATCGGGCAGAGCAGCAGCAGGAGCCATTAGAGCACTCAGACATCCAGAGGACGTCCTGAGGGACCCCGTCTCCACTAATGGATTCCCAGAATCCTCTATTGCATGATGGAAACTGATCTGTGATCAGCCAGAACCAGCAGCAGCTCAGGAGGACCAGGAAGAAAAACTCAAGTAAAGTACTCCTAATAATGAAGTACATGTAGTAGTACATGTAGTAACTGGTCTCGGGTCAGTCAAACTGAGATAAAGACAAAGTGAAAATGACACAGGACCCACCCTCACGATGCGTCTTTAAGAAGTGATTTGTTGTTTCACATACCTGAATATAGAAACATGTTTAAAAGTTTAAAGTGGTCACCAGACTTGGGACTTTACTGGGCTAAATGCACATTTTGATACGTAGACTGGTTTTCATGAAATCCCAGTTTAGGTTTGGGGTCACTTTGGCTGGTTTCAGATTTTATAAGGGGTGTGTATTGCAGGAATGTTGACATCATCATTAGAGTGGGTGACATCATTGTTAGAGTGGTGACATCATCATTAGAGTGGGTGACATCATCATTAGAGTGGAGGGGAGCTGGAAAATGGTCTAAAATTCTTCTCTTTAAATTGCGCTCACTCCCTCAGTTTTTACTCCACATCCATGATGTTGACATGAAAACGTGGTAAAAATTGTGCTGTTCTAGTAATGCTATTCTGGAAGCTAACAGACATACACTTATGGCTCCAACCAACTGCCTCATCAGCTCCCATTTTAACTTTGAGCTGAAAATACTGGAGGAAAACAGACAGTAGCAGTTTTCTCTCTCTTGCTGTAATGTTCACATTTTTAACTTTATCCATACAAATTATAGATCTACATGTTCAGCAGCTTCTTAGGATGCTGACGGTGAGCTCACTTTAACAATAGCACCTACAGTTTTTGGATCAGGCTGTCTGGTTCCAGTGGTGCTTTAGGGGCTTTCTCTCTGTCTACCTCAATGAGTCGGCATTTTCAGGACCCAGATACAGTTACACACAGCTGATGCTGACTGGCTGTTTAAACCTCCAATCAGCTTACTCCTCTGCTCTGATTGGTCCATTCATGTTCAGATATTTTGGACTACTTCCGACTAACTAATAGTTCTGAATATAAAATCTTGTGAATTTACAACACATCATGAAAAAGTAAACAGAGAAGAAGGAACAACCCTTCCCCCATTGATGTTAGCAGGGCTGCCCTCTCCCTCTGGGTTTGTTTGTTTGGGTTCACACTTCCCCGAGCATGACGACCCCCCCCCCACACACACACACACACACAGTCACTGGAAGCAGAGGGAAACTGTTGTTAGCTAACATGCTAACTAACAGCAGTAGTCATGTAGTGTCTCCATGATATCTGGATTGTGGTGCTTTTAAATATACAGGAAGGGAGGGTCCAGTGTGCGTGTGTGTGTGTGTTGGTGTGTGTGTGTGTGTGTGTGTGAGACACAAATGTTCTCTCTCAACAGTAAAAACTCCTCAAACATTCTTCAGAGCCTGACAGTCACAGCTGAGGACACACTCGCCCACAGACACAGGACAGGTGTGTGTCACCTGTCTCCAGCAGCAGCTGTTTCACAGAATGACCACACACAGACACACACTCAACACTTTAAAACATATCGCATTTTGCATGACCACACCTCCTGTCTGCAGTATTCATGCTAAGCTAGCTGTTTCCCTCCATTTCCAGTATTAATGCTAGGGTAATATGGATGTTTACACCAATTTCCAGTCTTTATGCCAAGCTAAAATATATGTAGCCCAGACTGCAGATGCTAAGTTAAGCTATCTGTGTCCCTCTGTCTGTAGTCTTTATGCTAACCTAAGTTAGCTGTGTGCTCTTGCAAACAGTCTACATGGTATGCTAAGCTAGCTGTGTCCTCCTGTCTGCATTGTTTGTGCTAAGCTAGGGATGTTTTTTAAGTAATGCAGTGGATCTCCACCTCAAGACAACTGCTCTGGGGTATGTAAACAGGAAGTCATGAATTCCCCGAGTTAGCTGTGAGGTACAAGTTAAGCTCCAGGTTTTAGCATCTTCACATTTAGCTTGCCTTCATTAACAGTGAGGTGAATTAGCTTTTACCAGCTCCTTTAGCAATGTAACGATGGATGTACAGACAACTATTATGATGATTCTAAAAGCAGCTAAAGCTAATCCAGACCTGAAACATCAAACTCCAATCACATGCCCTGAAAAACAACAAATCACATGACAACAACATGAGGACAGATGGTCATGTGACCAGTTGACTGCATGACAATCATCATATGATAAATAGTTGACTGTTCCAGAAACAGCAGAAGAAGAATGACATCACTGAGCAGAGCAAACACTTCCTGGTTAGCCGACCCCACCCTTCATCACACTGATCTCAGGTAAGCAGAAACAGAAATCTCAGGTATCAACACATACTCAAAGTTATTAATTTATGATCGACCAATCAGAGTCATCGATCAGTGATGTCAGTCTTTCAAGAAACAGTTCAACATTTAGTGGAATCTTCGTTTCCTCTCTGAGTCACTTATTGATGGCACTATCACATCACTATGCTAACTGTGACGCTACAGCCAGCAGCTAGTAGCTTAGCATACACTGTAAACCTAGGAAAAACACCTAGTTTAGCTCAGCCTAGCATAACTTCCAGAAACAGAGGAAAAAGCTTGCTTCGCTTAGCATAAACATTAAAAACAGGGAAACAGCTAGCCCAGCTATGTCCAGAGGGACCGGTGAACCCATTTTCATCCAGATGAAACCAAAGAGATAACGTGGAACATGAAAGGAGCTGATTGGTGAATTTTGTTACCAGCAGAGCTCAGATCAATTTTATGTACGAGGCTTCTGACAAACCAAGATATCTACACCTGCAGACTGAACGTCAAATCCACAACGTTCTCCTTCACGTTCCACTTCCAGACTGAGCCGCAGCTGATGGGATGGAGACCAATGATCCACTAATGGCTCAGAGAGGCTTCTTTCATAATTAATGTTAACGAGGGTTAGTTGTTATCATCTCATCTCCTGCTGTGTTAAAGAACATAGAACCATCTGGTAAAATGTTCTGATATCTGATCAACTATTGATTGTCTGAATCCATCAGTTCTTTGGTTCTACTGACATGGTGACGTTAACACTGAAGGTGTGCTCTAGTGTTCTGCCAGAGAACATGTGGAGAATGAAGACGTGTATCTTATGAACTGTTGGGTTCTTTAAACTTTAAAAACGTTCTTAGAATTTATCAGAAAACGGTTTAAATTCTCATTTTCATTCTTTTTCAGTCAAAATTGTCTTCTGATCATTTTAACATGTTAGCAAACGTCTGAACATGTTAATAAAATCAGTGTTTCTACTGTCTTATCGGGGGTGGGGTGGAGGTTGGGGTCAGTTCTTGTCCTGGACCCCTCTTGAGTTGTAGCCGGCCCTGCATGAAAACATAACGGTTCTGTTATCAGACCTTGAACCAGAGGAACCGAAGTGTTTGTGTTTGTATGGATCCGGGTATAAAACGTTCCCCCAAACAAATCGTTTTTTAAAGTAAATCTGTCGGTATTTTGGAGCTTCGGGCCTCCCCGGTCCGGCTCCTGTCCCGGACTACCATCCTGCTCCGTTTTCCAACATTTATTTTCGGCCTACGAAGCCTCCGGTCACCGGGGACAGGGGGTGCAGGCCGTACCCGTCCCGTTCTGTCTACCGCTAACAGCAGCTCGCTGCGGCGGAGCAGCGTTTGTGAGGCTCCGGTTTTATTGTCCTGAACACGAACACATCACCTCCTCCCGCGGCCACGCCTGTTTTTGCTCCGTTCATGGCGCACCGTTATCTGCCTCCATCCTCCAGCCAGACTAATGGCTGCTGGCGGGAGGACGGGCGGCGGGCACGCGGGCCGAGGAGAACAGCGACTCGGCCACACAGAGCGGACCGGACCAGGAGAGGCGACCGGGCCTCCGGCAGGACTGTGAGCTTCAGACACGAGCAGAAGAGTCCGATTGAGGCGGCATGAAGCGAAGTTTGCGGAGGAAGTGAAGCGTCGCTCTGCAGCTCCAATCAGAGCCACAATAGAGACCCAGTAGAACCGAGTAGAGTCAGGAGAACCAGAAGGAGAACCAGAAGGAGAACCTGCTCACCTGCTCAGAAGATCTAAGAGTCTCCAAACTTCAGCTGAGATGATCCAAAAACACATCCGACACGGAGCGACAGACGAAGGAGCTGTTGCCGCTGCTGCTGCAGGGAATGACGGGAAAGAATCCGCACTGCCCTCCTCGCCCTCACCCCTACCCCTCCTCCTCCTCACCCCAGCCTCCCCCTCCCTTCTGAGCCTCCTCCCCCTCAGTCTTCATCAGATTCTGGTTGTCATCTTTTTTATTACTGGATTTGTGCTGCGTTCAAAGACCACTCCGAACTTTAAACTCCAGCTTTTTAGTCAAGATGAAACAGTTTAAAGCCCCACTAGCGCCTCCTAAAGCCTGCAGTTTATTAAACACTACACACTGACAGTTACAACCTTAAGGTGGCACCATGGAGTTGATAATGACAAAGTATGGGATGTCCTTTCTCTGCTGCATGTTGCGTTTTTCCAGCAGTTTTTGGAGAACTGTTGCCACTAGCCTGTGGAACTGGGTCTGGGTCCACAACCAGTCAGTCAGAAACTGTTGCACTTTTAAAAGTTTAAAGTATTTTAACTTTATAACCCTGGAGAATCTTCACTCTAACCCAAAACCATGTTTCTGGTAGCTATGCGTTTCTGGTGAAGCGTCTCGTGTGGAGGGACGAGTCTCTGGTTGATGGGGTCTTGATGGTTCGTCCACTGTGGACCATGATCACTACAGGGACACAGAAGTTGTACTTATCCTCATTGGCCTAAAGGTGAAAACTACTTCTCCTGATGAGTTCAGGTGACATCAGAGATTTCATCACTGGCTCAATCATCTGATGATACCTGTCCTGTTCTGTAGTTCTTTTCAGTTCTGGATGTTTAATAAAAGAAAAGTGTTTCTAAATCTTAGTGATGTCATATCGAAACTAAATCATGTTTACTTAATGGATATGAAACTTTATTTAAACGTTGTCCAACAAACATTTTCATTTTAACATCTTGAATTATTTTAGATTCCTGACAATTATAAAACAAAAACCCATGTCCCATCTAGCCTGTAGGGGGCGCTGTTGCTTCTTCAGACTGGTGGTGCTGGTGCTCCAACCGACTCACTCCAACTCCACCTGTCTACCTGACTCCACCCTTCTTGATTTGACCTGACTCCGCCTGACTCCACCCATCCCTGACGACTGGCTGCCTTCAACCTTTTCTACCTGTACACTCAGGAATGCCACAGAGACATCGGGGAGCTATAGGGGGATTCGTAGCACAGTGAAAGATTGGATGAGGACAGGAAGTGATGTCAGACAGTGGGTGTAGCCTAGTTTCAGCAGTCAGGGCTGATGAATAATGAATGCTGTTAATGGAGCTGTAGCCATCAGCTCTCAGCTGCTGTCAGGATAATCTCATTGGGATGCAGCTGCTGAGGCTCATGGGTAGTGGAGTATTGATCAAACCAGGAACATTTCCGTCGATCCTGTTCTCTGATTGGCCCGTCATGAATACATGTTGTGTAATCTGATGAATGCTGACGGTCAGCTCTGATGCCATTAGAGCCTGATGGAGCTCGTTAACATCTGATGGAAAACACTGAGGCTGAACGAGAGCTCTGATTGGATGGACACTCATCAGAGAACATGAGTTACGTAGCTGAGTGTTCTCGGATTGATTCTTCCAGAACACGGTTGAAATGGAGACTCAGATCAACCTGCAGACTGTTTACAGGTTCAGTTCAACGAAAATATCAGGATCAGGTTTCATGTTTTCTCTGTGAGGTCATCAAACGTCTCCAGATGGAGTGAATCAAACCAACCAGCAAATGTTCACTTTTTTATTTACATTAAACTTTGTGATAAATAAAATAAAGACATGAGGCTTTGGTCAAATGGTCAGAGGCAGGCGGCGGTGGTCAGAAGTCCAACCACTCCGTCATGTAGATGCAGTTGGACGGAGAGATCTCTCCTCCTTCATGACAGTCGTCAAACACCTGAGGAGAGAAAACACCGGGTCAGGGTCTACCTCAACACCTTAGAACTGGTCTGTGTGTTCGGTGTGTTACCGGGCAGAGGCCGCAGGGCGTCCTGACCAGGCCCGTGGGCTGGATGACGGGGTTAACGCCGCGGTAGAGCTTCACCTGCCCATCCACGCTGCCCACCGTCCCCTCCTTGGCGGCAATGACGGTCATCTCCACCTTCCCGTCGTAGATCAGTGTGTTCAGGATGGTCTCGATATCGTCCATGGACAGATCCACCTGTGGACACACCTGGCAGTCAGTATGGGATCTGACTTAGAAATTAGGCGTGGTTAGCAGGTCATACAGGTGGTGTGTGATGTCATGAAAGTGGGCGGGGCTGTCACCTTACTGATTCCCAGCTCACAGATGTACTTCCAGACTTCATGAGAGGTGGCAAATGAGCTGTTCCTCTGAACCATCGGACTCTGTTTGCTATCCCTCGCTGCCTCAGCCTGAAGACAGAAACACAGGGTCACTGGGTTCTAGCTCCACCAGTAAAAACACAGTGGAATAAAAATGATTGTTCATCAGTACTTCTACACTGTGGTACTTGAAGTATTTTAGCGGTGTATTTGTACCCTGTGGTACTTGAAGTATTTTAGCAGTGTATTTGTACCCTGTAGTACTTGAAGTATTTTAGCGGTGTACTTGAACCTTGCTCTGCAGGAACTTGAAGCACTGCTGATTCAGAACTTCCACAAACTCAGACTCAAAGTCCTGGTCGCTGTACCAGGCCCCGCCTGTCACCGAGCGGTCCGGTTGCAGGTTGTATAACATGTACACCTTCTTCTTCGACGCCTGCACACAACAAACACAGTGGCAGTCAGAGGCGTGACCTCAGAGGTGTGACCTCAGCTCGGCGGGTTCTAACTCACCGCCACAGATTTGACGGCCTTGATGAGCTTCTTGCTCTCCAGGTTCTTCAGGATCTTGTTGATCTCCGTCAGAGGAAGGTTGCTCTTAAAGCGGATGTCTCTGCTCCAGATGCCTGCAGCGCAGAACGGAAAACGCCACAACACGTCACAAGGGTTTCACGCTACAGTCCTAAATCGGTGTGACACGTTAGTACCACATCGTGATACATTCATGTTCTGTCCAAACAAACATCACAGAAAAACGTTTCTGAATCATGTGGAGTCAGTTTTTAGCCTAGCAGCTAGCTGGTTACCTTTGTTTCCAGCGTCCTCGATGATCTGATAGACCAGTTTCTCCTGGTTGTCAGAACCTTTCATCTTACTGGAACACAACAAACACTGATGAGGTCAGCTGTCAATCAAACATCCTGACCAATCACAGAACAGTTTGTTGTTAAGTACATTGGTGTGTTGAATTAGCCGTGATTGATCTTTATGATTGATCTTCAGATATCTGTTATTGAATTATTGATATCTTCATTTCATTCTGCCTGGTCAAACTGTAATCAGACATATCCAGAGTTCTGACTCAGTGAAATGACATCACAGGAATCTGTAGTGATGTCACAAGCTACTGCACGCTGCAATAACAATAACAACAACAGCAATAATAATAATATTATCCAATGGGAAGCCTCTCATGAACGACATCATGCACAGCGACTCGTTAAATCTTAGTGATGAGTCGAGGGTCATTCTCAGTGACATCACTGCTGAGCTCATTTTAGTTCCTGGTAGTCATTCTCATAGAGAGTAAAGAAAACACTAGAGCGGACATGTTGTCTGTATATATATACTTGGCTGTAAATACATTTTGGATGTTGTAAATGATATTTGAGTTATTTATCTTATAATTTATGTTCAAAATAAACACTTTCATTCATTCATTCAATTTCATATATCATAAATAGGCTCCATTGAAATAGGCTCAAAATTTATATTTAACATATCTATAATTGTTATACAAATATCTGTAATAAAATTAAATATATCAAAAATTATTTCAAGATACCTAGTCTGAAAGTCTGAATAAAAAAGGGAATAACTTGCCATTAATCCCCCTTATGAACAAATCCAGGTTAATAACGTACAGTACTTGGAGCTTTATATATATATATATATATATACAGTATATACATATATATATGTAAATATATATATAAATATATACATATATAAATATATATATACATATAAAAATATATGTATACATATATAAATATATGTATACATATATAAATATATGTATACATATATAAATATATATATATATACCCTACACAGCAATACCGATAAGTTTCTGCCAATCCATAACACAATATTAGTGCCATACCACCTATTTATTAGTAAACATTCTCATGTAAATATGCAGAAATAAACGATTTTTACTATTTTATGTGATTTTCAATTGTCGATCGAGTTATTCTTCAAATAAATACCAAATTTAGGGTCGAATACAGGCTTTGTCAATGTTTGTCATGTTTTCCTACATAAGATGCCGGCCGCATTTGCCATCTTCCGCCAGTGAAAGATAATAGCGTGTCTGCTCTAGTGGGGTTTTTTACCTCTATGATCACTCTGCTCCGGCTGTGTTGTGCATTGCATTGTGGGACAATAACGCCCACTGTGTGTTTACCTGGCACTCTGGGCGTCCTTCATCCTGTACAGGAGACCTGAACTGTTCCTCAGCAGGTCCAGCTGACCCTGGAACAGGTTAACATGACATCATCATCAGTAGGAAATAAATGACTGATCAGGATCGATGACATCATCATGAGACTGACCAGTGACAGCAGCTTATTGATGGCCATGGCTCTCTGCTGGGGCTCCAGGTGAGGCATGTCATTCTGGATCACCTGGTCTGTGATGCCATGAGGAAACTGCTGACACAGCTCTTTGATCCTGCAGCACACACCTAATCGATTAGTCAGCTAATCGATCAACAGATCATCAATCTCTGACTCGACCCTTCATTTATTGATTTGAGTCATTAAAATTCTTGAAGGTGAATTTTCTGACATTTTTATTGTGAAAGATTGATCAATAAATTATAATCAATAGTAAAAATACCGCCTGGCTGCAGCTCTAAACTCTGATCAGATGTAAAGAAGAATTTCAGCAGTCTTTTTTTATACAAAGTTTTAATTATTAATATTTAAGACAACGTTGACAGTGAAAATAATTACATATAAGATTACGTCATGTCAGAAGTGTTCCGTCATGATTACTGCCATTTCTAAGTTACTTGTTTATTACGTTCTCCATTAATCACTTGATTATTAGATCTATTCGATCATAATGACGTCTTCCGATATAAACAAACCTGCTGAGTGTCTTTGGTAGCAGACTGCTTAAACCATCACTTCATTAACTGACGTGAATTTTAATAAATTCACTGAAGAGGTAAAGTTAAACCAAACTCGGTTTAAAATAATCACAGTTAACATCTACCTCCCCTGTTTGATGGAATGAACACGTTTATGACACGTGCTTCGAGCGTTGTCTAAATCTGTACTGTTAATATTTGAATTCGGCAACAATTTCAAAACACCAAGTAGAAGTTATACCATAAAAACACCTCGGATGGAAAAGCACAGTCGGTGACGCTGAGCGAATCCTCCTCCATTAATGGGCAGCTAAAGAGGACAAACGCTTTCCTTTAGGATTAATTAACAAAGATGGCGGAGCTGACTCTGAGCCGAGTTTACCAACAGTGCACTGTGTTTCAGGGAATTTATTTAATCCCGACATGTATCATGTTTGTCTCATGACAGCATGTGAAAACTAAATGTGTGACCATTTACATGGAGTTCGGCAGCAGACCGAACGGCAGAGCTCGTTGACGTCGCCGACTGACCTGTTCTCGACCTCGGCGGGTTCTAGAAGGTTCGTCTCCTTCTTCACTTTGACCTCAGCCATTTTCACTCGGTTCTCTTTACATTTAAAATTTTAGTTTTCTGTCGGTGGTGCTTCCCTGTCGGTTAGCCTGTTAGCTAATGTTGTCATGCATGCTAGTTCAGGGTCCTCAGGAGTTAGCTGCCGACGGGAGTGTCCTGAAAACTGCCTGTTTAAAATCCCAGTGAGAAAAAATAAAAGGTGAGAACTGGGAGTCAGACGTGACAATACTTTAATGTGATTGTTTCCATTTTGATGACATCACAAAGATGTTGACTGGATCTCAAATATAAAGTCGTGTTGGGATGATGATGTGGACATAAATAAAAATAAATTCAATAAATCAAAATTAATTTACATTTATTTAAAATAAAAAACGAAAAGTACAAATTAAAAGTATTTTTGTATTTACAGATATAAAAATAATTCATAGAGATTGACAATTTGAAACTGGCGCATGCGTGTCATACGGAGCTCGTTGCTATGGTGACGTTTCCGCATACAGCCGCTGGAGACGGGGCAGCAGCTATTTTTCTTCTGCAGCTACTTTAATTTGAGGTAAGAAAATCATTAAATTAATTTATATTAAGGTGTACCTAAACGGACATGTGCAGTTTGTTGTTGTTGAAGATCTGCTTTGAAATTTACAAGTTTATAAACAAATGTCCGCAAACAAACAACAAGAGGTATTTTATATACACTGCTCAAAAAAATTAAGGGAACACTTAAATTAACCATCGGATCTTGACGAACAAATTATTCAAGTTGAAAATCTTTACTGATGTACATTGTATAATTTGTTGAGAACAAAATGATGTAACAACGGTCAATGGAAACCAAAATCATCAACCCATTGAGGGCTGGATTTAATATCACCCCAAAAATCAAAGTGAAAAATTTAAATCACAGGCTGATCCAACTTGCCTGAATTTCATCATGGCAACTCATAATGTGACTCAGTGGTGTGTTTGGCCCCCGCGTGCCTGTATGCACTCCTGATAATGTCTGGGCATGCTCCTGATGAGTCGGTGGATGGTGTCCTGGGGGATCTCCTTCCAGACCTGGATCAGGGCATCAGTGAGCTCTTGGACAGTCTGTGGCTGTACCTACCTAACAGCAGTCAGGGTACTGTTTGTTATGACATGGAGGTCTGTGCGATCCTGCAAGGATTTGCCTCCCCAGACAATCACTGATCCACCACCAAACCGGTCATGCTTCATGATGTTACAGGCAACATAATGTTCAGCACGGCGTCTCCAGACTCTTTCACACCTGTCATATAGCTCAGTTTGAACCTTCTCTCAATCTGTAAAGAGAGCAGGGCGCCAATGGCGGACCTGCCAATTCTGGTGTTCTCTGGCGAATGCCAGTCGAGCTGCACGGTGCTAGGCTGTGAGCACAGATCCCACTAGAGCATCTCGGGCCTTCATGCCACCCTCAGGGAGTCTGTTTCTGACAGTTTGGTAAGAAACATGCACACCGGTAGCCTGCTGGAGGTCGTTTTGTAGGGCTCTGGCAGTGCTCCTCCTGTTCCTTCTCGCACAAAGTAGCAGATACTGGTCCTGCTGCTGGGTTGATGCCCTTCTACAGCCCTGTCCAGCTCTCCTTGTGTAATGGCCGGTCTCCTGGTATCTCCTCCATGCTCTTCAGACTGTGCTGGGAGACACAGCAAACCTTCTTGTGACCGCACATATGGATGTGCCATCCTGGAGGAGCTGGACTACCTGTGCAACCTGATTGGGCTGCAGATACCGCCTCATGCTACCAGTAGTGACAAGGACACTAGCAAAACACAAACCTAGAGAAGAATCAGTCAGGAAGGATAAGGAGAGAGCAATTGTCTGTGGCCACCACATACAAAACCATTCCCTTTTTGGGGGGTGTCTTGTTTTTGCCTCTCCATTGCACCCCTTGTCACTTTCATATGCAGCAAAGCAGGTGAAATTAATTCACAATCACTTCTGTTTCCTAAATGGACAGATTGATATCCCTGAAGTTTAACTGACTTGGTGTTATACTGTGATGATTAAGTGTTCCCTTCATTTTTTGAGCAGTGTATAAGAATGTATCTGTATGATGTTAAAAGCTTCAACATGTTTCCTTCAAAGAAACACTGAAACTTACTTGTGCTCATTTCTGCTACTTTCTGAGGTGATGCTCGTGATCCCTCTGGTCAGCTACATTTAACCCTAATCCGAATTCCAACAGGACATCATTACCCAGACCTACTCAACGGTTCCATTTTTGGCACATGTATCACTCTTCCCCCAAGTTTCATGAAAATCCGTTGAGTGACCTGCTAACAAACAAACCGCAGGCAAAAAGACGACCTCCCTAGAAGACTAAATTCTTTACAACAGACTATTAGGGTCACATAGAGGGGGAAAAATGAAAGATTTCAAGGCTCCAAAGACGTGATATCACAAAAATAAAGTTTTACTTCATCATGGATGTTATGACTTTATTCCCATGATTTACAACTGAATTCTCATTATTTACTACTTAATTCTAATGATTTTACGCTTTTAATACGCCTTTAGTCTGATTTTATGACTTTATTCTCATGATTATACGACTTTATTCTCATGATTTCATGACTTTATTCTAATGATTTACGACTTTTGTCTCATGATTTATGACTTTATTCTCATGATTTTATGACTTTATTCTCATGATTTTACGACTTTAGTCTCATGATTTACTACTTAATTCTCATGATTTTATGACTTTATTATCATGATTTATGACTTTATTCTTATGATTTATGACTTCAATCTAAAGAATTATGACTCTATTCTTTTGAATTACGACTTTATTCTCCCAATTTGCAACTTTATTTTCATGATTTACAACTTTATTCTCATGATTATATGACTTTATTCTTTATTATCATGATTTATGACTCTATTCTCATGATTTATGTCTTTATTCTCATGATTTATGACTTTATTCTCATGATTTATGACTTCTAATGATTTTTTACTTTATTCTCATGATTTATGACTCTATTCTCATGATTTATTAATTTAGTCTCATGATTTACGTCTTTATTCTCTTGATTTTACAACTTTTTCTCATGATTATATGACTTTATTCTTTATTCTCATTATTTATGACTCTATTCCCATGATTTATGGCTTTACTCTCATGATTTATGGCTTTACTCTCATGATTTATGACTTCATTCTCATGATTTTTGACTTTATTCTCATTATTTCTGACACTATTCTCATGATTTATTAATTTAGTCTCATGATTTACATCTTTATTCTCTTGATTTTACAACTTTATTCTCTTGATTTTACAACTTTATTCTCTTGATTTTACTAATTTATTCTCATGATTTACGACTTTATTCACATGATTTACGACTTTATTCTAATGATTTTATGACTTTATTCTTATGATTTTACGACTTTATTCTAATGATTTTGACTTTATTCCCATGATTTTTGACTTTATTCTCATGATTTGACTTTATTCTAATGATTCATGAATTTAGTCTCATGATTTACGACTTTATTTTCTTGATTTATGACTTTATTCTCATGATTTATGACTTTACTTACATGATTTACGACTTTACCCACATGATTTACGACTTTATTCTCATGATTTCATGACTTTATTCCCATGATTTGACTTTAGTCTCATGATTTACATCTTTATTCTCTTGATTTTACAGCTTTATTCTCATGATTTTATGACTTTATTCTCATGATTTACGACTTTATTCACATGATTTACGACTTTATTCTAATGATTTTATGACTTTATTCTCCTGATTTGCAACTTTATTCTCATGATTTACGACTTTATTGTCATGATTTTATGACTTTATTCTTTACTCTCATGATTTTATGACTTTAGTCTCATGATTTACAACTTTAGTCTCATGATTTGCGACTTTATTCTCACGATTTATGACTGTTCTCATGATTTTATGACTTTAGTCTCATGATTTTATGACTTTATTCTAATGATTTATGATATTTACAGGTGTATTATCAAGTACTGACAGGTATATTTACAGGTGTATTAACAGGTGCTGACAGGTACATTTACAGGTGTATTAACAGGTGCTGACAGGTACATTTACAGGTGTATTATCAAGTACTGACAGGTATATTTACATGTGTTTTAACAGGTGCTGACAGAAATAATTACAGGTCTGTTGACAGGTATATTCACAGGTGCTGACAGGTATATTTACATGTGTATTAACAGGTGTTGACAGATATATTTACAGGTGCTGACAGGTATATTTACATGTGTATTAACAGGTGTTGACAGATATATTTACAGGTGTATTAACAGGTATTGACAGGTATATTCACAGGTGTATTGAAAGGTGCTGACAGGTATATTTACAGGTGTATTAACAGGTGTTGACAGATATATTTACAGGTGTATTAACAGGTGTTGACAGGTATATTCGCAGGTGTATTAAAAGGTGCTGACAGGTATATTTTTTACTATTTTATTCTAATGATTTTATGATTTTATTCTCATGATTTAAGAATTTAGTCTCATGATTTATGACTTAATTCTCTTGATTTTAATATATGATTCTCTTGATCTTACAAATTTATTCTCATGATTTACGACTTTATTCACATGATTTACGACTATTCTAATGATTTTATGACTTTATTGTCATGATTTTATGACTATTCTTTACTCTCATGAATTTATGACTTTAGTCTCATGATTTGCGACTTTATTCTCATGATTTATGACTGTTCTCATGATTTTACGACTTTAGTCTCATGATTTTATGACTTTATTCTAATGATTTATGATATTTACAGGTGTATTAACAGGTGTTGACAGGTATATTCACAGGTGTATTAAAAGGTGCTGACAGGTATATTTTTTACTGTTTTATTCTAATGATTTTATGATTTTATTCTCATGATTTATGACTTTACTCACATGATTTACGACTTTACTCACATGATTTACGACTTTATTCTCATGATTTCATGACTTTATTCTCATGATTTATGACTCTAGTCTCATGATTTACGACGTTATTCTCATGATTTTACGACTTAAGACTCTTGATTTATGACTTAATTCTCATTATTTTACGACTTTATTCTCAGGATTTTATTGTCATGATTTTATGACTTAAGTGTCATGATTTACGACTTTAGGGAAGGATTATATAAGTTTACTCTTCTTCCTACTCCTTTTCGTGCATGTAAATTGTGCGGTATGTGTTGGTGGATGCAATTTATTGTCTTTAAGTTTTATCTATCTGCTTTTCTTTTGTTTGTGTTTTATTTTTTCCGAAATAATAATGTTCGAAATAAAGAGAAATCAAATCAAATTTACGACTTTATTCTTATCATTTTACCACTTAATTCTCATTATTTTACGACTTTATTCTCGTGATTTATGACCTCATGATTTTACAACTTGAGTCTCATGACTTTATCCTAATGATTTATGACTTTATTCTAATGATTTATGACTTAATTCTCATGATTTTATGACTTTAGTCTCATGATGTTTGACTTTAGTATCACGATTTATGACTTTATCACCTTGATTTTATTCTCTTGATTTTGTGACTTCATTCTCATGATTTACAACTTTAGTGTCATGATTTACGACTTTATTCTCGTGTTTTACGTCTTTAACTGATTACAAATTGTGATTGACAGGCAGTCGTCGTCATGATGGCGGGAGCGGTGTCAGCTCCGCTCATCATTCCCATCATGCATCTGCAGACACACAGAGCCAAGAACCACATCAACACCACAGCACGTGTCCATGCAGTCAGGTACCGCCACTCACCTGCCCAGTAAAGTACTGGTTCAGAACTGAAGTCTTACCATTTTATTGCAGACATTTTACTCCACTACATTTGTCTGTCAGCTTTAGTTACTACTTACTTTTCAGATTTCGGTTGTCATGTTATTTTGCTGCAAGTTAACAAGCCAACAGAATATGAAGTAGTTAAATATCTACAGCAGTAAACACAGCATTCACATTACTGCAGTAATATTCATGAAAAACATCAGCTAGAGTAGTACAACACTTTACTGCACGATCATTACTTTGATTTTAAGTACTTACCATTTTCATGATAATATATATATATATATATAAATATATATATATATATATAAATATATATATATATATCTAAATATATATATAAATATATATATAAATAAATATATATAAATAAATAAATATATATAAATAAATATATATAAATAAATATATATATATATATATAAATAAATATATATATATATAAATAAATATATATATATATAAATATATAAATAAATATATATATATATATATAAATATATATATATATATATATAAATATATAAATAAATATATATATATATATAAATAAATATATATATATATATAAATATATATTTATATATATAAATATATGTATATAAATATATATATACCTAAATGTTATTGAATCCAGTCAAAAGATGTTTACTATTCAAACTTTTGTTTTTTTATAAAGAATTTGATGCTGTAACATGTTTGTAAACACAGGTTGATGTTTAAGTTGTGTTTCATCACCTTTTCTTTTAACAACACTCAGTCAGCGTTTGGGAGGAGACGACACCAACTGTAGGTGTTAAAACAGATGCTGACACGTATATTTACAGGTGTATTAACAGGTGCTGACAGGTATATTTACAGGTGTATTATCAGGTGCTGACAGGTATATTTACAGGTGAATTATTAGGTGCTGACAGGCATATTTACAGGTGTATTAACAGGTGCTGACAGGTATATTTACAGGTGTTGACAGGTTTATTTACATGTGTATTAACGGGTGTTGACAGATATATTTACAGGTGTATTAACAGGTGCTGACAGGTATATTTACAGGTGTTGACAGGCATATTTACATGTGTATTAACAGGTGTTGACAGATATATTTACAGGTGTATTAACAGGCGTTGACAGGTATAATCACAGTTGTATTAAAAGGTGCTGACAGGTATATTTACAGGTGTTGACAGATATAGGTATAATAACAGGTGCATTGACAGGTGCTGACAGGTATATTTATAGGTGCATTAACAGGTGCTGACAGGTACATCTACAGGTGTATTAACAGGTGCTGACAGGTATATTTACAGGTGTATTATCAGGTGCTGACAGGTAAATTTACAAGTGTATTAACAGGTGCTGACAGGTATATTTACATGTGTATTAACAGGTGTTGACAGGTATATTCACAGTTGTATTAACATGTGCTGACAGGTATATTTACAGGTATTGACAGGTATATTTACAGGTGTATTAACAGGTATCGACAGGTATATTTACAGGTGTATTTGACTTTGCAGACACTCCAGGTGTGCTGATCTTCTACACTCTGGATGGATCGAAGCCGATGGCAGTGCGGCGGGGGTCAGCACGCAGCAGGAAGTACATTGAGCCCATCCTGCTGCCTGCTGGTAGAGTTGTTGTCAGAGCAGTAGCCGTCACCAGGTAACGACCCATCTGACAACAACCTCAAACACATGACTTTCAGTCACATGACTACAGCTGAAAACAAATCGACTGCATCATCTGTCCGTCTATCTGTAGCAACGGCAGAGAAAGCTCCACAGTGACAAAGGTGTTCTTCGTAGAACATGTGGATTCAAACATGAAGGAGAACGAGAAGAACGTCCAGCAGGTAATTAGTTATCTACAGTGTCTCCATACCCACACTACATTTCCCATCAGCCTCAGTTCTCCTGCCCTGCAGAGGATCCACATGTTGGCATTGATTCCTCCACCAAACCGTGACCTCTGACAGAACAGCGCCCCCTGTCTGTGGACCCTGACGTCTCTGCTTTCATGTCCTGATGATTTATTGATTGATTTGTTGATTAATAATTAATGTCTTCCTATCCTTCCACATTCTTCTGTGGTTTTTCCAGCATCTGTCTGAAGGAACTTCGTATTCTGCTGAGAACTCTGCTGGTTCTTCACTGAGGCCTCCAGGTCTGCTGTTACTATAATACCTCTGCTAAATACTGCAGTACTGATATTTACTATGTGTAACCATAGCTGTTCTCTGTCAGATGCTTCAGATTTCAGTTTACTCTGTATGACAGAGATAGGTCCATGTGTTTTGCCTAGCTTAGCACAAACACTCAAGCTGGGGGAAACTGTTAGCCTAGCTCCATAAAAAGAGATTTACTTGCTGTAATTTGTTAGCTAACAAGCTAATCAGCAGTCCATCCTGTAGGCGGGTAGTTATGTGGAGCCAGAAGTCAAGACCTAAAAGCTTGGGGCGGCTGTGGCTCAGGAGGTAGAGCGGTCGTTCACGGACCAAAAGGTTGGTGGTTTGATCCCCTGCCCCTGCAAGTTTACAAGTTTAAGTATCCTTGAGCAAGATATTGAACCCCAATTTGCTCCCCGGGCCTGCAATGTAGTGGCAGCCCACTGCTCCTCAGGGATGGGTCAAATGCAGAGAAAGAATTTGCCCCTGTGGGATGAATACAGTATCTCAAAAATCTAATCTAATTGGATGAAGAAGCAAATATTTAGGGCCTCCTATCAAATTGTGTTAGGCTAATTGTTAGCATTACAGTCAAACTATCTAGGGCTTATTGTACTGACATGTGACCTCCTCTAAACCAACCAGACAACAGATATGATGGTAAATGCTTGGTGTCCAATCCAGGGCTAGCTTAGTTTAAAGACTTAAAGCTGGGGAGGGGGGACTGTTAGCCTAGCTCCATTAAAAGACATTTACATGTTGTATGTCGTTAGCTCACAGACTACTCAGCAGTCCATCCTGTAGTCAGGGTTTAATTGACTGGAGCTTGAAGCTAGCACTAAGCTAATTGGACCTAGAAGCTGATATTTAGGGCCTTCTTTCAAATAGTGCTAACTGTTAGCATCATGGATAGCAATATGGCTTCATTTAATTTTTCCTGATATTTGCACTCAGAGCGGAGGATGAAAAACGCCTCTCCTCAATCAGGTCCTCGTTTTCTGACCAGTCGACTGGGTCCGCTGAGCGCCGCCGCCCAAACTGGATCCTCTGGATATTCCCAGTCAGAGGTAAACAGACCAAACGCCACCAGCTCAGTTGCTGTGGGACTGAAACGGGTCTGTGCTAAATTTCATTTTGTCCTGTTTGTTAGAGCTCAGGTGTGCTGAAACAGCTGGACAGTACACAGACGTCTCAAATCAACCGAGAGACTGACTTCCTGCGGTACGAACGGGACGCTAAGATGTCAGCTAACGGACAGTTTTTAAAATCATGCTATAAAAACATGTCTGTCTGTCTAGGTGTCCTCGGTGTTTGAGTTTTCGTCCTTCAGATCCGTTCGCTCGGTTCTGTCCTCAGTGTGGCACTGCAGTTCCTCTGTTATCTGAACAGAAACTGCCCCCTGCTGAGGGAGGACAGGTATTACACACACACCTGACGCTCTGCTGTATCCTCTTAACATGAGTTACGGTGTTTTCACACTGAGCACAAAGTTAACTTTACTCGTACAGATGTTACCGCAGCATCATTCCAATTTACTCGCATCACTTCCATGTTACAGTGTCAATGCTAAGCTGCGAGTAGAGGTGAATTCTCGCTGGAGGACGCGTATGATACACATGCGGCACAAATTTTGTTCAGATGTTAAATTTTCATTAACCACAGCTTTACCTGCCTGACAGCCAGCACTGAGATTACCCAGACGTCACACATCACAGATTATTGTAGCTGTAGACATCTGTGACGTGAGTGAACTCAAATGATCCTGCAGCCCAAGATGAAGGAAAATTTTTGTGTGACAGTATTTTTTTGGTGTCTGGTGTGAACTCACCATCAATGTGTAGCAGGTTAACGGAGGGCGTGTTCTGTTCTGTCGTCAGGCGGCATGGTGCGTGTTCTGTAACACCGTGGTTCCTGTCAACACTCAGAGCTGTTACATCTGTGACGCCTCCATCCATCGACAACTACGACCACCGTCCAGCCTCACACTGCAGGTACACACACACCTCAGTAAACATCAATACAGAATAAATATATAGCTATATGATTCAGCTCCACCCCTTCCAGTGACATCATTAAAATGCTGGGGACCTTTCTAATAATTGAGACTTTATAATGGTTCATATGTTAATGGTTAATTTATGAAGGTTTTATAGATCATTGGTGTTTTGGTTTGTCATAGATTGGTGTTTTATGGAGACATATTTCAGCACAAATACTTCTATTTTCAATACTTAAAGTATATTTACTGAGAATACATCTACACAACTCTCTGTTTGCTGTGTAGGATCATGTGATGTGTGTTTGTTGTGGAAGTGGAAATCCAGCTCACGTCTCCACCTGTCTGACCTGCGAGAGCCACCTGCAGCAGGTAAAATAAACACACTGACATACAAACTGGGAGTTCTGCAGAATAATCAGTTATATGATGTGTGCATGCGTCGAAATAGGCAGTGCATGCTGGGAACAGTGCCTCCTCTGTCCCATCGGCAGATGGCAGGATGTTGTCTTGCTCCAGATGTAACCGTATGAACCACCATGATGCCAGATACTGCGATGGGTGCGGTTCCAAGGTAAAGACACACCTGCGCTAACAGCTGTAGCATTAATCACTGATCACAGAAACACATTGTCATCATTAGAAGCTGCATATTTCACCTGCCTCACCCTTTTTGTATACATTAAGGTGAAGTCTATTTAGCTCTGGGCTAGCTTAGCTTAGTACAAAGACTGGAGGTAGACTGCATTTTGGAATTTTACTTCAAGCTAACCAACAGAACAGCAATCAGCAGAGGCAGTTAGCTCAGACTCAAAGTTTTAAAGTTAAAGGTTAGCAAGTCAGTCAAACGCAGCTAAAAAATATTTATAGCTAACCAGCTAACTAAACATCAGAATTGTTCAATAAATTCTTACCTGAGAGCATAACTGCGACTGTTTATGTCAAAGTAGCTCTTTTTTTTAGCTTTTTAGCTTCTTTTTTTGCTCTATTTAATTTCAAATGGTCAGCACCCAAAGGTTTTGGGAATAAAAACAAAATCTGTTTAAAAAGTCAGAAAACAATTTGTAAATAATCTGTGCTCAAAATAATCTGTACTGTACTCTAAAATTGATAGTCGCTTACTGTTAGGATAACTTGAATACCATAATGGCTAGTTTTTTCAAAGTGTTGTGTCAGAAAACTACCACATATTCAGTTCTTCTCTTGGAATTTTTTGTATATTTGATGAAGCTAGATGAGCCTAGTCTTGAGAGTGAAGCATCCTGGGAACTGTAGCCATGTGATGTGTATTTCTAGTCTCGTCACGCAACCAGCTGTGTGATCTGTTGGCGATGTGGAGCGAGCGGACATCCGTATGCCTTCTACTGCGTAGCCTGTGGCGTCTTCCTGGAGGCACAGGCCCCGCCCACAGCCTACAGCGACATCACACGGCCTGTTGAGAGCGCCCCCACCAATCAGGTATCCTGCATCATGTCACACAATTAAAATAGAGCAGAACACAATATAAACAGGATGTTCTCTACTCATGTGTGAGCAGGCTTCCCGCAATGCCACACCCTCTTCTGACACCACCCATAAGATGAGGTCAACCACACCCACTGCAGAGAAGAACACCCAGACTGTTGGACTCTATTACCCATCAGCCACTGAGCTGCAGAAGGAGCAACAGAGGGCGCTGCAAGTCAGCCGGCAGCAAGTGACCAGAGATCGTCAACCACTCCTGACCGCCATCAGCCCGGGCAGAGGTAAAATTCTACTTATAGTACTACCGATACTACGATTGTTACTACTACGGACTCTACTACCGGTACTAATATTGATACTACAAGGGGCCTGTTGTCTCTCCATCTGTCCTCAGGTTACTGGAGGAAGCAGCTGGACCATGTGTGTGCTCACCTGAGGAGTTACACTCAGAACAACGCCCCCTTCAGGGCTCTTCTGGGAGAGCCTCGTCTGGGCCGGGTATGCCTTACCTCACCTGCACCTCAACTGTAGACCTGCTAACTATTAATCATCCACTGTATGACGGGCTCAGTATCAGACTACCCTTCAGATTTCACCTCTTGGGGTCATCAGGTATGGGTAGAACTGTTGATGTTGTGTTCCTGCTCTCCTTCAGATGGTTTCTGCAGTGGTTCAGGAGGATCCCTATGAGGTCACTCTGACTATCAGCTTTAAGTCGGCCGGACAGGAATTAAAACAGGTGTGTTCAGAAACATTTGACCTGAACTCTGACAGGTGACGTCATTGGCTGACAGTGTGTTTGGTCTCAGGTGAACCCACCAGATGATGGCATTGGACCGATTCCAGGTCGGACTGAGATGCTGAGCAGTTCCACAGAGCGATCGGCAGACAGCAGCGGTCTCAGTAAGAGCTAACAGCAATCAATTCAAGATGGCTTGTTCCTGTTTGGCTAGTGTTAGCAATTAGCTCAAAAACTATATCAACTAGCCTTGTGTATTTCTCGAGGACCTTCAGTCTTTACCGCCTATCAGTTAGCTCATCTGACACATTAACAAGCTTCCAGTGCCACCTGTTTCACCAGGTGTCTAAGTCCAGGTGTAGCTTCCATAAAGCTTAGGAACACACCAAAGTTGGAAGAAGGGCCTCCCGTCTATGGACATCTCAGGAGAATGTGAATACAGTATTATTGGCCCATTAGCAAGCTAACTGCAGTTACCAACCCTGTCAGCTTGGAGAGCTATTTTCCCTTCTTCAGTAACTCTTTACTGAACAACAGGTCAGGAGGAGGAAAAAGCCCAGGAAGCTTGCTAGCATACTTGCAGTGCTAGGTGGTCAGCTAATGTGTCTAGTGTGCCAATTGATATCATACTAATTAGCAAGTAAAGGCTGAAAGTCCTAATGACATACACAGTGCTAGAAGTTTGGTGACAAACTCACAGGGCTAGCTGGTGTAGCTGGCCAGCTAACTGCTAAGACATTAGCTAACTAGGAAAACACCAACAAGTCACAATATCTCTCTTAGCAAATTTCTATTTTTTCTGTACCAGACTGTTTGCTCATCGTTTAACAGTCACTGAAGAAGGAAAACAGCTCTCCAAGCTAACATGCTAGCTAACAGTGGTTAGCTTGCTAATGGAGCTTATTCAAGTATGGACTCATCAGTAGTTTCGTTATCTTGTCTGACAGGAAGCAGTTGGTCCACTGGTGTGATAAAACCAAACCTGATGCCCAAACCTCCGGTGAGACTCTAAAACATCTGAAGAAGAAACTGTTCAGGTTGAAATGAAAGCTCCTCTCTCATTGGTCCACCTGGTTCCAGGTGAAGGATGTCCAGCTGCTGAAGGAGCTGGGTCCGGGTAGAGGTCAGATTGCCATCATCCAGCAGCTCCTGGATCAGGTACGAGCCTCTGCAGTCAGTCAGCACCCTCCTCAAAGTCATAGTTTACTCGAATTGGTCGGTTTACTTTCTCTTCAGGGGGCCGACCCCACCTGCTACAGCGGTGACGGCCAACATGCTCTGGTGGTTGCTGTGGTCAACGGTCACCATGATGTCATCCCTGTGTTAGTGCAGCGAGGAGCTGAAATAGACCAGCAGTCAGGAGGGTAAGAGGAGTGACAGAGCTGACCTGAGATCAGCTCAAATCATGTTTAACTCTGAGGTCTCAGAACGCGCCACCGGGTTCGCCAGCTCCCCTCCAGTCTAATAATGATTTTACCCACTGTAACGATGTCACCCACTGTAACGATGATGTCATGACTCTTAACAATGATGTCACCCACTCTGGGATTTCATGAAAACCAGTCTACATGTCAATGTAGTTGTTCCATGTTCCTATGTTGAAGCTGCTGTCTGTAACCTGTGTAAAAGAATTTGTCATATTTTGTCCTCACAGTAAAACATGACAGATAATCTGTGTAAAGATCACCTATAGCGCCATCTAGTGCTCCTAATGCCATTTACAAGAATTCATCACGCCTGAACCTAAACCACCAATCAGAGGCAGGAGTGTCTTACAGGGTGTCTGTCACTCTCATGCACCCCCTCTTCCCGCTCATGCTCTCACTCAGCCAATCACAGCAGAATCCTCTGAGGGGTGGGGCTGTGGAGCCCAGCGTGGAGGGAGGAGGGGGAGGCTCTGTCCAGTTTTACTGTATTGTGAAGCAACATGACCCCAAACAGGGGCAGGTCCTGACCTCTGGTTGGTTGACCAGACGTTTTACACCATCTGATGTGTTTTTGTGTACAGCTGGAGGAGTTATAGAATAATGTTATCTACTGGGGAGCCTTTTCTGTTAATAATGTGATGAAGGTGATGAAGATGACCTCCTCCTCCTCAGGATGAAGAACTCTGCCCTGCATGAAGCTGCAGCTCTGGGCTCTGAGGGTCTGCAGTGTGCTCGGGTCCTGCTCAGGTACGATTCACCTCCATCAGTTTCTTTTTTTTTTTACTTTAAAGGCTTCTTAAACGTATCTTTCGTAACTTAATTGTAATAAATCATGTAGTTTAAGATATTTGTTGAGAATGCCCCTCCCACCCCCTGATGTCACCATGACATCATCATGTGTCTTTCAGCTGTAAGGCCAGCATGAGGTGCAGAAACGCCGGCGGTCAGACACCATACGACATAGCGGTGAAGTCCGGCTGCAACAAAATGGTCTCTCTGCTGGCTTGTCAGACCGGACTGGACTTACTGGGCAAACTAGGAGGAGACAAAGGGAACCTGGATGTTTTCTGATTGGTAGAATAAAACAAGCTGGTTTTATTTGTTCTTAAAACATAACAATAATAAAAATGTTTATAAATAACTTCTGTTTAGAAATTATTAAAATCTACAAACTGACATCACAGAATGTGTTTATTATTAAATTAATAATCGACCTTCATCCTCATCTCATGGTCTTCATCAGCCGAACAATCAGACCCTTTTAGTCCCAACTACTTTAAATAAGACAGTAAATACCTCCATCATAAACAGCAGAGAACATCAGTTAGGGTTCTGATAAAACTACTCTGATTACTATTATTATAATTACTTTTAGTACTAATCACATTTTGAGGGCCTAAAAAAGGAGCTTGATGATTTAAAGGTTTGTGATTTTTAATTCATAAAATGTTTTTAAAGCTCACCTTTAAATTAAACAGGATATATATATGTATGTATATATACACATATACACACACATACATATATACACATATACACACACATACATATATACACATATACACACACATATATATATATATAAAAATACAAATACATATATACATATATACACATATATATACACATACATATATACACATATATATACACATACATATATATACACACATATATATACACATACATATATATACACACATATATACATACATATATATACACACATATACACATATATACATACATATACATACACATATATACATACATATATATACACACATATATACACATATATATACACACATATATACACATACATATATATACACATACATACATATATACACATACATATATATACATACACATTTATACATGCACACATATATACACATATATATATACATACACATATATACACACACACATATATATATATATATACACACATACATATATATACATACGCACGTGTATATATATATATATATATACACACATACATATATATACATACGCACGTGTGTATATATATATATATATATACACGTGTATGTATATATATATATATATATATATACACGTGTATGTATATATATATATATATATATATATATATATATATACATATACACACGTGTATGTATATATATATATATATATATACATATACACGTGTATGTATATATATATACATATACACGTGTATGTATATATATATACATATACACGTGTATGTGTATATATATATATACACGTGTATGTGTATATATATATATATACACGTACACGTATATATATATATATATATACACGTGTATGTATATATATATATATATACACGTGTATGTATATATATATATATATATATACATACATATATATATATACACGTGTATGTATATATATATATATATATATACATACACGTATATATATATATATACAGTGGGGCAAAAAAGTATTTAGTCAGCCACCAATTGTGCAAGTTCTCCCACTTAAAAAGATGAGAGAGGCCTGTAATTTTCATCATAGGTACACTTCGACTATGAGAGACAGAATGGGGGGAAAGAATCCAGGAAATCACATTGTAGGATTTTTAATGAATTAATTGTTAAATTCCTCGGTAAAATAAGTATTTGGTCACCTACAAACAAGCAAGATTTCTGGCTTTCACATACCTGTAACTTTTTCTTCAAGAGGCTCCTCTGTCCTCCACTCGTTACCTGTATTAATGGCACCTGTTTGAACTCGTTATCAGTATAAAAGACACCTGTCCACAACCTCAAACAGTCACACTCCAAACTCCACTATGGCCAAGACCAAAGAGCTGTCAAAGGACACCAGAAACAAAATTGTAGACCTGCACCAGGCTGGGAAGACTGAAGCTGCAATAGGTAAGCAGCTTGTTGTGAAGAAATCAACTGTGGGAGCAATTATTAGAAAATGGAAGACATACAAGACCACTGATAATCTCCCTCGATCTGGGGCTCCACGCACGATCTCACCCCGTGGGGTCAAAATGATCACAAGAACGGTGAGCAAACATCCCAGAACCACACGGGGGGACCTAGTGAATGACCTGCAGAGAGCTGGGACCAAAGTAACAAAGGCTACCATCAGTAACACACTACGCCGCCAGGGACTCAAATCCTGCAGTGCCAGACGTGTCCCCTTGCTTAAGCCAGTACATGTCCAGGCCCGTCTGAAGTTTGCTAGAGAGCATTTGGATGATCCAGAAGAGGATTGGGAGAATGTCATATGGTCATATGGTCAGATGAAACCAAAATAGAACTTTTTGGTAAAAACTCAACTTGCCGTGTTTGGAGGAGAAAGAAAGCTGAGTTGCATCCAAAGAACACCATACCTACTGTGAAGCATGGGGGTGGAAACATCATGCTTTGGGGCTGTTTTTCTGCAAAGGGACCAGGACGACTGATCCGTGTAAAGGAAAGAATGAATGGGGCCATGTATCGTGAGATTTTGAGTGAAAACCTCCTTCCATCAGCAAGGGCATTGAAGATGAAACGTGGCTGGGTCTTTCAGCATGACAATGATCCCAAACACACCGCCCGGGCAATGAAGGAGTGGCTTCGTAAGCAGCATTTCAAGGTCCTGGAGTGGCCTAGCCAGTCTCCAGATCTCAACCCCATAGAAAATCTTTGGAGGGAGTTGAAAGTCCGTGTTGCCCAGCGACAGCCCCAAAACATCACTGCTCTAGAGGAGATCTGCATGGAGGAATGGGCCAAAATACCAGCAACAGTGTGTGAAAACCTTGTGAAGACTTACAGAAAACGTTTGACCTCTGTCATTGCAAACAAAGGGTATATAACAAAGTATTGAGATGAACTTTTGTTATTGACCAAATGCTTATTTTCCACCATAATTTGCAAATAAATTCTTTAAAAATCAGACAGTTATTTTCTGGATTTTTTTTCTCATTTTTTCTCTCATAGTTGAGGTATACCTATGATGAAAATAACAGGCCTCTCTCATCTTTTTAAGTGGGAGAACTTGCACAATTGGTGGCTGACTAAATACTTTTTTGCCCCACTGTGTGTGTGTGTGTATGTATATATATATATATATATTATATATATAATATATATATTATATATATATTATATATATATTATATATATATTATATATATTATATACTGACCAACAGTATTTTTTTATGTCATGCCATCCTGTCCATATTAAATATCAAAGGCAAATTATGGTTCACATATCTTTATTCACCCCTTAGCCATACAGAAAAATCATTTTTGTGCAGATTAGTGGTTTTTGCCTTGGAATTTATAGGTCAGAAAGTGTGGATAGTGAGACAGAGAACAAAATAGTCACTACCGTGCGTGTCTACCTCCACCATTTATCACTACTTTACACCTCCTGAATGGATAAGATGTTATTCTGGACTTGTAGGATGACATGCCATTCTTCCTGCTGTGCTGTGACAAGTTATAAATGTGTTGCTGGAGCAGGATTTTCCGTCTCACCCGCTGATCCTGAACGTCCCATAGAGGGCATTGTCATGCATTAAGGTGATGCCTGATGGCTGTATCCTTGGAATGACGTGTGGACCTAGAACCGTATGTCGGAGACGGAAGGCCGTGAATGTGGACAAGTTCTGACCGTCATCTATTAGCAGTCCCCCCCCTTCATGACAACAAGACCAAACGATCCATTTCTTCGACGTATGCGGCAGGATAGTGGTCTCCACGGTGATGGTACAAACGCCAACGACCACCAGCTGTGTACAAGTTAAATCCGGACTTGTCGCTAAATGTGATCTCCGTCCACTTTGCAATCAGCCATAACATCTCGAACATCTGTGCTGCACGTGTCTGCCGAGTTCAGACCATAGCATCCCAACTGCGCGTTCATGTAACCTTTTTCGGGGATTGTCGCATCGTCAGTTGTTTCTCTAGGACGTTTCTAGACCCGGTAAATTATCGCCTTGACCAGGTCTTTTCAATCATGAAGAAAAAATCTCACCAACATCATCGTTTACTCTGAAATGCACCAATGACTGTTATTTCTATGTTATGACTAAATGATGGTTATTAATGATTTGACATGTTTTGGTTGTGGGTACTTAAAAAAGTCTATTCAGTTGTTAGTTTCAGTAGATTAGGGCTAGTGAATAGAAATGACAGGATTTTTAAATTATGCGTTTCCACTGTTGCTCAGTATACATACACACACATATACATATATATATATATATACACACACACAAACACGGCCCAGCCAAAAAAAAAGTTACACACTAATATTTCGTTGGACCACCTTTAGCTTTGATTACGGCACGCATTCACTGTGGCGTCGTTTTGATAAGCTTATAAGTCGTCCCCCTGCCGCCAACCAGTAAACCTAGGGGAAACACTGAACTACATTAACTGAATTAATGAGGATTTATTGTCTGTTTTTATCTCATTTTGGTTTTAATTAAACTTTCAAGGAAAAACAGATTTACTGGACAGGAAACAAAAAGTCACATGATCAGTGAACATGGACAGACAGCAGAGCTAAAATATTTTGTCTACGACATGTTTCCTGTTGAGGAACTTCAACAGTTCAGTTTAATTCTTTACAAATTGGTCAGAGGTTCGGTCTGTGCCATCAGACTCCAGCACCAGTAAACCAGCAATCCTCCTGTAATTGGACAGTAACTAATTTCATCTGTGGAGTGGATGTCTCATCGTCTCAGTCGGAGGAAGAAGGCATGGCGGCACTCGGTGCTGTCCACAGGATAATATTTATCGTAGAAATCCAGGATGTATTCCTCCGCTTTGAAACCAAACTTCTGATACAGCAGCATGGCAGGATTACTGGCCGACACGTGCAGCGTCACGTCCTTGCCCATACATGTCTGAAAAACGACGACAGCAGTGTGAGGCGCTCGTTTGATTCCATGGTTTGGAACATGAACGTAGTGAACACGATGGTGACAGAGATCAGTCCAACATATTAATTCTTTACTCAGATGTACTGCAGTACCTCCATGAACAATACTTTAAGTGAGACGTCAACAACTTCATGACTCCATCTTGTTATTAATTATCTAGTTGGACAAGTTGTTGCTGGAAATAACCAGGCTTTGTTCATCGTCGTCATGACGTTAGCTTAGCATGTTAACTAGTATCAGCTTCAACACACAGCTGAACACTAACTCCGTCTGTTACATTAACAAATTTAAAAACTGTAGCTCTCGCAGTCTTGTTTGTTCCTCACGTCACACTGACCTAATCCTGCCTTCTAGTGACGACTCTCTGTCACAGCAGTGGTACAGGTATCCTCTCTGACATCGAATGCCTTACCTGGATAAGATGGTAGATCATGAAGGTACCAATTCCAGCTCTCCTCCACTCAGGATGGACCAGCAGGAAGGAGATGTAGGCCTCATTGTACTTTACATCTGGAACCATGAAACCAAAGCCGATCACGACTTTCTTATAGAGAACAATAACGCTGAAGTCCGGGTACTGCAGACACTCGGACAGGTCCACACCTGGTGGAGGACAACAGCAATTGTAGGTTTAGACAGGTAGAATAATGGTGGGATGGTCATAGGTCTGTAAATTATATGCTACCTGGCCAGAAGCTGTCATGACACATGGCGTTGACGGAGGGGATGTGGTTTGGGTGGACATAGCAGAAGTCGAGGGGGGCATTGGGTTCAGGGACCCAGTCTGGGTCCTTCCTGTGAGGGTAAGCTCTGATCTCTTCCAACAACCTGAGCTTCACCGGACGACTCTCATAATCCCTCCTGAAGAGCAAAAAACAGAGAAGTGCTACTCCTGTACCACGAGCTTTGAGGACTCTCTACCCGACAGGAGGTTTGAGGACTCTCTCTACCCGACAGGAGGTTTGAGGACTCTCTCTACCCGACAGGAGGTTTGAGGACTCTCTTCCCGACATGAGGTTTGAGGACTCTCTTCCCGACATGAGGTTTGAGGACTCTCTTCCCGACAGAAGTTTTTAGGACTCTCTCTACCTGACAGAAGGTTTGAGAATGTCCTCTCTACATGCAGGACATTTTCTCACCTGCAGGGCATTTTAGGAAACTTTACCTGATGTACGGTTTCAGGATGCGGGAGGTGTAGGGACTCTTGATGCTCTGGTCCAAACTGCCCTCTGCTCCCATCAAACGATGCCAGAAGGACATTGAGTGTTGCTGGATGCCCCTTCTGCTTGAAATGTTGGTCTGCACACAACACATTCATGTAATTTCTACATTTTGGGTCTCTCCAAAAATTATTAGACAAAATTATTCAAGAGCAGGTAATCTGCTGCTGTATGGGTTTGAATGAGATAAAGATAAAGGTTTAACGTACCTGGAAGCGATCAAGAATACGCAGCTCCTGGCTGTTGGTGCAGTATTTTCCAATGGTTCCACCTCGCATCTGTGTGCCCACCTCCTGGGCACAGTAGATCCCTCCCACCAGGCTGAGGGTAGCGCTGATGGCCCGATCAATGTCCAGCAGGGGGAGCCCTCTCTGCCTCTTGGCCTGACGGACCAGAAGCTTTCTGTGGAGGCGTTTGGCCTGTGGGGTAACGGCCAAGGCCAACGGGCAGGCGTCCAGCCGTCGTAGCAGCATCCTCTCCTCGTAAAGGCTGAGCATGGTAAAGCGAGGAGTCTGGGAAATGCCGCCAGCTCCGTCTGCTTTCTCAGGATGTGTTATCCTCCTCCGCTCAGGTCCTCCAGCACCAACGACGCCCCCCAAAGACGGACCTTCGCTTTGTCCCAACGGCTCTTCAAGGTCATCCTCACGCTCATGGCCTTCATCGTCCTCGCTCTCTGCTTCACGTTTAATGTGAGATGGTGCTACTCTGAGCTTCTTGCGGGCGACAAGGTTGACGCTGGGAGGAGGGATGTACTCCATCCCTGGGTCGATCATTCCCTCTGTCTCCATCTCCTCATCATCTGAAGGTCCAATCAAAAGAGAGGACATTCCATAATTGTTGGCATCATGTTAAAACAACACAACAAAAGGTTTGGCGTTAACTCACCATGGAACAGAGCCTGTGGAGGCATGGCATCAGGGATGAGGTCCGCCTCTGACAGCAGGCTGGGTGTTGCTGAATGAGATGCCGGCGTCCCCGGGGCGGAGAAGTCTGGTGATGGTGAAGGTGATGGGCTGGTGAGTGGTGTTCGGTCTGAAGAGCTGAGGGAGGAGAAATCAATGACTTCGCCTTTCTCTAGGACGAGGTCGGGCCGGCGTCCTGTGCTCCCTCCACGGCCTCCACCAAGTTTGACGGGCGTGGAGGAGGCGCTGCGATCAGTGTAGCTTCCCATCGCCTCCTTCTGAGCCCGCCGGATGTCCTTGGCCTCCTGTGTGCGGGAACGTTTTTCCTTCAGCTGCATGGCGTTCTCCACAGGGTTTCTGGCCCCACGTTTCCTCAAGCCCTCCACAGTGATGATTGGGTCCATGGCAGGTTTGGAGGCTGCAGGTGAAACACTAAATATCAGCCTTCAGGGGTTACTGAAACCTCTGACCAGAGCTCTCCTTGATGAATGCAGGAAGAGGATACCTTTAGTCTTGGTTGTAGATTTGTCTACCTCAGGTCTCAGAGTTGGAGGTCGGTTCTGGACCAGCTTCCACCAACCAGGCTCACCAAACTCTTGAGCTCCTGAGCGGAAGAAGGTTGGACTCCCGACCGACAGACAGCCAGCCACTGTGCTCCACCAAGTTGACGTCTTCTTCCTGCACAAAGAGACACAGGAACAAGAAATTCATCATCGTGTGGATGATTCAGGAATGGTACATCCAGACAGGACACCTAACTCTAACCCTACGGCACTGTTACAAAGTCTCCAGAATGACGCTGCAGTTCAAGGCTGAATTCAGACAGATCACGGCAGTCATCGTTGAACGGTATCATGGTTAGCATCTAGACAACAAACAGGAAGTCTCTACATGCAGTGTTCACAGATATTTAATGTTAGTAACGTTATGTCGTAACAACCTCATTCACCCCACAGTTAACTTCTAGATTTTCCAATATGTGAGATTGTTATTGCCGCTAACATTAGCTAAAAAGATTTAAAAAGTGACGTGATGTGAAACAGGAAGTGGTCGGCTACTTTCACACATTTGTAGCTTTTTTATTGATAATTAACTGTGTAAATACAACAGAATGAATCTGAAGTTAGTGATGAGATAAAGTGACCTTGTTCCCAGCAGGAAGTTCCAGTGTCGACCAATAAAAGCGCAGATGTCCTCTTTCCACCTGAAGTAACCCTGCCGACCTGTCCCCTCCAGAGACAGGTTGTACATGGCCAACATCACCACCTGAGGGCAGACATTAAAAACCTTCAGTTAGGATCAGGCTGACATTCAGTGTTTTCAGCTGCAGGTGGATGAGTACCTGCTGCCAGGTGAGCCTCATCCTCTCGAAGCTCTCCTTTCCGTCCTCGGAGCAGTCGCTGCAGATGAACTTAAAGAAGTTGTCTCCTTTCAGGTAGCTGGGCTGCTCGCCGCGGAGCTGAGCTGGTCGACACAGAGTCGGACAGAAAATATCAGCATGAAGCTTCCCCGCCTACAACCTCCAACCCTCCGACAGACTAAAGAAGAAAAACTATAGAATGATAAAAGAAAATGTAAAATAAGGTACGATACGTCACAATTCAGTTCACCGTCATATCTGCATTAAACAGCTGGATTTATTCACCAGCGCACTTCTAGTAAATCTGACTGAACGATGAGCCGAATCAGTTAAAACATAAAATAAAGGTGTTTCAGACAAACTTCAGCTGGTAGAGACAGAACAATGACAGCTACTGGTCATATTGTTTCATCTCAACTGGGATCCAACATGTCCTCTCCCTGTGTGTCTGGTTTGTGGCATCAAACATCATCAAACCAAACCTAAAACACCCCCGACAACCAATCATCCGTCACTAGACAGCAAGGCAACAACCAACCAAAGGAACTGATGATGAAGAGTGTAAAAGTGTCAGAGGAAGACTTTCTACTGGTGACACTGGAGCAACTGGTGGAGATCAGGAAGATGTGACATTAGGATAAAATTTAAGACTCGTCACAGGTTTAGGTTTCACTGGAGGAGCCAATAGTTTAAAGTAGCTCCACCATAAATCTGCTACCTTTCTTGAAACTGGATTTAAACTGGGGCGACTCCAGGCCCAGGGGCTGAAAACACCTGAACCTGAACAATGTGGCTGTTCTCGCAACCTGAATCTGGAACCCGAGCGTGAAAACACCTGAACAACCTGAACCTGACAGAATAGTTCCTGTTAGGTGTTCTCGAGACCACCCGGACAATGAAACCTCCTCATTTTGGACCAAGTATAGGCTCCAGATTAGAGACCAGGTTTAGTTTCACACTTGAGGTTACTGCTGTGGAGAGCTGTGATTGGCTGCCTCACCTGCAGGGACCCACTTGTGGCAGCGGTCGCAGTAGAAGGACATGTCCTCGCAAGCCCAGCCTCCTTCTGCCTCCTCACCCACGTCGCTGGTCAGAGAGTCTCCGCTCTGGTCATGTGACAGATCCACCGAACCCTGATCCTCAGACTCCACGATCAGCAGAGTCTCCCCCTCCACCTCCCCCTCCTCCAGGCCTTCAGACACCGACATACAGGTGGCCTCGTCCTCACCTCCAGCCAGCTGCTCGCTGCTGCTATCCATTCCTGACCCTCAGTCACAGCGAAGTACCTGTGTTTCCTGTGATTGACAGGTGTGTCAGTGGTCCTGTGGGCGGAGCTCAGCCTCTCTGCGTCGTCTGTCCTCCTCCAGCTGACGGGTCAGAGTTCTCTGCTCCTCCAGGAGCCTCAGGTTCTCCTTCTTCCTGTCCAGACGCTCCAGATCTCTGATGACTCCCTCGTGGAGACGCTGGAGGACAAAACACTAGAATATTAATGTCAATAATCTGTTAACTACTTTCAGCTCTTCCATCATTCCATATCTTTAAGCAGAAACTGCAACAGTCCCTAGTTGACTGTTGTACATGTTAATTCCCCTTCTCCTCTCTCTATATATTGCTAGTAGTTATTTAGGCTGTTTTTAACTTCATTGTCTCTACCTCATGGGATGTGTGTCTTGGATTCACGCGTACTGTTTTTTTTTTTTTTTTTCTGCTGGGGCCTCTTGCCAGGTCATCATTGTAAATGAGAAGCTGTTCTCAATTGATTTTCCTGGTAAAATAAAGGTAAAATAAATAAAAACTAGTTTAACACCATCTGTTAACTAGTTAAACACCATCTGTAACTACTTTAACATAACCTGTTAACTAGTTTAAAAATCACCTGTTAACTAGTTTAACATAATCTGTTAACTAGTATAACACCATCTGTTAACTAGTTTAACTTCACCTGTTAACTACTTTAACGCCATCTGTTAACTAGTTTAACATAATCTGTTAACTAGTTTAACACCATCTGTAACTAGTTTAACACCAGATTTCATATTCTGGATTTTACAGTTTTTACTTTCAGTTCAAGTTTGAATAAACAACCTAATAAATAATTATCCTTATTGTTTAATAGTTCAAAAATATATTTGTAATTTCGGTTACACCAATTATATTTTTCATTTTTGATTCAATAAAAATATGTGAACATCTAATTTTAATGAAAAAATAATTCATTAATCTTCTGTAACCTCTTATCCTGTGTAGAGTTGAGGGGGGGCAGAGCCTATCCCAGCTGACTTCGGGCGTGAGGCGGGGTTCACCCTGGACAAGTCACCAGTTCATCACAGGGCCACATAGAAAGACAACCTACCATTCACACTCACATTCACACCTACGGTCAATTTAGAGTCACCAATTCACCTCTACTGCATGTTTTTGGTGGTGGGAGGAAGCCAGAGAGAACCCTAGCAGACACGGGGAGAACTTGTTAACTCCACACAGAAAAGTCCCAGGTCCTCAGGTGGATTTGAACCAGGACCTTCTTGCTGGGAGGCAGCAGTGGTACCCACTACACCACCGTGCTGTCCACCAAAAATAATTGGATTTTTAATTTAATTAGATTTCAACAATTAATAATAAATGATTTCTAATTAAACTTATTTTTTATTTAATAGTAGTTTGATTTTTTGTATCTATAGTATTATTAATTAAATAATTTTATGATTGATTGTTTTATTTTTAATTAGATTTTAGTGTTTTATAACTTCGGTCACAGATATAATATTAAAGTATAACAGAAAATTATTTTTGGCAGTAATATTTTTTATTTAATTCATTATTTGTCTTAATTCTGTTTGAGAATATATTAACAAAATAATAGATAATTCAAATTTTTTTTTTTACTTCTGATAAAAATAACACCATAACTTTAACTGCATCTGTGTTTATTATTTTATGTTTTAGTTTTTAGTTCTTTAACAAAGTGATGTTTTTTTCATTGACTAGATTTGGTTTGACAGCAAACGCAGTACGCTAACCTTCAAAATAAAGTCAAACTTCCTGACGACAGGAATGAGTTGTGACAAGGTCATGGACGTTTGGTTATGTGTACTGATTATAAGACCATGAACAACATACAAATGAGTGATCAATAAACACACCAATGATCAGATCCAATCACAATCAATCAGCTGACTCTAACATGATCTGATCGCTAACATGAACCAATCATTAGAGCTGAAGTCCACGTCACTATGACATCAGCAGTAACTTTTACATTCAACAGATCAAATGACATTATACATTAAAATAAAAACATTACTGTAAATACAGATCAATTGTTGCAGTATGAGCTGTTGCTATAGCAGCACCTTCATTTACAGGTTCATCATTATTAGACAATGATTTATGTCATTACAATAATATACATTAAAAGTACAAATATTGGTGTTATGTAACAGTTCAATTATAGATTCATATCTGATATTATGCTTTGTATGCTTCATCAATAGAGAATTGATCACAAACTGATTTGTTTGTGATATTTTTCTGATGTTTGATCAGTTGATTGAAAAATAATCCGCAGCCTCATTGATAATATAAATATTTAAACAAGCTCATATTACACCACAGAGAAGTGGAAGTAATTAAGGACATTTACTCAAGTACTTATGAGGTACTTTACTTGAATATTCCAATTTTCTGCTAATAATTATCGGACAACAAATTAATTTACTTTTCAGATTCAGGTACAAAATCTAATTGATTAGTGATGTTTAATTCCAGGTTAATATAAAACTTAACAGATGTACATGGTGAACTACTAACCTGGATATGAAGTCGTTCAAAAGGATTCTATTGTCAATAGCTGTGACTTTAAACTGATCAAGACATGAATTAATCAATAAATAATGCAGTAAGAAAATATTGTTTTTAAATTCTGCATATAGAGTATTTAACTTTTGGTACATTAAGTATATACTTATACTCTTGTTCTTTCACTTCTTACATTATTTCTACATTGTGGTATTAATACATTTATCAAAACCAAACTAACTACTTATTTCCTCTGTTTGAAAGCACTGATCAAACCTCGGCTAAATCCTTCTGATGCCTTCATTTTGAAAACCGTGCAGGAAGTTAAGTAGCTTCTTTTAGCTCGTCACAGACTGAGTAGCTATATATGTATATTTTACACGTGTTTTGGTACAATTAACATTGTCAGATTAAATTTAGAAATGATTTAACAGTCCGTTTACTAACTGCTCCGTTAACCTGACCGTATCCCTCCACAGCTAACTGTTAGCTAACTGCTAGCCCTGCTCTTGGGTCTGATACCTCTCCCTTAACCTGACCGTGTCCCTCCCACAGGTTAGCAAACTGTTAGCCGTTCGGACCGGGTTAACGTTACCTGTCTGTCCCAGGTCTGTTTTAAGTGAACGGCAGCCACAGTGCTCAGAGTCAGAACCACAGAAACTCCCAGAACCACTTTAGAGGCTGTCGACATCACGTATGTTCAGCTTCAGGTTAGCCAGCTGCTAACTGACTCTCTTCCTTTCTTCTATGATTTATTCTTCGTTTACATTCTCAAAACAAACTGTTAGCGCCCTCTACTGGCTGTTACCGACTACGGCAGCGACACAACATGAGTCAGGTTAACATGTTCAACAATATTAAAACGAACTCAATAACAGATTAAATAAATTCATGAAGCACTAATATACGTAAATAAAATCCATAAATCGATAGAACAAGAAAATCAATAAGGAAATTTCAGGGTTTCTTCATACATATCTATCTGTCTATAATGTTTTCAGAACCTCTTGTTATTATTTATTATGGAAATAGAATTATGTTTATTGGTGAAATAGTGTTGCAGAGATTTATTATGTGAAGCTGAAGCAGTGGGTATTTTAAATATCAGTGTTGATGACAGCAAACATGACAGATGTTCTTCTGTATGTGGATTTTATGTAAATCTTTTCTATAAAAGTTTATTAAGAAAACAACAGTATTTATTTTTAGATACTATATTAATCCAATAGGGGGAAATTGTTTCTCTGCATTTGACCCCTCCCTTAGGAGCAGTGGGCTGCCACATTGTGACGCCTGGGGAGCAAATTGGGGTTCAGTATCTTGCTCAAGAATACTTCGACATGTGGGCTTGCTGGAGATCGAACCACCGACCTTTCGATCCATGAGCGACCATTCTCCCTCCTGAGCCACAGTCACCCCAAACATGCGGCAAATGGCCACGGGTCAGAATTGAACCTGTGGCGACCGCTAGAGGACTATAGCCTAAGTACATGGGGCACGCACTCTAACCATTGCGCTATCTTCGACGTTTGAGTCATTTGGTCTTTTATCTGGGTACAAATTGAATCTGAGTAAAAGCAAATTGATGGATAAAAAGGCTCCTAGGATACGAAAGCAGTTTTTGCAGAGGCCTAAACTGGACGGTGGCTTAGCATTACCTGATTTCAGGTTCTATTATTGGACAGCTAATCTTAGGATCACACAGCACTGGTTGCAGATGTGGCAGGCACGTGCTCACATAGAAATCAAAGGGGGCTTGAGCACCTGCCATTTTTCTTCCTCGAAAGAAAGTGCCCTTTTTCTGGGTGCTTTTCTTTTCGTTTGTTTTTTTAAATAAATGAATATACTGTGTATAAATATATATTCTTGTTTCCACACAGTTTTCCTGTCAAACAAATACATTGATTGAATAAAAAATCAAAATATCAGGTCCGGAGATTAAACTTTGTCGAGTCCGATGCCCTCTCTACCCTCCCTCCCTCCCTCCACGTCTCCTGCACAGCGGTGAGCACTAAGTCACTCTGCAGCCACGTCAGACAGGCAGGCAGCACCTCCCAGCTCTCAGCTCCTGTCCCAGTTGTGGTGGTTTTTCTTGGCTTGGGTGGAGGCGAGTGTCGATGAACAAAGGACTAAGCTACCAGTGCCTCAAGTTTACAGCTAATTAGACAAAAGACAGAAACAAATATAGTTAACTTGCGTCTTGCTAACTTACATGCATGAGCAACTAGCTAATGTAATAAGTTAGCTAAGGTTTAGCTAAGGCAGTTTATCATGGGCATACAGGCTAATGTACTGTACTTAAGCGGAGATTTCCAAATGAAAGTAATACAGTATAATTTGTATATAATATTATCAAATTCGCCACATTGATATGCAAATGAGGTGTTAACTAATTAAAATGCGCTAAAATGCATACATTTGGGAAGGCACTGCAGGTGAATAGGAAAACTAAAACATATCACCACAGAACTTCCTCAGTTAATTACGTACATCGAGACAGCATTTATCCCTGAAATGTTCTGTTTAAATATGCAGACCAGCTTGTACAGATGCAAACAGACAGAGGGTAGTAAAACAAACACCATCTAAATTTGTATTTTGGAAATTTTCTTTCCATCAGAGTGAAAGAAGACATGGAAGCAAAATAGTGGAAAATTTCAAAATTGACCAGTATATGAAAAAACAAGCTTTTTGCCTGTAGTGTCCTGCCTTAAACAGTAACTGCATCATTTTGATTGTAGGTTCCTCATCTAATAATTATTCATGCTACTAATTTGTTATATGCTGGTAGATCTTTATCAATACATGATACAGACAGCCCTCCCTCAAATGTGAAAGGAGGGAATTTAGGTGCACTGAAATTAAGTCCTTGTCACCATCAGTTACTGTGTGTGTGTGTGTGTGTGTGTTTTTTCAGTTTTGTGTGAAGATTTTTGTTGATTTTAAAGTGTTATTTTGTTGTTGTTGTTGCCTGCTCTTGTTATAAAGCTAGTGAATACTAAAGAAGACCATTGTCTCTGTGTGAACCGATTGTTTTGTAGAAATCTGTTGAGTATTAAACAATTGCGTGAGTGTGAGGGTATTAAAATAATTTGGTTAGTAAGTCAGAGATGGGCTTCTATATTAAACTTTTTGTTTTAAAACTTTTTATAAATAATTACGAGAATTGCCCTTTTTCTCACTTGAGCTCCTGCCCCCCAAAATGTCTGTGCACGTCCCTGGTGGACGGATTATGAGGTGATCTACGAAAGAGAAACACACACACATCCAACGTGTTGCTAATGTGCTAACAGCAACATATAGTCCTATTAGTGAAGCAAAATACGACAAACAGATACATTAAACTCATGTCATCTGGTTTAATGGTCTGGGTGACAGATCAGGACCATAGGTGAGGGTTGAATGTAGATCCACTGATAGATCCTCTCTCCTCACCCTGACTGCTCTTTGAGATCCTGTCTGTGACAAACAGGATCGGAGACAAGGGACAACCTTGTACCGATGGCCCCAGTACCCCATGCTCCCACAGAGCACATAAAGACTCGAGCAAACCTCCATGACCCGCCAGCGAGCCTGGGAAAAATCTGAGGTTCTGCGTTGGATCGGCCACTCCAAGACCCTGGGTCCCGGGTCAGATGTTAGACACAGACTCAAAGAACAAGCCAATAGATGAGAGCAAATTTTATTGATCAATAACAAATAGGACAAATGTTTCAATTTACATCCAACAGAAACCAAAGTAAAAATAAATAGTGTCACAGCAATAAATTAAAAGCATGAAATGGACCAATAGACTGTTAGATCAGAGTCGTGGTCGTCTCCGAGGGCGACAGTGCAGGTCAGTGGCTATTTACACACAATTTATTTAACACACATTTTATTTTACACGTCTTCAGTAGCCGCCGTTTCAGTTCACACTCGTCAGTCCACATCTTTACAACTTCTGCAACAATTTAAAAAACTAAGAAAAGCAAACGGCTGATTATTAAAACATCTTCCGGCTAACGATTCTTTATGTTCAGTATCGAATACTTCAGTCAGCAGGTTACAAAAATATCACACCCACTTCTTTTAATGAGCCTGTTCGGGTCCTATGACACCGAGATGTCAGCGAACGCAGCAGCTCTCAACCTTCACTTCGGTTCAGTCGACCTTTGACCCTGTGACGTTTGATTCGTTTCAGCCCCCTGTTGGGGCCGAATATTGAACCTGTTCTCAGTCTCAAGGTGTTCAGGTTGAGAGCTGCTGAGCTCGACCATCCTGACCAGACCACTGGGGAAAATTCAAAAACAACCTGGACACAAACGCTGCAGGTTCTCCGGCGTGTAGCCACCAACCCACAGCGTCTACGACTGACGTCCTGGTGGCTACAGCTTTCATAGGCCAGCTCTGTGCGCACGCACACACACACGCTTGCACGCGCACATACACGCGGACTCACACACACACACAGTACGTGACGTAATTTAAAACGAGCAACAAAGAACTGATGTAAACAATTAAGGAAAACAAACACCTGAGACTATTTTGTTGTTGTCGGTTCACTACAACTGTTGCGTTATTATTTTAGGTGGTTCCTTTCCCTCCTGATGATGTCGCCGTTAGCCATACCTACTGTTGTCGGGTAGAAATAAATCTTTTTCTATTGTTGTCTAAAAATCAAAGAGCAATTGTTTCATAAATTACTGTTAATTCTGATTCTTATGATGCATTCACACCAAGCGGGAAGCTCATTTTTCGCACAGTGTTTTTACACACAGAGTTAATGCAAAGCCGGGAGGAGAAGCGAATCCACGCAAACTAAAGTAAACTCCAACGATGCCGCAGTGACAAATTCAGAATCAAATAAAGTTTGGTTAGCTTCAGACATCAGCAGGAGAATGTAGTGAACATGATGAGGAAAAATCAGCAGTGTGCCGAAAAGTTACCACAAACCGTCCAATCAGAAGAAACAGGCCCCAGCTGGCGCGCATCATTAGACACCATTGAGGATCATGGGAAAAATGGCGACTGAACTATCATGAAAGGATTCTGCATCAGAGCTGCAGCTGAAGTTTATTCAGCATTTCAAAGAAACATATCGATGGGTCCACAACATGTTTATCTTAGCTTAGCACAAACACTGGAAGCAGAGGGAAACTGTTAGCATAAATAAATAAAGTAAATTACTTAAGTAAAAATTATTTACTGAAGCGATTTGCTTAATTATTGTAGCAACTTCATGTAAATGAACAGATTTTACCTCAAAATATTACCATTAAAGTGATCGGGCTAATGATTTATCTATCTTGTAGACTAGCTAGGTAGTAAATAATCCATTTAACAGCCAATTTGGTTTTGTGAAAACCTAGAAGCTAAGACTTCCAAACGTAAGTAACCTTCTCGAACGCAATTGTTAGCTTTGGGGACAAAGCTAGAAGCTAACAAAATAAAACAGTTACAACCAGACAGACTCAGTGAAAGTTGTATTTAATCTCTGTAGATGGAGCCAAGCTAACTCAACACGAAAGACTCACATGAATTTATTTCACCTGATTTGTTAATATAAGCAGTAACTACAATTACTGCAAAATTTTACCTGTAAAATTACTTATCGAGTTGACTGTTTGGCGACCAAGCTAGTGACCAGTCCATCCAAAAGCCAACCTTTTTGTCAGCTAGAGCCATGGGTCAAACCTGGAAGCTAATATTTATTAATCTCAAACTAAAACTTCAAAAGTTTGAAGCCCTGAATATTAGCTTCTACATCTGGTTAGCTTAGACATAGCCTCTAAGTCTATAGATGTCTTAGAGTCTACTTCCAGTTAGCTGACTAGAGGATGGACCAGTGACTAGCTGGTTGGCTATTGAGTGCCAAAATATGACACTTGGGGGGTGTTGGTAGGTAGAAACCAAAAACCTAGCCCTAAAATAACTGGCGCTAGAAGCTAGAATTTCGTTTTAGAGACAAAGATAGAAGCTAACACCTAAATACAACAGGCAAATCAGACCTTGTTAACATGTTTATGTTTTTTTCTCTTTTGATGGAGATAAGCTAGCAGTTAGCCTCTGTAAACCAGTGTTTGTGCTATGTACATACGGAAAACAATGTTCACTCAGGTAATGTCCTGATTTTCTTTCTCCAAAGTTTTACATCATGTGCTGAATATTAGAACTAGCTTAGCATTAGCCTCTAGGTCTAGTTATCTCCTTATGTTGTGTTCACACTGACCATGAAGTGAATTTTTGGTGGAAATGTTACCACTTACTGTTTGCATTGAGTTTGGATGTAATCGCGCCACGTAAAAATTAGCTTTGCATTCAGTGTGAACACCCCATTACAGTTAGCTCCTACCTCTACTAGCTAGCTGACTAGAGGATGGACTGGTGACTAACTGGTTAGCTGAACAGAGCCAACATGTGACAAAACAATCAGTCTTGACCAAAAAGCTAACCCCAAGATAACTTAAAAAAAACAGGTAAGTCAGACCTTGCTACGTATATATTTTTCTCTTTTGATGGAGCTAGCAGCTAGCCTCTGCAGCTAGCCTCTGCAACCAGTGTTTGTGCTATGCATGTGTCTTTTAGAGGCAAAAGATGAACTTACTTAGTACTGGATAGTTTGTCAGATATGAACCCCTTAATATTAACTTCTACATCCAGTTAGCTTAAACATAAGCCTCCAGGTCTATCTGTATTAGAGTTAGCTTCTTCCTCTACTTCTAGTTAACTGGCCACAGGAAGGACTGTTGATTAGCTGGTTAGCTAACAAGATTTACCATGTAACCCTTAGATAAATTCAGTCAAGACAAGAAGCTAAACTTAATCTAAGTAAGAAGCCAATATTTCAGTCTTAATCTCAATTTTTACTGATTGTTAGTTTCTGTCTCTAAAACTAAGAGGATAAAATACGTCAATCAGAAAAACCTTGAGATGTTTGAAGGTCGATTTTTAGCATCTTTTGATGGAGCTAGCGTAGCATGTTCCCGCTGCTTCCAGGCGAAGCTAAACTAACCACATCCTGGATAGTTTCGTTAAACTGCAGCTTTAATGCAGTAAAAACTGACGTTGCTAATGTCTGAAGAGAAAATCAAATATGATTCAGAGACATGTTGAAGTAAAGGAAAACATTTTGTTGTAGTGATCCTGCTGGAGACTGAGGATCAGTTTGAACCAGTTTGAGAAGCACTGGAACCCACTAGCCTGATGTTGCAGCGTTTTTTGTAACCTGGTGATGTTGAAGACTTCATGTTGCTGATTGGTGTACAATAATCTACAGACAGAACACACCTCAAAACAAACACTAAAGATTCTCCGTTTAGAGTCCTGCCGGCTTCAGGCATGGTTAGACCGTCCCGACGAAAAGCATTGCTCTTCTGCGTCTACCTGAGCTCAAACGACTTAACTACTGCTCCTGTCACAGCATCCTTGTGGCGTCCTCCCTATGAATGAAAAGAGTTTTGATTGAGACACATGTCGTTCCCTTTGACTGATTTAAGGTAGTTCAGGTGAAATCCGACCCATTAGACAAAGCAGCAGTCCAGTTGTTCACCAGTACCTTGCAAGTTCACTACATTCCTGTAATGGTTGACATCATCCGAAGGTAGCGACATCAAAAATCCAGACGTCACTTTTAACAACATGCAGCGAGAGCAAGTCAAAAAAACTTCCGGGTGATGAGTTGAAAATCCCAGAAAAGAGAGGCAGCGATGCGTCTGCATGATAACAGCGTCTACCACTATGATTGCTGGCGGTTGGCGAGTTATTTAGCACTCCGGTGTCAGAGGACGGCGGCTGATGGACTGCACCAGGCTGAGGAGAGAGTGTGCATCAGGTTTGCCCCCTTGAAAGGTCGAGTACCGGCGACCCGAGGTGGGAGTCAAGACAAGAACGAACAAAATCAAGCCCAGGCACACATTTTAAACCCCGCCCCCACCCCAAGAAACAAAAGGAAAAGATTTGGCTTTGTGGTTATGTACAGTGACTTCCTGCAGATGTGCAGGACTGGATGTTGGCAACCCGGCGCCGGCGTCAAAGATCAGGGTCAAGTCTTTGAGCTGGGAGGGGGTGGAGCTAACAGCGTCCATCTGTGTGTAAGTTGAGTACAAGTAGTGATAATTCAGTCAGGTTTATATTACAATTGTTGTTCGTGGATCTTGAGCTAACTCCGCCTCCTCCCTCTAGCTCCGCCTCCAGCTACTGCCGGACCTCGTTGGCGATCAGACTGTCCTCCCCTGACTGAAAATCCGCCTCATTGATGCTGTTCCCTCCGTTCAGCATCTCCTCGTCCTGGGACGACCCTCGGTCCTCCTCGCCACTGCCGCCACATGGCTCATCCGAGTTTGGGTCCTGGAGCACCTGGGCGATGTACATCTGCTGCTGGTGCTGCTGCTGCTGCTGCTGGAGGACAAAACCACCACATACACGTTAATCAGCAGGGTAAGTTCAGCTGCTCATACACAATACAAACTGATGACTCCTTTTGAATCTGATTTCAGATTTGTCTGATGTGAACCCACAGTACCTGAGATTTGGTGGTGGGGGAGGACGAGGTACGAGCTGGACGTCCGTTCTCGACGGCATCCACATCGTTCTCCTTGGTGTCGATCTGAGACGGAGACACGCAGTGAGACGTGAACTAAGCAGAAAGTTTCTTACACGTGTTTGAGATAAAACCGCTTGTGTACCTTGTAGTTGTGAGCGCTGAGGTACTTGAAATGTCCGAAACAGACGTGGGACAGGCAGACCACGATGGTGACAATTAGCACCACCAGAGTGAACATGGAGGTCGGAGTCTCAAAACCTGACAACACATAATTAGAGTAGGTTAGCATTCAGAAATAACAACTACTGGAGGAGGCCGTACAGGTGAGTTTTCCACCAACGACTGGGGCCGTCTGAAGATCGGTTTCCTTTTCATCCTTTTCACTCCCTTTGATTGACTTGAGAGTGATTGGCTTGGTCTTGTTTAGACTTATTTTGACTGGCGGGGCCGGGGCTTACCTGTGCGTACTGTGGAGAAGAAGAGCAGCCAGAAGAGGCAGAGGATGGGCGCGGCCACCACCTGTGTGACGGCTCCCGAGTGGATCTTCTTGTCAAGTTTGGAGGGCAGGTAGGCGTAGTACATGTTGTAACGGTCCACCAGGTGTTTGAGCAGCATGTACATCAGACCTGCAGGGACAGGTGGGGTCACAGACTGAACACACCTGATCACGGTAGTCATTACGGACTCCATTTGACACAGTCCACATGCTAACTTTAGGCTGAACACAATTTTTTGACTTGCCAGGATCATCTTTACATACATTCACCTCGAGGTTTGGAACTTTGACTATATTTTAACAAAGACATCTGAAATATAATGAACTGAAAATTATTAATTAACATAAAGGGTGTGTCCCTTTTCATTTCCTCGTATGTGTCTGATTGGATGTTTCTGAGCAGAGCATCCCTGAAGCTTTCCATCAATTTATTGAAATGGAAATAATTAATTTTGGATACTGTAACATATTTATAATAAATGTATCAATAAAGGAACGGGTTCCTCGGGTAACGGGTTCTGTTCGTCCGTCATGTTTCGTTTCTGGGGCTTAAAACTGTTTCATATTTATTCACCAAACTTTATGTAACCGTCTCGTACCGCAGAGGTACCTTTAATGCATTTTATATCCTAGTGTCCTAGTGTTATATCTGGGGGGTGTCCGGGAATATGGGGTATGGGCCAATTGTTAGGAGCCATTCAGTCCCTGTATGACAGGAGCGAGAGTTTGGTTCGCATTGCTAGCAATAAGTCAGACTTGTTTCCAGTGAGAGTTGGACACCGTCAGGGCTGCCCTTTGTCACCTATTCTGTTCGTAATCTTTATGAACAGAATTTCTTGGCACAGCCAGGTGGTGGTGGGTGTCCACTTTGGTGGACTCAGGATCACTTCTCTGCTTTTTGCGGATGATGTGGTCCTCTTAGCTCCATCATGCCATGACCTACGACTGTCACTGGGACAGTTTGCAGCTGCGTGTGAAGCGGCCGGTATGAAAATCAGCACCTCCAAGTCTGAGGCCATGGTTCTCAGTCGGAAAAGGGTGGATTGCTCTCTCCAGGTCAGCGATGAGTTGCTGCCCCAAGTGGAGGAGTTCAAGTATCTCGGGGTCTTGTTCTCAAGTGAGGGAATAATGGAGTGGGAGATTGATAGACGGATCGGGGCAGTGTCTGCGGTGATGCAGACTCTGTATCAGTTTGTTGTGGTGAAAAGGGAGCGAAGCTACAAGGCAAAGCTCTCAATTTACCGGTCAATCTCCGTTCCTACCCTCACCTATGGTCATGAGCTCTGGGTAATGACTGAAAGAACAAGATCGCGGATACAAGCAGCCGAAATGAGCTTCCTCCGCAGGGTGTCTGGGCTCACCCTTAGAGATAGGGTGAGGAGCTCAGTCATCGGGAGGGGCTCAGAGTGGAGCTGCTGCTCCTCCATATTGAGAGGAGTCAGCTGAGGTGGTTCGGCAATTTGGTTAGGATGACCCCCGGACGCATCCCTGGGGAGGTATTCCGGACATGTCCCACTGGGAGGAGACCCCGGGGTAGACCCAGGATGTGCTGGAGGGATTATATCTCTCAGCTGGCGTTTAACCGTCTGCGACACACCGACAACATAACTTATGTAATGAGCGTTATTAACATTGAATATGACCCAAAGGTTGTAAGGTCTATGTTAACTTCATCTTTCCTTGTCCCTTCAGCATGTTAACCTGTAAAAGAGTTAAATCACCTGGTGGAATCAGCCAATCACAGTGAGGAGGGGGAACCAGATAAACTGGATTCATGTCGATGTCGATCTCTTTAAATGATTGACATCTGTCAATGACAACAACTGAACCGAGCACCAAGATTGGTCAAACTCTTCTTCTCCTGTTGTTTTTCATCAGGTTAAACGCTGCTGCCTCTAGTGTTTAGACTGAGTTACTGCACATGTACAGAACCATAGGTGTCACCAGCTGTTTGCATAGTTTAGAGCGACAAATCTGATCAGTGTGAATGTTAGCAGGTCTAATTATTAGACTTGATTTCTGGATTTTTTTAACCAGAGACTTGATGTGGATCAGGCTGGACTTTGGCTGATTTACTGGTATTAATGGTTCTACTGGTGCAGTATTGAGCAAGTGTTGTGTAGATGAGACTGACCAAAGGGCACGATGATGGGGCAGGTGATGCTGTAGGCCATCACCACTGTGAAGACGTTCATCATCCAGGCATAGGCTGCTCCGAACTGAAACTCGTAGGCCTGATGCTGCAAAGACCAGAGACAATGTTTTAAACTGGGGGTCTGTCCTCAAAGTCCAGGTCCGTCACAAAGTCCAGGTCCGTCCTCCAAGTCCAGGTCCGTCCTCCAAGTCCAGGTCCGTCATCAAAGTCTATGTCCATCCTCTAAGTCGAGGTCCGTACTCTTAAGTTCAGGTCTGTCCTCCAAGTCCTTACCCTCTTGACATTACGACGGTCAGCAGCAGAGCGAGCCAGGCACAGACGGATCATGTACATAAGCAGACCGGGAATCCTCAGCAGATCCATGGCGTTCCCGATGAACGCAGAGGCAATGACGTAGTTGACAAAGAACGCTCCATTATCCGGCAGGAAGACGCACCTGAAGGGGACACAGTAAACTAATCAGAATGTCCGACCACTGACTGATCAATAAAACTGAACTGCTTCAAAAAACAAAAAGAGTACATAAAGAAAGTCTACAGAAACTTTCGTCACCTTCACTGACCACTAGGAAATTAAATTACTCACTCAAACCTGACTGTGGCATCAGCCAGGAATTTCTTATCGAAAAGCCAACGGAAGAAAACGTCCAGACTGGAAAACAGATTCAGATTCAGTCACGACAGCAGAGGTCAAAAGGTCAGTCAGGTTCAAACAGCCAATGGTTCTTCTTACCTGCTGAGTCCAAGAGACGGCAGCAGCAGAACCATGAAGATCAGGAAGGTGTAACATTTGTGCATCGTCGTCCTGTTTTCTCCAGACCTGCAGAAACGATTGTAAATGAAATGTGGGTGAAAATTGACCTTCAACCGACTTTAGACTCGATTTGGACTCGACAAACTTAAACGCCTTTTGACTCACTGTGTCTCTATATTGTTGACACTAGACTCGGAGTTGATTAGACAAAAACTACAGACTTAATTTGATTCATCTTTACTGATTTGAAACTTAGCTTGGACTTGATTTGGACTGGATTTAAAGAACTTGATATCTGACTTGGACTTCTCAGGTGGCTCTAAACTAACTCTTTAGGACTTAACTGACTTGCCTCAAAGTGATTGAAACCTGCCATGGTCTCGACTAAATTCTGGCCTTGGTGCGAATGAATCCACATCGACTTGTTTTGAATGACTAGAGATCTGACTGGTCTGGTCTCGACTGACAATAGACTCTATTTGGACGTGTCTGAAATGAGACTTTACTTGAACCAACAGCAGCTCTCTGTGCTGGTTTAAATACTTCAGTACTGTAGTACTGATAGTGTATGTTGGTACTAATAGGGAGCAGGAACCAGCAGTCCTACCGGGTCCAGTGAGCCTCGAAGAAGGCGGAGTAGTAGACGATGGTGGGCAGCAGAGCAGAGAAGGCCCAGAGCAGCAGGGTGGGGAAGAACTGGGTGACGATGGGGTTCTGTCCAGGAGAACCAAATACAGAACAATCATTTCATGTTGGCAGCAGATACCCAGATCCACTAAGGACAAAACCCTGGAGATGATTTCTTACGTTGAGATACTCGACAGGCTTGGTGACATTGAACTTGTCCATGGTGGAGATGATGATGGCGGGTGTGGTGAGGAAGAAGAGCAGAATGAAAAGAATACAGTTTATGATGAAGCAGCGGATCCACCAGGAGATCCCGCCCAGTGAAAGGTGTTCCCTGTTGAAAGAAACCAACACATGTCAGCAAAGGGTGGATTTGTTTAGGACTTATTGGTGCCTTAGGTGGGTGGAGCTTACTGACATACCAGCGAACGTTCTGCGGGTCGGGAGCGTACGAAACGCTCCAGTTGTGAACGTGAAGAACCTCGCTGAACTGAGAGGACCGCGGCTCCTGACGACACTGACAACCTTGAACCTGACAGGCATTGAAGTCCTTCAAAATACTGCAAACACATTGGGGGTGGAGTCAGAGACCGTGAGGAGGTGGGGCCAAAGACACGTTTATTTTAAAAAGCTTTTATAATTTTCATCAACAAATAAAAACAAAACAGTCATGTAACAGAAATTGGCAAATTATTGTTTAAATGTTGTGTTTACAGTCTGTTGTGGGAGGGGTTACATAAGGGGCAGGGTCAGACTGTGGCTCACATGGCTGTCATGGCTTCATTCTGAAAGGTGACGAAGGCCATGCCCAGCGGTTTGGTGTGGACCTTCTCCTTCTCCTTCCTGTACTCCTCCTTCAGCTTGGCTTCCCTCTTGGTGTAGAAGCTGACCGCCTCCTCCTGCAGGACCAACATAAGCTGCTAAATCCCTGCTAACATACTAAAACATGCGCTCAACCTGAACAAACACACTGAATGAGCCAAGATATCGAAACTCAAATGGGCTACGATAAACGTTTAACCAGCTACGATAAAACTGTAACCAGTTACGATAAATGTTTAACCATCTACAATAAAACTTTAACCAGCTACAATAAAACTTTATTAAGCTACATTAAAACTTTAACCAGCTACGATGAACGTTTAACCAACTATGCTAAAACTTTAACCAGCTACGATAAAACTTTAACCAGCAACGATAGAACTTTAACCAGCTACGATGAAATTTTTACAAGTTACGATAAACGTTTAACCAGCTACGATAAACATTTAACCAGGTACGATAAACATTTAACCAGGTACGATAAACGTTCAACCAGCTACAATAAAAGTTTAACCAGCTATGATAGAACTTTAACCAGCTACGATAAACGTTTAACCAGCTACGATAAATGTTTAACCAGCTACGATAAACGTTTAAACAGCTACGATAGAACCACTACAGGTGTGTCTGGGAACAGAGCGTTTGCGCTACCTCCTCACAGCCCGTGATGGCGCAGCAGCAAAGGTGTCCACAGGGCTTCGGGTTGATCATGGTGGGAACGTGTTCCTTCGCCATCAGGTCAGTGAAGAACTTCTTGCTGCGCTCCGTCTTCTTCCTGACAAACACAAACAGAACATGAGGAGCGTGAGCGGCTATTCTATTCTCATTAAACAATATTAAAACTATTTTTTCTTCAACATGTTCATTAGCAGTTAGCGCAGAGCTGACGGTTATCCCGCAATGCACCGATCCTTCAATAACATGTTGTTCTAACCACATAAATGAAGATATGATAACATATACTGCTGTACCCTTCTGTGGAAGATATGCAGACCAGTCATGGAGCCAGAGTGATATGTAAGTCATGAATGTGTATTGCAGACCAAAGAGACCGTGACGTGTGTATTGACGTGTGTATTGATAGGGATAAAACTGCAGCAGAGTGGCTATGGTGTTGATCATGCCATGTGTCATGTTTGGAAGATGATATTGAACTGACAGTAAATGATCCCGTCGACTGCAAGCCAAAGTCTCCTCGTATTTCTTTGACATTCTGCCACAACACTGTCTGTCTCACCTCTCGGCATTCAGAGCCATCAGTTTGGCCACGTTGTAGCAGATTCGAGCCTCGAGCACAGTGCAGTTCTCGTATGCCTGCCTAAGGAACCATAAAAACACGTTAACATCCTGCAGACTGGAGGAGACATAGCTTACGTCAGTAATGTAGAGAGAAGTAGAGACTGGAGGGTATAACCAGAGTCTACGGTGTGTTCGGTCAGAGGCTGAACAATGGCTACTGTTGTACAGTAGCCTACAGCTAACGTATGCTAGCTTAGAGGTAGTGTACATTAGCTTTAAGCTAGCTTATTCCTGGTTATTGTAGGTTGAATAAACACAAATGATCCCACTTTTCCTTCTGTATGAAAAACAGTTTGGGTTGATGATATCATCAGCATTCTGTTTTTTTGTTGTTTTTTAAAGTTATTTTTTGGGCAGTTTTTGTCCTTATTCGATAGGAGAGCCTCTTTACATGCCTCTGTACATGGGGCGCGCGCTTAAACCACTGCGTTATCCAGCAGTCTGTTTTTAAAAACAGAAAATACTTGATAGTAATTTCTCTCATTTGTTCGAAACATTGAAATCTTCTTATTTTTAATCTGTTTCATGTATCAATAAACTTAAATATGGACCATCTGATTCTACATGTTCAATATTTAATATGTAACTAATGAAGTAACTGAACGAGAGAGAGAACAACACAGACATGGTGGGAATGAGCAGCAGACCAGTAACACCAGTGAACTCACTCAAAGTGCTGTTTGATCTGCGTCTCCTCGGCATATTTCGAGATGCCGTTAATGAATAAAGTGCGCTTCACCTGCAAGACACAAAACTGGGCTTAAAACTCAAACAACAGTTTTTGCTGTTCAATAGAAGTTTAAATATTTTTAAAGGCCGATAATTAATCAGCTGACATCCCAACGAATAAAATTCAACACGGTCAGAAATCAATGATTTTCAACTTTATTAGAAACTGTTGAACTGAACATCTAAGCATTAATACTTCATTAATAAATAAAAGTCATTAGTAATACATAAATATTATTACCTGATCAAACTGTAAAAAATATTGGTGGGAGCTAATTTTATTTCAAGCTTTTCTAATAATTCAGTCCGTTCCACCAGGAGTTTGTCAAGGGTCCTGATTAATGAGTCAAACTGATCTATGATCAGTTAATGTGAAAAATAATCATCTGAAAACTGGCTGATCAACGACAAACCAGCGTTCAGCCATCGGTTCCACCTGTCACACAGTTTGTGTCATTAGTGGCGTTTGTTTTTCCTACCAGGTCGTCCTCCTTGTAGTGCATCTTGGACGTGTGTCTCCTCATACTATAGACGGTCAGCAGGAGGTACATGAAGGCAAACGTCGTGTGGAGCCACAGCAGGTTCGTCCTGGAAACAAGAATGTTCAGAAATCTGAGCAGCACTCAAACGCCAGACTAGGCTCAAAGTTTCCCCCTGCTTCCAGCCTTTGTGCTAAGTTAGGCTAACAGTTTCTCTCTGCTTCCAGTCTTTGTCCTCAGCTAGGCTAACAGTTTCCCTCTGCTTCCAGTCTTTGAGCTAAGTTAGGATAACAGTTTCCCTCCGTTTTCAGTCTTGGTGCTAAACTAGGCAAACCGTTTCCCTCTGCCTCCAGTCTTTGTGCTAAGCTAGGCTAACTATTTCCCTCTGCCTCCAGTCTGTGTGCTCAGCTAGGCTAACAGTTTCACTCTGCTGTCAGTCTATGTGCTAAGCTAGGCTAACAGTTTCCCTCTGCTGCCAGTCTTTGAGCTAAGCTAGGCTAACCAAGTGTCTGTCCCGGACTCACCCAGACTTGAGGTTGGCTATCGTGGTGCGTCCGAAGCTGTAAGCGTTGTTTTCTGGAAGAAACACCAGGAGACATTAGCATCACAAAACATCTACCGATCTACAGATCGACAGATCTACAGACCCACAGACACTCAGATCTACAGACCGACAGATCTACAGACCCACAGACCTACAGATCCACAGACCCACAGATCTAAAGACCTACAGATCTACAGACCCATAGATCTACAGACCTGCAGATCTCTACAGACTCACAGAGCTACAGACCCACAGACATACCAATCTACAGACCCAAAGATCTTCAGACCTACAGATCTACAGACTCACAGATCTACAGACCCAGAGACCTACAGATCCACAGACCGACAGACGTACAGACCCACAAACCTACTGATCTACAGACCCACAGACCTACTGATCCACAGACCTACAGACTGACAGATCTGCAGACCCAGAGACCAACAAACCCACAGACCTACAGATCTACAGACCCACAGACCTACCGATCTACAGACCCACAGATCTTCAGAACTCCTCTCTGGTATTTTACCTTCTCTAGAAGGTGGTCCAGGAGCTCCTTGGCTGAGAAAAGCATCTGCACTGATAATTCTGACTAAAATCAACCAAACACAGACGAGAACACTGAAACCAGGATCTGAGGAATCAGCTGTCAGGATTTCAAAAAATAACTGTGTAAACTTATTTGTATTTTATTTACACATCAGTCTGACTGGTTACAATCACGTCACAGATTTACATCACGTCAACACGCTAACCAGGAACATTTACATCACCTCAACACGGTAACCAGGAACATTTACATCACCTCAACATGGTAACCAGGAACATTTACATCACCTCAACATGGTAACCAGGAACATTTACATCACCTCAACATGGTAACCAGGAACATTTACATCACGTCAACACCGTAACAAGGAACAATTACATCAAGTCAACACGGTAACCAGGAACATTTACATCATGTCTCTGTAATATTTTACTGAGAATAAAAACTACTGTCAATTTAAAACTAGCAAACCTCACCAGTTTAAAACTAGCTAATCTCACCAGTTTAAAACTAGCTAATCTCACCAGTTTAAACTAGCTAACCTCACCAGTTTAAAACTAGCTAAGCTCAACTAGCAAACCTCACCAGTTTAAAACTAGCTAAACTCACCAGTTTAAAATTAAGTAACCTCGCCAGTTTAAGATATGATTAGATACGCTGTACTTTATTGTCCCCGTGGGGAAATTCTTTCTCCGCATTTGACCCATCCCTGTGGAGCAGTGCCTTTAAGGCGCCCGGGGAGCAAATTGGGGTTCAGTATCTTGCTCAAGGATACTTCGACATGTAGACCTGGGGAAAGTGGGGATCGAACCACCGACCTTCTGATAAGTGGACGACCACTCTTACCACCTAGGCCACAGCCGCACTGACAACACTAGCTAACCTCACCAGTTTAAAACTAGCTAACCTAACCAGTTTAACACTGTAGATTGGATTGGTCAGGTTAGCTAGCAATAACTGGCTAACCTATCCGATTGAGAGCCTTTAGACTGTAGGTTGTAGTCGCTGTCTTCAGACCTTTTTACTGTATTATTTACAGATGTGTGGATCAGACAACATTTCCTGTTTGAGAATTACGGTTCTGGTTAGCTCCTGATTGGTGGGTTGGGGCCGTTGGCGTTGTTCTCACCTAGCAGGTCTCCGGAGAAGTTGACGGGTAGGACGATGCCGACGGAGAGGACGCCGACGACAACCAGCAGGCCGATGATGTGGCGCTGGAAGGATAGGTAGTGAACTGCGTCCTCACCACACTTCTCCCTGATCTCTTCATCCCTGCAGGAGGAGGAGGGGTCAGTGAATCAGAGTTCTGATTAGCAGCTACTGTCATATTTGAGCCACAACTGAGGCTACAGTTATTATTTTATTTCATAAATCCCAGCAGGGCAGGAGAATAATGAATAATGTGAAAAAAGACTATCTTAATATTTTACATACAGTCACATAGTATGCAGCTAATAGCTTAGCCAGAGCTAGCGGCTCAGCACACTGAAAATATCTTTCTTTGCCAGTTATTTTCTCCACCTATACTCCCTCCTCACCAGATGGTGGCGCTAATGAAGAACAGAATCCTTCTGTGGTTTGCAAAACTTTTGAGGATGATACTTACTTTATTCTGAAGATGGCCGTCAGCCATGAGCAGAAGCCCTGTGGAGAAAAACAGACCAATCACAAAACTGTCACATACACGCTTCCATACTGAGGATGAAGAAGGTTCATACGTTGTCTCTCTGGTCGAAGTCGACGGAGCTGGAGACTGAGGTGAGGCGTTCGTATCGGTCAGGCGTCTCTGAGTGCATCGCAGAGGCAACACTGTGGAGAGACACAGCTGACGGTTAGCATATTGCTAGCATGTAGCCGCGTTGACCTCTGAATAGACTTCAGAGTTTCTTTCTTTAACATTTTGGTCTAACAGGAAGTAGCATATTTTCATCAAAAACAACCAACACATCTTGGACTTTCTACGTTCACAAAGTGAAAACCTTGGCTCAAACAGGACACAGGTGTTTCCACGTGTGCTACCTGATACTGTGTTGAAGCTACCCAACAAGCTAGCAAGCACGTCACAGGGTTTACATCTCAAACACACACAGCCGGTTACCTTTTGACCGGTTCATAGTTATCTCTGTCTCGTCTTCGGCTGGGTTAACATTAAAAAGGAACACAGGTGGGGAGTTAGCTTCACATGTTAGCATCACATCTGTTAGCTTCATATTAGCTTACAGAGAGTGATCCAAAGGCACACTTTAAACACTGAGGGTGATTGATGCCACTGAAACAGTTAGAGGGACATCGGTTGATTGTTGTCATGGCAAAAGCTCCAGGGGCCATTCATTTGTTGTTAGGCACCTTTTAACATCAGCTAACGTTTCATTAGCACAAACAATCCAGAGATGAAACTGATGGCAAATTAATCAGTTATATGATTGACATAAAATAACCAAAGAAATTGGCCATTGTTTATCAAAGCACCAATGCTCAGCCTGAACCATCTGTCAATCACTTTTTATTCCAGCCAATCACTTCACAGTATTATAACCAGTCATCTGCTGTGAATGACGCCGAGTCACTTTATTTTAGTGAAACAACATGTTTGGACCAAATACTAGAAAAAAACGTAAGAAGTCTTATTTTTAAAAAGTTGTTAAATGTACTTTTCCAAGCTATCTAGCTATTTTGCTTTATTTGGGTCACCAAATAAAATAGTTATGATTCTATTTTACTATTATTCTAGATTTATATCTGCAGTACATCTTTCAGCCACACGAGAGAGCGTGTTTTTAGCACCACCACACATGGAGTTCTGCCAATCAGGCGGTGCCTTGTTCAGAATTCGTTTGGGTTTGCACCTCGGTGTCCACCATAGTTTCCACCAAAGTATTGAACAGATTTTGCAGGTGGTCACGAACATGGATGCCTGGTTAATAAAAAAGAAAGGCATAGCTAGAGACCAGGGACAAGACCCACCTAAGGACCAGACTGCTGCAGGTAATGTTAGGTTAGCTACCGCCTATAGACTACATGCTACACCCGATATGCGTGTTGCACTCTCTTCTTGTACACCTGACTGGAATGCAATACCAAAAGAACAAGCAATATTCTGTTTAATTTAATGATGAGAGGGAAATAAGAGTCTATTAATCATGCCAAAATGCACTTAATTTGTCTCATATAAAGTAATTAAAATGTGTATTGTTTACCTGGTGTGTGCCTGTTTAATTTAAAATGCACTTAAGTTCTCAAATAAAAATATGAACATATGAACATGAACATGAGCGGCTGTTTACTCCGACTTTAATTTTCTCATTTATAAAGTAGCCTATTTAAAATGTTTATATTTTGATAAGAGGAGATAAAAACAATGTGATACCATACCCCTCCTAAATGCACTTTTTGATATTACCTATAAAGTATTTAAAATACGTACAGTATATATTTTCAATAAGCATACAATGTAGTTGTAATTTAAATCACTTTGAAATGGCTGGTTTACCAATTCAAGATAATATGATGATGCAGATGACAGTAAAAGTGGTCAGAAATGTTCATTTATGCTCAAATTGTTAATGTTGCAATTTATAGGTAAGGCCTATTGTGATTTGGGTTGCGATGGTTTGTCATTTAAAAAATATGGGTCCCCAGAAAAAAAGTTTTGGAACCACTGAGCTAAAAGACGATAACACAGGAGCAACAGGTGGAAAGTGAAACTATTCAGGTCTTCAACTGGTTTTAGAGACGGAGGGTAGAGCTGATGTCCTTCAGTGGAGACATTCGACACTAATCACCTCCCATACACACACAAATAAACTGAAATGAACAAGAAGAAGTCCTGTTAGTGCACCAATCAGAGAGCAGAACCCTGTTAATGAGAGAGGAAGAGGAGGAGGAAGATGTTAGCAAACATGGAGGAAGCAGCAACATACTATTCAGGCTCCCTCTGGTCGCTGAGACGCTTCTTCAGTCTTCAGGATGGAAACAGAAAGAAAATCAGTAAGTCACATAAACAACAGGAAAACAGCGACTGATGGGCTCATCACTGCCCCCTGAGGCCAGGAGGCTCTCTGCAGCTGGACTCTGTATGTGTAGTAATACTAACGGGCGACGACGAGCTCATTCGTACAGGTCGTTAAAGACAGTGAGCTGTGATTGGTCAGGTGAGTCACAACAAGAGTTTAGGAGTCTGTAATCTGACATGATCTGAACCGACATCACACTTCATGTGACAGCTGGTTCTAACTGGTTCAAACCGGTTCTAACTGGTTCCAATCGGTTTTAGCTGGTTCTAACTGGTTCCAATCAGTTTTAGCTGGTTCTAACTGGTTCCAATCGCTTTTAGCTGGTTCTAACTAATTCCAATCAGTTTGAGCTGTTTCTAACCGGGTCTAGCTGTTTCTAGCTGGTTCTGACTGGTTCTAGCTGGTTCCACCTGGTTCTAGCTGGTTCTAACTGGTCTGAGAAATGTGGTTGACCAGATGTGGAAAATGAAGATGCAATAAAGCTTCAGCAGTCTGAGTAACACAAACCGAGTCACAGATGAAATGTCTCCTCTGTGTTGCTGTCCTTCTAAACTCTGAGCGTCTCTACAAAAACATTCTCGTTGTCTATAACTTGTACTTTTGTAGGGCCTAAACGATCCTGAAAACTCAAGAAACTTTTCAAACTCATCAGTCGTGGTGGAACTTCATGAGTTTTTGTGGAAAAATGACTCACTAGCGCCCCCTAAAGATGAGTCCTGGCAGCATCTTTCACCCATGTGTGAGATTTGGTCAGTACATACAACAATAAAAAAAAGTCTGTTGGTCCATGACCTCAACCCAACAGGAAGTTGGCCATTTTGAATTTTGTGCTTGTTTCTAGACATCTCCATTTGTTTTATTTGAACAAACTCCTCCCACAAATATCATATTGACTTTTCTTTTGGTCAGGCCAATCATAACACTGTAAGGAGGAACAGTTGTTAAGATCCGGTGGAGGCTTCAGGATGGTTTCACTGAGGTTTTCTAGTGGGTGCTGTAGAGCCATTTTGCTAAAACCATGTTCATCCATGTACACTACCAGTCAAAAATTTGGACACAGTTTCTCATTCAAGTGGATGGGAAACTGTGTCCAAACTATTGACTGGTACTGTAGGTGGAACAAACTGCGATGAAATTTCCAAATTCAAAATGGTCTGTTGGGTTTAGGTCATGGCTCAGCAGCTTTTTTTTCAATAAACATCATCAGTGATTTTATTGTGGTGGGACAGAGTGTTTGTGACTTCCTGTCCTGGTCTGATTGGTGCTGACCCACGTGCATGATATCACTCTGATGACGACACTGATGAGGATTTCCTGTGTTTACCTGTCGGCGTCGGTGACCAGCGCCAGGCGGCCATAGTCCCACGCAACTTTCCGTAGGATGGAAAAGACGAAGAGCAGCACCTGAAGAAGAAGAAGACTTCCTGTTAGACGCTGATGATGAGGTCAGAGGACACTCAAACACCTTACAGACAGAAACTAGACTGAGCGTCAGCATGTCATCAAGCTGCAATATTGATTTTTCCAACAGGCAGCGAACACCACAGTAGCTCCCACAATGCACCCTGTTTCCTTCAACACGTCAGATGTGTGTAAACCAATCAGCTCTCAGATCAGGCTATTCCCATCATGCTCTGGGGTCCCAGGGACATTGGAAAGAAGAGTCAGTGAGGTCATAAGGTTTGGTACCAGTCTGTCATCATGATGTCATAGTACAGGAAATGATGCAATGAGACTGGACATATTTTAATTATGTATAAAATATTAATCACATTTATAACAGCCAATCAGCTGGATGGACATGAAGCCTATCCCAGTTCAGTGAAATGGGTGTACTGACGGATCGGTAGATTTGTGGTTTTAGTGGTTTTGACCTCGTCTCATTCAGTTACCACCAAATGATGCATGATGTCATCGACAGACATCAGTAGTAGGTGGCGCTAGATGCTAATTTAATTCTCCACTTACAGAATGAGACCAACCAGATGATGTTTGTGTTTCATACAGATGAATGGAAACCAGTCCGACCAGTATGATGAATAACTGGGCAGACATAATGTGTTGTTTATGTTTTTGTTGATAATAATAATCCAGTTATGATGAGAATGTTTTAGAAATGATGTAAATAAACAATCCTCCTCTCCTTCAACACATTATTTATCCATGATGGAGGATGTGTACTGAGCGTGTGCAGTGGTAACTCACCAGGAAGCACATGAAGTCGAGTGCGAGCACGGTGGGCACACCTCCGAATGGCAGCCCCTGTAGCACCGTGCTGCGGATACGTGCAGAGTAACAGTAGTCTTTGGACTCGCTGTGGGCGGAGCAGTTGTCCTGACTGCCGCATGCATGGCTGCCACCAAATATCGCCATGGTAAAGATCAGCGCTCTCAGCATGCTCACTGCCGCATCCTGGCAGAGTACCTGAGGGAGGAAATGCATGCGTTAAGAATGACCATTAACAACGAACAACGTCATTAATGACAAAATAACCATTGAAAATCCTTGAATGGTTCCAACCAGGAAATAAAAATCACAACCGGACCAGAGTGTATGAAATTATTTACAATATATACGATAAAATATATACAATAAAATATATATTCGATAAAATATATACAATAAAATATATATATACGATAAAATTTATATGAGAATTCCCCTAAATGCCACCAGAATCCCCATTCGAAAACGTTTTATTTTATGAAGCCTCATATACTACAAAGGGCTTGATCTTGTTGGAAGTTATGAAATATATGCAATAGTTATTTTTTCTGTTTAAATTACTATACTTAATTAACCCAGTCTGGAAGGAAAGGTTTTAATAAGCTGTCTGGAAAGACAGGGCAGGTCTTATGACCTGGTTAAAAAACAAAGCCTGGAAAAGAAAAAGAATATAAAAAAAACACAAGGAGGAATATCTCCACAAGAGAACCGACGACAAGAAGAATCGTCAGATAGATGACATTTTGCATTCCTGTGCTTTTATTATCTTACTATTAATATTAATAAATTTGATTTGATTTTAATGTCTTACCAGTATTACATTTTTATTATTTGACTTAGAGTTAGATCTTGTGTTAATGATATCTGATGTGATATAAATGTAGAAAAAAAGAAAAAGGTTTTATTATTTGTTTGAAGGGATTTTTATTAGTGGTACTGAAGATCTTAACATGTTGTGTTTTGACATCAGTAACTGAAAGATAGAAAGGTGTGTTTCCTATATTCAAATATTATTTAGTCATTTAAACATCATTTTCATTGTTGAATTTTACTTATTAATCATTTTGATTTACTTTTACTTAAGTAATCATTTGTTTTATTTTCATTTTATCTCAAGTCATTTAATCATGTTTTACTGAGTCCTTTACTCATTTGTTGTGATGAGATAATGTCGGCCATAATTCTTGAGTCTCAGAGGAGGGGGGGAGCTAGCAGATGAGTCCCGGGGAATTTTTTCTCATCCTTCACCTGCATGATGCTCCCTATAAAAGCGGCTGCTGGAGTCAGTCGCTTTCTTCTTGATCTAAGAAGCTTATCAGGCCTGTGTCTTCCGTGCCTAGATAACTCAAACCCCCTTAGCTGCATTTGGGAAAAGGGTAGAATGCTTTACCAGAAGGCTGTGCCGTGTATGGAGCGCTGGTAAAAGCTTATAGGAAACCTTTCTCATAGCTGTGCGGTGTATGGAGCATGAGAAAGAAACACGGGAGGGCATGGTATAGGTATTTAGATTGCATGTTATAGGTGTAGAAAACCCTACAACACCTCGGACTCAAGATAATGACATTTAAATTTTTGTTTTATTTAAATTTAAATTTTTTAGACATATAAGGTATTGTGGTGTTTGATATATTATATTTTTAGTCAATAAAACACATCAAAAGATAAGAAGCCTTCTGTGGTTTTCTCAGTAAATTAGTGCACAACCGAGCACACACATCAGAGTCGCACGCCGGAGGTCCCGCTACGCCCCCTGAGGTAAGCTCAGCAGCATTCACACTACGGCAACACGACTGATACCTTTGAAGCAAACACACATCACATATAGGAGAGAGAAGAGTGATAGGGACCTGACCCTGGGTCAATATAGGGCGTGAGCCCAGTAAGTTTTTATAACTGTTAAGAACTTCTAAAGGTCGAGATCCCTGCATGCCTCTTGAGACGGAGGACTCCGGAATAGGCTGTGAGAAGGGCTTGATACTAAAGATATTTCTTATAGGGGTCTAAGCTCAGCTCACAGAGGCCAGTGGGTAGAATCACATAAGAGGGCCGTCTCCGCCCCTCTCCCCTTCCCACATTCATACTCCTCAATGTTCACATGTCACCTAAAGTCGAGGACTATGCCAGTGGTAGAGGGACGGTTGATGTAGGGGCCCACGGTAGTAACCGGACAGGACAGAGAAACTAGCCGACATAGAGGTCAGAGGTCAGCAAAAATTCAAAAAGAGAATACGTAATAAATTGAGTGTTTTTCTTTCATTTAAAATTGAAAAAGCCTTAATTTATATTGAATTAAAGTATGTTAGATTAAATTAAAAATTGTGAATTTATTCTATTGCAAACTATTTATCTTATTTAAAA